>CM036942.2:18778103-19378103 GCA_020352615.2 Yoshiicerus persimilis
GTAACTAATCTCAATGCAAATTCTGTACTGCGGCAATAAGTTTCATTTGAGTGCTTGTATAGCAAATAGATAATTAATTTACCAATGTAATCTATCAACTAGAAGATGATACCTATACTTCCAAACAAATATTTTGTAATTATGAATTTTAAAGTAGATTGTTAATCATTTACTAAATATATAGTGCAATAATAGAATACATTTGCTTTGTAGTACATTTTGCTTTATTGCAAACAAATAAAGTCAATTTTGGACCAAACTACTAATAAACCATACCATTCATGTTTTTATATTTGTAAATACGTAGCTCAGGGTTGTTAGCTTGATGATAAAACTGTCAATACAAAACTTTCATCTAAATATTCATTTACTACGGCTCACAGTATTATTTAAAATCATAGAAAATTCTGTTGTGCATATTTCATTTAGATGTCACCGGAAAAAAACAGGCAGCATAAAATATTCAATATTTTTATTATATGGTACTCAATACAATACGAATGAATCGTAACACCTAAAGGGAACTCTATGAACTCTTACACGTATAACTGGGTATCACGGTACAAGAATTGCCAGAGCAAGAGAAAATCCAGTAAAGAAAGCATGAATCGGTTTTTACAAAAAGACTTCTCACTAGCAAAATTGTCCGGGTAGCGAAGCATACATGACAGATAAAGCATCACCACTAATTGAATTTCTTAAGAGTATTTATATTGGAAATCATTTTGGTAATCTGGTTAGTATTGATCACCATGCCTTGTTTGCTTCCTTCTACGATTTCTGACAAACATATGACACCAATATTTTCCGAACAAAACGCAAAGGAAAGCCTGAAAAATTTCCTAAAGTGCTCTGGTTAAAGGGAGAAAAGATATGAAAACGAAACAGTAGTTGAGTTGCTTTTATGGAATTTACTTTCCCAACTATATTCTTTCCATATGGGTTAATATTGGTGACTATCGTAGCAAGTGCGTTTTATATGTATAAAACGGCACAACGTACTTGGATATGATCGTTAACGAAAAGGGGAAACGAGCAAACTCTTAGTGTCACCAGTTTCATGGACTGAGATATATATTCTAAAATAAGTGCAGAAGAAATCATGATAATGTGACAAATGAGATAGCTTGGATTTCAGCTTTAGATCCCCACAAGGAAACTCTGCATGTTCCTGCCAGCTTCACTCTAACTACATTTATGCCGAACCTAAACTGTAACTAGCTAAGAGGGCTTACGGAACATATACTCAACACACACAATTTTCTCAAAATTATGAACCACTGACAACTCTGTCCTGTTCAATAAGATGCAGTTTTCTCTAAACTCGCAAATCAGATTAAGTACAATTTAATTAACAACTTCAAATCAAAGAATACAAAATTATATCAAATTCAATTTTCAATCACTAAATCTAACGGACTTCTCTACTCCAACACAATTGTCGCGTCTCTTCTGCCCACGCTTCTCTCTCGAACCTTTTCTCTACACTACTTCTTTCCTGCTTGCTTCCCTCGCCTCTTCGCAGGAGCGCTCACATCCATCCTTGGGTTATTCACTGCAGGTTCCCCCAAGCACATACTCCCCCCAGTGGCAACACCTTCGGTTTTGTCCACTTCAGCGTCCACATCGATAACGCACAACTTGCAGACGGGTCTTCGGTAAAGCCCGGCGTTCGTTTGCACATCTACCACACGAACAATTCCATCTTTTCCTGGGTGAACCGCTACAACTCTTCCTCTGGGCCAGACTCCTCTCGGAAAGTTCCCGTCCGCTATAAACACTAGGTCTCCAATCTTCAATGGGGCCGTAGTCTTATGCCATTTCTTCCGCTGATTTAACGAGGGTAAATACTCTTTAATCCAGCGCTGCCAAAACATGTCCGCCAGTCGTTGGGCAACTCTCCACTGTTTCTTGAAATAGAATTCGTCGTCGGTAAATTCTCCAGGCGCTGCTGCCACACTTGATGTCCCAATTAGGAAGTTGAACGGCGTCAAACTCGCTTCATCATCCAGGTCACCAGACACATAAGTCAGGGGCCGACTATTTACGACGCTCTCTGCCTCAATCATCAAAGTATGCAAAGTCTCGTCCTTGGGTGCACGTTCCTTGAGAGTTGCCTTCAACGCAGTCTTCACAGACCGCACTAACCTTTCCCAGCTGCCCGCCATATGTGGTGACGAAGGAGCCACGAAGTGCCACTCAATGCCCCGAGGGGTAAGTTCTTCCAAGAACTTCTCTTGATCCATTTCTTGAATGGCAAGTCTCAATTCTGCGTCTGCTCCTCTGAAGTTTGTTCCATTGTCGGAATACAGCTTCAAAGGATTTCCTCTTCGTCCAATCATTCGACGAATCGCCATTATCGCCGAGTCTGTGGTTAAGGAGTGTGCCACTTCCAGATGAACGGCTCGTGTAGCCAAACATGTGAAGAGGACTCCGTATCTTTTTTCATGTCGTCTCCCGACGGTAACTTCCATGGGGCCGAAGTAATCCACGCCCGTCACTTCAAATGGTCTCTTTGGTCTTGAGACACGAAACTCCGGTAAGTCACCCATCATTGGATTCTGTGGAACTGCTCTTCTGATTTTACACCCTTGGCAGTTATGCCACACACTCTTGACTGCTGTTCGCAAGTTTGGAATGCAGTATTTCTGTTTGAGTTCGTTTACCACGGTCTCCTGTCCATGGTGTTTAACACGAAGGTGGTAGTCACGAATCAGCAGCTTCGTATAGTAACTCTTGGGATCCAAAACAATTGGTCGCACTGTATCAAATCTTAACTCTGGTGACTTGATTGTCCGTCCGCAAGCTCTGAGAATGTCACATTTATCCAGAAAAATATTGAATGTTTTCAATCGACTGTCATTCGCCACAAGATCTCCTTTTCTAACAGCTTTTATCTCAAGAGCAAAGGATTCACGTTGGGAATGTTTCACCAGCTGTCGCTCCACATTCTTGCACTCGGATAACAGTAGAGATTTAGCGGTCACTCTTTCTGCTTCTAACTTCTGCTTGACACTGTCACTTTTTGTATGACGCAAAGTCCAGGCACTTAAGAAACGCACAATCCACGCACTTACTCGTACTAGTCTCTGCCACGATGAAAAACGTTTAAAATATTTTTCATACCAACTTTCCTGAGACACTACCAAAACGGTATCCGTCATCTCCAGTTCGGTGACTCCCCCCGTATCAGAGTCACTTTTCCTTTCCTGTGCCTTCTCCTTAGGCCACTCTGCTTCTGGAAGTAAAAGAAATTCACTCCCATTTAACCAGCGACTTTCCTCTGACAAGTCTGTCACTCCAGTATCCCTTGTGGCTTCGTCAGCCACATTTTCTTTTGTTGGCACCCAGTGCCACTCAGCTACATCTGATGCTTCCAGGATTTCTCCGATTCGATGACTGACGAAAGGTTTGTACTTTCGGGCATCCGAACGAATCCAGCACAGAACGGTACGCGAATCACTCCAATAGTGTGTTGCACCAAATTGCAATCGATGCTCTTCTTTTATAGTTGTTGCCAAACGAGTTCCCATCACGGCCGCCTGCAGTTCCAACCTAGGAATGGAGATCGGTTTTATGGGAGCAACTCCAGATTTAGCAGCTACTATTTTCACTTGAATTCTGTTTTCGTATTCAATCCTGATGTAGGCTACGGCAGCGAATGCATCTTCAGACGCATCACAGAATACATGCAACTGAATTCCATTTGCACACACAATATCAATGTCATAACATCTGGGTATTTTTACACACTGTATGTCCTGTAGATCTTGAATCCACTTCTGCCACTTGATGTTAAGATCTTCAGTTAACTTTTCGTCCCACTGGATCCCAGCTCGCCACACTTCCTGGAGAAGAATCTTGGCTCGCACAATAAACGGACACAGGAACCCTAACGGATCAAACACTGACATCACCAGCTTCAGCATTTCTCGCTTCGTTGGGGTTTTCTCACCAGACACAATACTTTTGTCAATTTTAATAAAGTTAGTCGCGAATTCAAAAAAGTCTGAATTCGGGTTCCATCTTAGCCCCAGCACTCGTTCGACTTTAAACTCCGATTCCAGGTTCAAGTTCTTATCACACATAGGAATCGCTCCAGTAGGATTTTCCATTGAATTAATTTCTCTTAAAACCTTACTTGAATTAGAGATCCATTTGGTTATCTTGAAACCTCCACGGTCGTGTACAGTTGTGACATCTCTAATAATTTGAATAGCGTCCTCTTCCGTGTGGCAGCTATCCAGATAATCATCAACATAGTGTTGATGCACAATGGCTTCGACGGCATCAGGAAACTCGCCTCGAAACTCTTCGGCATTCTTATTCTTCACTTCTTGGGCCAACGATGGGGAACACGAAGCACCGAAGGTCATTACCATCATCTCCCATACATCCGGTGACCGTTTTCTATCACTACCTCTCCAGAGAACTCGTTGGGCTTGTCTGTCATCACTTCTCACAAGTACACGGTGGAACATGTCTGTTATATCCCCCGAAAATCCTATTTTTCTTTCACGAAATTTAAGTAAGACTCCTACTAGTGAACACATCATGTCCGGTCCAGTCATCAGTTCGTCGTTGAGGCTGACACCGAAACTCTTAGCTGCCGCATCGAATACTAGCCGCAGCTTGCCTGGCTTGTTGGGATTATACACGCCAAAATGAGGTAGATACCATGACTTGCCTGTATGAAGGGCTGACTCCTCCTTAGACAATTTTCGTATGAACCCCTTTTCTTCATACTCAACGAACTTTTGGCAATAAGCTTCTGCGAAACCCTTATTCCGGTCCATTCGTCTCTCAATGTTGTAGAGCCTCTTTTCTGCATTCATTTTGCTTTCCGGAAGTTTGGGATTCTCGTTGCGCCATAAAAGGCCAGTCTCCCATCTCTCACCCACACGATGCACTGTTGAATCCATAATAGCACGACAAAGTTTGTCTTCCTTAGACCTCGGCTTCTCGGCTTTCAAGTTTACTCCGAATGTCTCCGTCTCGAAAAAGTCCTTGACTAATTCTTGCAGGCACTCATCTTGTTTCTCTTGGTTGGACACAAGCATTGTGAACTCGTTGTCCAATCCTCCAGTCTTGTAAGAGTCAACACCGTGGACCACCCAGCCCAATTTAGTTTTGGAGGCGCAGGGAGAAATCCTGGGACCCCAAACACTACGAGTCACTCTTAAAAACTCATTGTTGTTTTGTCCAATTAGTATTTGCGGCTGAGCATTAATAAACGACTTCAGACCCAGTTTGTTCAGATGTTTCCACTTACTCAGTCTTCGCATGTCAACAGACTGAGTAGGTAGGTTCATGTTCTTTTTCACATTTACATTGTACAGTTTATATTTATAATTTTTATCGTCACCACTTATCTGAAGGGAGACCACCATTGCTTCATCTCTTTTCACGGTAGAGTCCAGCCAGTTAAGTGTCAGCATCTTCTTGGGACCCTTCAAATTTAACTTCTCAGCTGCCTCTTCTGAAATCAGTGTTGTAGACGATGCTGGGTCCAACAAGGCGTAAGTTTTCAATATTCCGCCGGGGCCAATAAGTGTTACAGGAATCACCGGAAGTAGTGCTGTCTCGCTTATTCCTCCGTAGTTGGTGTTCACACTGTAAACTTTCATCTCCTCTACTTTTCCGTCGTCTGATTTTTCTCGCAATGGCTGTTTAATAAAATGCAGCAGTCGATGGTGACTTTTTCCACAGCCATCCTGGTCACACTTTCGTTCGTCTTGACACTTTGGACTCATATGCCCAGAGCCAAGGCAAATGAAACACAACTTGTTTTCTTTCACAAACTCGACCCTGCTTTTTACGTCCTTTCTGCCGAAAGACCTGCAGTCGCCGATTAAATGGTTTTTCTTATTACAAAAGGCACAACTCACTGTTTCCTTTTCCACAGAGGTACCATCGGATGTCGTGAAGACTCCCTCTTTTCTGTTTCGCTGTGGTCCCCTTTTCTCCTGAGAGGCTTCTGGTTTGTCACTAACCAAACTACGGTACACATTTGCTTCTTCAGCTCGCTTGTCAAGCCAAACACAAAAGTCAGAGAGGTCCACTTTTGAATTTTTATCAATCACTTCACGAGCCCAGCTGCTCTTATTAGAAGCTGGTAACTTTGCAATTAACTCGTCCATCAATTGCGGGTTGGATAAATGTCCAGTGCTCTCCAAACTCTTCATCGTTGCAACTAGGTTTCGAACTGCGTTGGCCAAATCGATAGTTAGTTGTGGCCTGTCATCCCTCAGCACTGGAAGTTTCTTCACTTTATTCACAAGAGCCTGAATAATAAGTCTTGGCTGCCCAAAATTCATCTGAAGAGCCTTCATCACTTCAGGTACGTTTTCGGGTAATGTCAACATGGATTGCACTGCCTCCTTGGCTTTTCCACGAAGGCACTTTCGCAATCTTCTCAAGTTTTCTCCGTCCGAGAAATTACATAGTTCGGTTGTACTCCGGAATTCCTCAATGAAAGCTGGCCACTCGTCAGCTTCACCAGAAAACAGAGGTAGCTCTTTCCCCACAGACTGCCGCGTAATTAGCTTGGTCATGTCTCGCTCTCCCCCCGTAGCACTCTTCACCTGCAGTTCTGCCATCATTTTTATAGCCTGTGCAATCTGATCAAATGCATTGGAAGCCGGTTGAGCTTGTGGGTCATCACACGGGTCCACAACGGATTGTGGTTGGTCGGGAGTTGCATCAGGGTTAATTCCATCCACCCAGTTGGTAACAAATTTTTTCTTATCTCCTTTTTTAGATTTTGGAAGGTTGATGGCACTCTTAAACTCTTCATCGTCAGCGTCTTGACTGTCATCCTCATCAGGAATTTTCAATTCTTCAGCGACCTTGGAATTGTTCATTTCAAGTAACTTCTTAGCCATCATTTTCCTGAGTTGAAGTTGGTTTCTCTTCATTTCCGTCTCCAACTCGAGCATCTTTTGTTCATCTTCCATCTTTTTCTTATGGAGGTCCAAAACTAATTTGTTTTCTTCCTCCTCAGCTAACATCACCTCTTTCAAGTACTCCAGTTCAGCTTCCTTCATCAGGGCTCTCGCTCTGCTGGAAACCTTAGTTTTATTTGAGACACGGCCGCGACTTGGTGATTTCACAACGTCCTCCTCACTAAAACTGCTGGTAGAGTCACTCTCGTTTTCTCCACCTCCATCACGTTCTGGGCTCACCGGTGACGGCTCCTCACGAACAGATTTAGGTTTTTTCGTCCTCGTCTGGGGTAGCTGCTCCACAGCACCGAGTCTATCCGGTTTCTTCCCCAGGTTGGGGCGGGCACTCCGTCTGGCGGCTTCACTAGTCCCAGGCATCAGCGCTCTCTCTGGCTGCGGTGTCGTCATTTTAAATGAATTTCACGGCACAAAATGTACAATCACTAATAAATGTCAGTTCACAACGGGAAACAAAACCAGTCTTTTTTCACTAATTCCTCCCGGGTTTCGGCACCAATATGTTCCTGCCAGCTTCACTCTAACTACATTTATGCCGAACCTAAACTGTAACTAGCTAAGAGGGCTTACGGAACATATACTCAATACACACAATTTTCTCAAAATTATGAACCACTGACAACTCTGTCCTGTTCAATAAGATGCAGTTTTCTCTAAACTCGCAAATCAGATTAAGTACAATTTAATTAACAACTTCAAATCAAAGAATACAAAATTATATCAAATTCAATTTTCAATCACTAAATCTAACGGACTTCTCTACTCCAACACAATTGTCGCGTCTCTTCTGCCCACGCTTCTCTCTCGAACCTTTTCTCTACACTACTTCTTTCCTGCTTGCTTCCCTCGCCTCTTCGCAGGAGCGCTCACATCCATCCTTGGGTTATTCACTGCAGGTTCCCCCAAGCACACTGCACATACTTAAATTTGTAAAACTATTGTGATAACCACTTCATTACTGCATTGTACCGCCGTATTAAATTCCATCTCTATACCTTGTTCACACACTTGAAAAGCAAACAAGTGTTTGCTTTTCATCTGTGGAGGTAAAAATGGTGACAAAATTTTAAGCAATAAGAAAACTCACTATTTTCCAATGCTAAATGTAAGTAGAATTAACTGAGCAGAATGAAATTTAAAAAAATCCCTGCGTTTATCCAACTTCAATATTCTAAAGTTTACCGTATTTACTTGAATGATCTGGTTTTTTGAACCTAATCAAGGAGTATAAACTTTCTTTGTCTTAAACACTTAAACCCAATCAACATATTTTATGGAAAAACAGCTCACTGCTGTATTTCAACTTGTAAATATGAAGAAGCACAGTGGCTGAGATTTTTTGCCGTAGTAAAGTGTGAATTTTTGAATTGCCATTTCTCCACTGTTGAACTGACATATTTGTGGTTAAAAAACAGGATATCAACGACATCGATTGAAATATCAAAGCATAATCCATGTATGGAGGTGTAATGGAGGTATTGGGGTGTAATTCGAATTACTAAATAAATTGGAGTAGATCTACTCCAATTCATGTAGCTTAAAAATTAACTTCACTCAACTATTTGAAGTGACGGTGGAATCCACAAAATTACGTATTATTTAATTGAAAATCTCTCTAATACATTCAGACTTACACATTTGTCTATATTTCAATAGACTCTTTATCAGGTATTATTAAATATTGACAGAACCGTGACACAATAAAAAGTTCACAATTGGTATTATTGGAACCTTGCAATAAATGGTATTTCAGCTAATCTTACTGGGATAGACATTTGAAATATTAAATTCTGCCCTTATATGGGATATTGGTATATTGCTTATTAAAATAAATAAGTAAACTGTGCCCGAGGGTACTAATTTCTACAAAAACTAAGCATTGACCTTCTGAAGTATTTTTATAGTTACACATTCGTATCTGTTTAGAAGTCAACATGCCTAGCTGCCTCAAAAGTGGTACTATTCTATCCCCAACAGAAACGTAAAAGATTTGCTTACAGACATCACAAACAATTGCAACCCAACTCTATTTGGGCACTTAATAACACATTACGCATCTTCATAGAAAAATCGATAATTTGCAGTAAAGGAGCAATTTATGTGTTAATGTTAAAGTTCAAGTTGTGCATTGAAATTGATATAAAAATCCCAACCTACTTTTATTATGAGTACTAGTTATTATTTTCCATTACTTTTAGGTACAAAACTTTCTGTTTACCTATACAACTAGTGTACGAAAACTGCAGTTTAAGGATACGGATATACAACAAAGAACATGATTTTCTGTGCTTACGCTCTTTAATTACTGACTTCTGCCACTGACGATGATAAGTAGGACATGGCATGCAGAATAGAATGTGACACGGCACAAGTAAGCACATCTCTATTTTCATGAAGTCGAATCTGGTATTCTTGAAAAGCTGACCTTGAATTTTACAAGATAATCACGAAAACAAATGTATTCATAAACATATACTGCAAGCGAAATCTTCTTTGCGTAATCGCTCCAATCATGTTTGCACATTAAATTATTTGCCAAGATCATTATTGTTGGCCATAAACATTGAGCTTTCAGTTTTAACCAGCAATTTTCATTGAGATTAAATGGATTTAATTAAGGGATGTGCAGTGCATTATATTAAAAATAGATAGATGAGCTAAGACAAGCAGAGTTTGCATACAAATGAATTAGTAATGCGTATAAGCTTGGCAGTAACGACATATAAATCGTCTGAGGATAATTTTAAAATGTGTAAACTGAGTTTTATTTTTCTGTCAATCATTTTCAATTGCAAAGTTGAATGATGTGTGGCTCTGTTGTGACTGTAAGGTTACTAAATTACTAACATTATTACTACCGTGTCTTCTTCAGTACGTAAAGCTAAATAAATACAACAGAGATACAAAATCTTGTTTCACCAAATACCAGTCGCGTACTGCTACCAGTATAACATATATCGTCTTAAATTTAACAACACTAAAAAATGAATTCATGAGTTTTATTGCATATTTGTTTTTGTAAGTTGTGTGTTGAATCGGAGATATGTGAAATAAGTCTCCTGGGGTTTCTTTGAATTGACATAATACTTTACTAGTATTGTAATACGTCATAGTAGCCTTTGTTAGCTTTATTGTTAATTAAATACGTATTACAGAGAGACAAGCATATATTAGGAGTCAAATTAAAAACAAGTAGTTACTGATTGTGTATTACTCCCGTGTCCACATAATAAGCTGAATAGCCTTCAATTTCCTAGCACCACGAATTGTCCCATTACTTCATTTTCATCTGAGAGATTTTGTAAGTAATAAATAAGCGAAGGACAAAAAAGATTTACAAACACAACTGTACAGTCATTGCCTAATTATGAGATTTATAAGTTTTGCTCATTTCTGCAGTCTCTATAAAGTTTAACAATAAATGATGTACAATTTAAAAAATGCTATTTTGAGGTTGACATTTATTTTATATACCTATATTATTTATAAGGAACAACTGTAGTAGAGCGTAATATAACATATTTTGTAACATTTCAATAAAGGTAGACAGTAGAAGTAAAATTCTAAAGTTATTTGTACCACTATACAAACACAGTGGTAAAATTAGCATTATGCAGCAGAACTCATCAAAATAAAATTTTACCGTCTTCTTTAACTTTGCAAACAATTACATGCTGTTTTACTGTTTTCGATTTTTTACACATGTCCACTGTGAGAAAGTTAGAGGGATTTATATCATTTGCTTGACTTCACTTGGACATATTAAAGGATATTGCGGTTGACTTGCAAATCTCATACGTATTACATACAAATATAACATTTCTTTTGTTAGGTAGGTCTAAATTGCACCTGTTGATATGCCTGTCTTATCCTTTGCTCAAGCGTTTACTTTTGTGCTTGTAACTTCCAACTTCAAGGAATGCTTCATAGATATATTGCTTTATTGCATATTGGACTATTACGTAAGTTATATTATGGGGCCTTATGGATACTGTATTATCCTTTTTATTTTTCATGCTAAATTAGCAAAAGATTCTTTAAGGTAATCACAAGATCAATATAAATTCTTTTTAAGACATCATACATTAGTGAAAATGATACAAGGCTAACATTTATACGTTATGAAGGTGCAAGAATCAGAATACCAAGCAAGGAAAGATATATCATATTATTTTGTGAATCGTTGTTGATAAAGATAAATGAATTTACTTTTGAAAAATATCACTGTCTATTTTTGGTTACCCCCAAGTTCACGTATTTCTTCATGAATTATGTACAGGCTAGCTAACATGCGAGCTCTAGGGACGGTTTTCACAAATTGTTTACATTTATACTTCATATATAATTCTCTTATTATTGATCTATTTGATTTATTTATTTATAAATCAACTGTTTCCTCACAAGGAGGACATTACATCGTCGATGCAATTTAATCAATACAATTTGCCGATCCCAAATTCCAATTTCCACTTAATTTGAGGTACATTTGATTTACAATCATTATCGAATCACAATGAAAATTATCGGATCAAAACAAAGAATTACATTAAAGATAGCAAAGATATTATAATAGATTTGTTAGTTACAATTTTTTGTCATAGCTAACTTATATTTACTTATCTATCAACACAAATATTAGGTAAAAAGACCATGAAAAAACCTTACATCTGTATTTGTAGTATAAAGAATACCTTGTTCTTAGACGGCGATGCTACAACAATGGTTACAGTACAGCCAGTCGTTCTTAAATGAAAGATATCTATTAAAATTATCACTCAAAAAAAGTATTTTTTTATTTGAACGCAACTATCGCTGTTGACAGCTAAGCAATAAAGTCCATTAAAATGCATCCGCTCTAATAGTTTGCAATGATATTAATTTGTTAATCTTAATTATTCTTCATTCTGAGATATTGAATATTGAATGAAGTGTATTGGTATAGAATGATAAGATTGAAGCTGCTAATAAGATTATAAGATATGTGAGATTCTGTGATACATAAATTCATTTTGTTACAAGCGTGTTAACGATTGTTAAGTACAAGAAACCCTTTGATTTAGAAATTTAAAAGATTAGATTTTAATGGAGATTCTGCTTTGTAAAACAGTAATAATGCATATCATTTTACATGGCATTATATGAAATGGTTAAAAGTATGGTAATCCAATAATCTTAAGTATCACAGTGACAATGTAATGCAATCAATCTAGGTTGGCGGATATTGTTTACGAATTTTATCACTTGGAGTTGCTGATTTTATCTGGCAAACACATTGACAAAGATGGAAGAATGATGTCGTAAAGTACCTAAATAGCTGCCCTGGCTCTTTGTTCTGACTTGCCTTAGCGAAGTTGTGTCTTGCATCTGACTGAACATAACAGAGCAGAATGTGTGCATGAAATGTGATCCACTCCCACTCAATTATAAAGTGGCCTCTCATAAAAATTCTTGTGGAGAAACAAGAATTTTAATGAAACATGAAAACTATGAATTTTGGATTTTCTTGGCACACTAACAAACATTTTATGGAAACTACGAATAAAGCATTATCCAAGAATATTTATTGTGTTGCTGTATACTCTGTGACATAATTTAGTACGTTGTGTTTAAACTGGAATCTTCATTACATGCACATACATTAGGCTCCGCACAACTGGAGATTTATTTATTACCTATTATCCAATAAAAAGCGTAAAATGCGGCATTCATAGTAATATTATATCCTTTTATAATACACAATCATACTATTAACGCCCTTTATTTGCCCAGCTTTCTTATTAAACTCAACAAGGTCGTAAAATAAATGTCCTAATATGAAACATTAAATTATGAATACCTACCTCAAAGATAACATTACATTCGGGTGGCATATTTCACTTTTGGCGTTCATTTATAAATGTTTTATCAATTCATGCCCATTGAAATTTCAACAGTGACATTACTAATAAAGGCAATTATTTTGCTTGTAGTATATCAAGTAAAGTGCTAAGTTGTCCTTGCTTTTGATTACGGCGCAAAAGCGTTCGCCAAGTTAATAATTTTTTTACTAATTATTTGCTTGAAGCATTTTTATCATAACATAATGGAAACGTGGTGAAAAGACTCAATAAATTGGATTTCTGAGCGAAAGTCATCCTAATACTTTTCAATGCTTTCATAAACTATAACCGATTTTTTAGACTAGTTACTAGTAAGTGGTACAAGATACAAAGCAAATAGGTACTTTTGTCCTCCAATTCAATAAATTCTTTACAATGAAGAATGGCCTCCTACAGAATTGGTTTTACACTACTTCGGTGTTACTTAAATACTGGAAGGGAAGTGTCGATTTCCTGTATCATGAAGTACAATAAATACAAATTACAAAAGAATTGCTGTCTTCACATAACAGGGTATGCAAACGATAAACAGAAAAGATCGTCGAGTATATGCTTCCTCTAAATGAGCAAGGAGGTTCCGTGAAGAACACTATAACTTTTTGTTTGTCGTCTCTAAATATTAGGAATAAAAAGAAAGAATCCCGTGTTCTATAGGCATGTTCCTTTAAACATATTGACTTAAAACCGCCCCAAACAAACGATCGTTTGATTAAAAATAAGTTTGTTCAACAGCTAGTAAGGGAAATTTGGCTTTTATGACATACCACAATCCACAACATGTGTAGAAGCATGGTACAGGCATACAATGGATATGTACATTCATCCATGAACACTTATTGTGTTTTATTTTGCTTATTTCATGTGCATATTACACTGAAATGGGTAAAAGTTTAAAAACCATCTGCTGGATTTATAGGTTTAAAAAAGGAAGACAAAAAGGCACGCTGCATTACCATAATAGAGTAGGTATGCCAGTCAAAAGCAGAATCACAGAAGAAAAGTTATGGAGAGCTAGAGTTGGAATAAGCTAAGCTGTACCTTTTCAAGCTTTAGACTTAGTCAAATAAACACACTCGAAGCAATAAAGGTTCCATCCACGCATATGCACCTCGGAAGATTGCTGGTGAGGGAACTGCCTCTGGCCTTTTCAAGTTGACTCACTGAAATCAGTAACATTCAAGCACTCAGCCGTGGATGATTGCAGGACAAAATAGTCATTCCAATAGAAAAAGTATCAGGCCCTTACAAACCATTGTTTTAAATCCCCCACAACTGCCAATACCAACTGTCAACTTCTGATTGGATTCTCAATACTGGTCACTGCCACCGTGACACCAGAAAAGACATCATTGGAATGTCAAACCGACTTTCGTGAAGTTTCTTCCATATATTTCAAATCAGAAAAGGATTTTGAATACTTTCATTAAATAATAAATTTACGAAATTTTGGGAACTCTGCTAAAAACTGTCCCCTTAAATGTACATATTTCTTGTGAGTGCGAATTGTGGTTGAAATTGACTGACTTAGCGGAAGGTGATCGGAAGCATATAAGATAAAAAGTAAAGTAAGTTAAAAAATTTCCTACATTTTCTTAGATAATTTTCTAACATGTTAAGATCTGGTGGTCGTTCACCGATTTAATCAAATCAAGTTAATAAATGTAGAAGTAAGGTTAATTAGATGCTGTTCTGTTATGATCTAATATTATTTGAATTGTGGTAGAAGTTATCACGATTTACATACTGATTTAATTTTGCTTTGACAATTAGGTGACACTTTAAGTAAGTAATGCCTGGGTAAATGCAGATACTTAGGTGTTTCTAACATTGTTAGTTGGTAATTAATTCTTTTGCAGTATAAATAGCTCTGATGCATACAGAGGGAGAGGAATGCATTATAAATTCATGTCGTGGGTAATAGTAAGTTCATCTCTGCATCTCAATGTGCCTCTCTGCCTCCTAGAATACCTAGGCAATCATTCTTCTCTGTTTCAACTACAGAGTTAACATCTTGATATGAATGGATGAGTCACTCCGTAATTAGGTAGTCTTAGTTCCATTGAACTATATGAACTGACGGATAGAACGTAAATACACGTAGAGTAATGCACCTTTCTTATATACCCACTTGTGTAATATAAATAAACTGAAACCCCATACAACTAGCTTTACTAAGTCAGTAGTACCTAAACACTGTAGAGTGTACACAATTGCACAGCATAAATTACGGTACGAAGATTAAGAAACAGAAAAAATAGCCTAAATGAGCTCTACCATAAGTTGAAGATTTTGAAAAGAGATTAAAATAAATTTTCTCTATCAACTATCAAGTAGTAGTACAAGTCTTTACATCATCATAAGATTACCAGTGTACATATTATTATATGATAAAGGTATATCCTATTTAGGTGTATCTATTCACAATAGTAGTAAATACACTATTATAATTATAAGTATTGCTACTGCTAATATAAAGGATAATCTTTAAATACATCTTGCGGATTCTACTAGCCGACCTACCCATGACTGGCCATTTTGCCAAACCTTAGCTTACTAATTATCATTATTAAATCCATGTTATTACAGCTTTCGTCCTTTTACCATTTACTGGCTTTGACAAAGTATAAATCTGCTGGTGAATTTTAAAAATCTTTGTGTCCAAATGATGATGTACATCCTAAAATAGATTTATCTCTGTGTAAGGATACATACAAGGCTGGTCTATGCATGCGTATTGATAAATACTCCCTCACACATCTGCTATTCGATCAACATTAAGTATACCTCTAGTTGTTTATGTTTCTACAGATCTCACCTGGATAACAAATTACCTCCTGTACTTGAATTCGTGTTGCAATACTGCAGGCATTTTTCTAATCATAAGTATAGACAAACTGGTAATAAAGTACTCCGTGCTGTATAATGTTTCTCTATATATCAAATTCTGCAGCTGTATCGTTTTATTGTCAGATCTGAAGCTGCAGTTGTTTGTTACAGATTAGAGATAATGGTAGTATGGAACAGACTCGGATGCTTAAATGCTAAATCAAAACTACTGTAAATCCACCCTGTAGTGTTACAGTTCACGTGCATGTCCGTTTCCTTTTATAAAACTTTAATCAGTGCATTTGTCTCAACGACTTCCTCAAGCTAATGCATTTAACTCTAAAAATGTTTCTGTGTGGGTATTAGATACTAAAGCCTTATGTGAAGACTTATGCTTCAAAGATTATACAATTTATTACGGTGACAGTATTTATCATACTAATGTAAAAATGTGCTTAGTGTAATATCTTTAGTACTAGCAGCAACAACCAGCTCCCGTGATGTAACAGATAGAAACAACTCTATTTAATATTTATATCTTTGAGAGAGTGTGACTTTTTAAAGGTTTAACTGCCTAGAATGTGACATTTACGATTAGAGCTGTGAAGTCAACTGATTATCATGTTTACTGTATTTATTGTCAGCAAATTCTTTAAAAGTACACAAAAGGGATACCTAAAGCTATGTTAAGAATTTGGCTTCCTTAAAATAGTAATACCTACGGGAGCAAACGCATTAAAAGTAACAAAGAGGTCATTCAATGGGAATCCTACGTACAGTTACTATGTATAAGAGTATGAATTAGGTAAAGTTTACAATAAATCAGTATGAAGTCCTATGTGATCGTTCAGTCTTATAGTAATGGTTGTATTTCCCTTAATGAGCGGAATGGGTATTTGTGTGTGTGAAATATGAATTGTGAATGGAGAGGATTTATTAGAATTCTACGTATACTAAATAAATATGTTTTTTTGAATTTACTTCATCCTGCCGTGTAGTTTGCAACTACACTCTACTTATCTACCGATATGATGACCAAATGAAGATATGGCTAATCCATGTAGGTAAATGTAAATGCGACCACATGCATATTTATGTAAGTATTCTCCAAATCCAGACAATACAATATTTTGCAGATGGCATATGATTTACCACACCTTCTCAGTTCTAACGAACGTATAACTTAATTCTTGTAGCTTTTATCTGCGTTTGACTTGGACTTTGTCTAAAGGGGTTTATGTCTTTAGTGACTTTAGTTCTCTGTGCTCAACTGCAGTGTAAAAATTACAGAAAGAGGTGAAGTCAGGATTTTCATTCACCTTTGCCGTCTTCAAAGCAGACAATAGATATTTTGAAAAAAGCATTCCGTAAGTTACCGACAGGAGTGCAATATAACACAGACAATAAACGTAGACAAGCGTAGGCAGAAGGTATAATTAGTTAGGTAGGTGAACTACTGCCCAGTTCAGTTCAGAGTTAGGAGCGACTAAGAAAAATTGCAAGTGATTCTTTATGTGTGCAGAATATCTATTAAAGGTTTACAATTACATCTTTGGCAAAACAGTGAAACTAACGTCAGCTTATCCTGAAGTATTAAATAAGTTTCTAAGCTGGACTAACGAGTAACTGAAGTGAAACACTCCTAAATAATCATATAAATTACAAGCTTCACTTAACTCAATGTCTGTACCTTGCAGTTCATACGATTACTCATTCAATATGGTCAAATAGAACACTTTACAATGTAATCATGCTGACCACTTGGATTGGCCGTAATTTTATGATTATAAAGTATCATATTATGAACGAGTATCATATGTAATATGAATACGTATACTCTTCAAGTTACAATGTCGATATTTTAAATGTACATTTCTGAGAAAGTATTTACGTGTATTACGTTTTTTCATACTGCATGTTAATTGTGCCCTTCTCAGATACTATAGTTTTATTACTCATCAAGTATCAGGCAATGGCAAACTACTTGTCTTTAAAATATACTACCTATAAAGGAGTAACTACATAAAATAAACATTACCTCATCTTATTACAATTGTGCATTGAATTATTCTTGGTATTTTCTCACAAACTAATAACCCTATATAATTTCTTCATTAAATAATTTGGAAAAATCCCTGTATTATTTTTGTACAACCACACCACAGGTATGTACATTATGTAGAAAACGTTTGGAAATAGCAAAGAAATAATACCTTCTAGTTAGTATGTATGTTGGGTTTGGGACATGACTACACGTACACATGTAGGCATGCATTAATACACTTACTACTGGTAGCAATTTGTCATTAACTGCACAAAGTTTGCATTTTAAATTGCATAGCAAAAAGTAAAACAAAAGAAACTTCTATTTGTGTATGTACATTCACTCTCTAATGATAACTATTGTGCTATCTATTTAAACAGCGCACTAGGATAATATTATTACTTAGAATACACTTGTGAAGCAGTAAAGGTATGCTCTGCTCTATATAAATGCATAATAGATTGTTTGTATGCAATAGGATCATTCATAGGAACATTGATTGCTCATGTAGGAAGAATTTCACTAAATTACTATAAAGATAAAAGTTAATAGATAGTAAAAAGCAATGATATGGATATTATAAGTTATGTCAGCTGGTTTGTCAGTAGACGATAGCATGTGTAGTAATGAGAAATCAAAATAGCCTTCGGAGATGATTTAATCATTGAGATTGGATTTTACACTTAGCAGAGGTAATAGTAAAAGCTAATGTGAAACTGACCTGTTCAGTTGCTATTGCTATCAGAGATTTTCTCTCCTTAACCAACATGTACATGCAAACGTGGAGCATAAATATTATTTCTTATTGTTATTTCAATGAATCTTCCATCTCCCATATCCGTCACCCATAATAATAATGCAAAGTGATTTGATTACCATTAGATAACAGTAGTGCATAAGAAACACGTTCACAGTAGGTCGTACTACACTACACATATTACATTAGTTACACTTTTGAATGGATTTAGTAACGCCATGAAACAGTCACTTATGTATTATTCCAGCATTAGTTATGAATTCACCATTATTATTAGTGTCTATTCATTCCGTCATCCAAGGATGCATTTATTCATTCATACATCATCATTTTATTATCATATACGATCAGTGATGCTGATGTGATGTGTTGTGATGAGGCCAAGTGAGGTAAACCAAACAAGTAGAATTTCCTTGTACTAATCGTAAGTCAGATTAACATAACAGCAGACAAACATACACAGCATCAATGAACACCAGTCCGTTCATACATTAAATTTAGAGTAGATTTTAATACATTCGCCCATCTAGTAAAATATGAAATAACAACGGACGAACCAACGTTAGAAAGCAATCAAATCACGTACAAACACTTTCATATTAAATTACATGACATTATTCACTCCCCATTCTCCATCTGACTTTTTATTACTCTCCGGATGCATAATATTATGTTTATTAGGACGAACATATAAGTACCTAATTTTTATTTTTGATTCCATTGTATAATACTCTTAGCATAATATTAGACATAAGAGATCGTTTGGCTATTGTATTCTGTTACCTCCATTACATTAGAATATCTTGTCAGAGGAGGTTTGTATGCAATTATTTATAAAGACCAAACTCAATAATAATCTAATGAGATGAATGCTACGTGTTTTCATGTCGTAATAATAATACACTGTTCCTTATTTGACTATCAGTTAGTAGTCGGGTAATAAGTACCTATCTACACCTGTCTAGACTTTATGGCAATATATATTCTATACCATGCAGTATAGTACAGTATATTTAAATAGCTAAGCAAAACACAAGAACTAAATGCACATTTGCTAGTCCTAACTATTATTATTTAATATAGAAACTTAAAAGTGAAAGTGTAAGAATAGATTGACAATATCGATTTCAATTTGATTGGCTATCTGTCGATTTTTATTTTAAGAATGCAATCTTTTCGTTGCCTTGCGTTGTGTGTACTGTCTAATTGTATGTAAGTCTCATGTGATGTGATTTGTGGTGTGGTTTGGTGTGAGATGAAGTTGACTGTGAATTGCGTTTGTTTAGTTACTCATTTGTAACAGTGACAGATTTAATAGAGATAGACATGTCAATAGAGTTGATGCAATAATAAGTGTTATTTCATTCTATCTATACTATTTTAAGTTATATAAGATTCAAGCATAATGTACATAATGTACAGTAAAGCTGTCTATAACCCATGCATAGTCAATTCGTTGTTCTATTACTACAAAGACTCTTTACCAAAATGAAGTGGAAAGAGTATAATGTAAGACAAGGTGTGGGAATAAATGTCTGTCTTATTGACACCTCCAAGTTTATGTTGCAACGTAAACGCATAGATACTTGAGCTGCTAATGCATGTAGGAATATTTGATTCAATTATCTCATTAGCGAGCTAATTCCATCCACTCATTGTCAATTGTACTTCTCTTAAGTGGAAGACACTACACACATTCGCACTTTGTTGGCTTATAAATATATGCATTACACAGAGTCTCTCTATTGCCAATCTGTGAATATAACAGCTACTTATCTTCTTTCTTGTCTCACTTATATTTAATTCATAGAAGTTGCGCTCCAAGCTTCTTGCTAATGAAATCCAAATTAGCTTATCGTTTCAGAAGATACATAGCAGTACCGTTACAGTTCTAGTATGGCTATGAGTAGATCCTCGTCAGAGTCACAGGAATGCACTGTTGACGGAAGCAAGATTTACGGTTTACAAAGTAACAACACGTGTGTGCGTTTCACTTCAGAACAATGAATCCTTCATTTCGTGTTGAAATATCCTACCTGCAGATTGTAAAAGACGACAAAAGAATTTTCGGAATTGCATTCCGACTTGGATTAACTTTTCCCTAGAGATTGCGTAAGTAGTTTGAAGAATTCCAAAAATACTTTTTGGGAAATCAATTAAGTATCTCTAGTTAAATTGCTTACCACTTTTGTTAATTGTACGTGATGAGGTATTTGAATATTCGTATAAAGTTAGTAAACGCAAATATTTGTTTCCATAATATAGCATTTGGTAGTAAAGTCTTGCCATCTCATTTTAAGATATCACATCACCATCCGTTTCCTTAAGATGTAAATTTATTTCGTAAGCCCAGTAAACTGCATAATATCTAGCTATTACTGCACGTGACTGGGTTTAGGTTGGTATTTATGAATGTATTCATATTCAAGAGACAGAGTTTACCCACGAGCGTACCAACCTTTTCCGTGTATCCTACCTCGTTTCATTGTCTTTAGGTTTGACAAATGTTTCTAGTAGTTGGCTTGTGTCTATGTGAGTGAAATCGGAGGTAAGTGCTTCCATAGGTGCCTTAACTATAATTCATATCTCTAACCTAACACTCATCCCATTAGCATCTGAGTAATCAAAATTTATACTGAGGACATAAGCAAGACATCCACAGACTGTAAATCACTTCCCCTCATCTTCTACGTAGGTTAGTTCAAATTCAAATTCAAAATACATGACAGTCGCAGTCACAGTCTCAATCTCACAGACTATGTAATGACAAGTACGTTTAAGGGAGATTTGATTCATACTTAGGAGTGCAGAGGCATTGAATTTAAATTCAACTTGGTGCAGCCTTATCCTTATCCTGCGTAGATTTCGTTTTGCCAGATTGCAAATGACATGAAAGGCAAAATGTGTAAAACAAAAGGATTGGCTTTTAATAAGGATTGGTGGTGTGGTGGGGTCTCTGACGATGAATGCTCCTGGCAAAGTACTAACAACTTTAAGATAAAATCCGCCGGGCCCTCGTACACTAATGTTTTAAATGATTAATTCTCTGATGACATAACAGATTGAATACGTACTAATTTTATTCATACTAGTATTTTATTATTCATTGCCTCAAGTAGTTCTTGAACTTTGGCCTTTGATTATGTAACTATTAGCTTTTTGTGAAATAGATATTAATCTTTTGTGCTATTTAGTGTAGGACAAACAAAATGCATTTTTATCGCTCTGGTAAGCGTAATGGAAGTTAATCTAACATTTTCTCAGGTTACGTAAAGGCAGTTTCAAATTATTAAGTTTTATTACGTTTTTTATTCCTTTGGGGTGACCCTGTGCACTTGCTTGTATTCTTCATTTATCTATCGAAAGCAGTACATTTAAGTAGGAAGCAAATGTCGTGTGTGAAGAGTTAGATAAACGAAATACATTTCTAAATAATAACTTTTGGAATAAGAATGTGAAGAGCGCAATAGTGTACATAATCTACCTTACAGAGGAAACAAATGCATTCCAAGCGCCAGAATTACTTTACACAAGGCTCATTAATTATTATCGGATCGCAAATCTTCAGGAAACGAAATGATGGACCATGCAGTCTAATTTATTAGTTGCCTTACAATTCTCCATGCTCGGCAATAAAAAATGCGGATTTAGTTAATACGGGATTACTGAACAATACTATCCCACATATACTTAGCACATATTTATACATTTATACGTAATATAGTTGTACCATGATTTTCTGTACATTCCTTCTGTTATGCATCCTTACTAACGATTGTGCATTCAAAAACAAATCATATAGGGTAAGCTTACGTTTTAGTTTATCGTTTGTCTTAATCTTAATATATCAAAGGAAACTACATTCGTAACTAATCAGATCAATCTGGAGCAAGCATAAAGTAAAATCAAACTTACTACCTGATTATACATATCCGGACTATAACCAGTTAGAAGGAATTTGCACATATCTTTATTAATTATTACTCAGTAATACAACTGTCAATTGTATAGGTATCCACACACTACTACTGACAGTTTATATGAATAGGCATAAGTATTACTACATTTTTTAGGCTACGGAATGCATAATGCAGAACATATAATAGTCGGGTGTAATGTATTATTAATTACATATGACAAATGGTGATATTAAGTAGTGATTAAGTTTCCTCTGTAAAGAACATGAGCCTTTTATCCTGAATATACATTTAAGACCATGTACTTTTCAATTCAGTGCACATCATCAAAGAATCCGGTGTCAAGCTTTTCCTTGTACGTAATGCATTTGAAAAAGAGCTTAATATTTTATAATGTATTGTTTTACAAACACTAAATCACTTGAATACAATTAGTAGGGACTGTCGAACTTAAAATATGTTTTAAAAGCGTCCAGATAATCCTGTGACCAGATTAAATCCATTAAGAACTACGGATATAAAAATTTCTTAGAAGCTTTCTCTTGTATATTTTCTGCTGTTTCAATTATTCAACATGCTTTATGAACCAAAGAGTGTAATTTATTTCATGTTTTCTTATCAACATTACCTAGTTTTATTCACATTCAGCAATTTCTACTGAATATCAAGCAGTCCTAGCCAAAAACTCCTAAGGATGTACTTTTGATGTACCTACAGGACATAACTCGTGATTCGCACAGAAAATCTTATTTCGTAAATATACTGAAAGTGGATATGCATAATATGTAGATAACCTAGTCCTGGTATTTTTAAAGTTCTTCTAATATTTTCTTTCTATTTTGCATAAACGTATTAATGATATCAATTAGGTGATATTTCCAACATTGCACGGTTTCTAGTTGAGTTTACTGAACATAAGAACTGTAATACGTCTGCACCAATCCATAATCCATTCTAAATACTGTATATTTAGATTGTACGGCTGTAGTTGATTGCATTACCGTATCACCTACTGAGTTGGCAAAAAATCTCTTAATTTGCCTACAGCTATTACATTTGCAGACGATCATAAATTACAATACAGAGCTGTTTTTCTAAAGAACTGTTATAGTTGTTTAGCTATTGTATGGCATTTCATTCTATTTATTATGCATACCGGTGTGTATATAGTTTGTATTATTACCAGAACATCCCATTGCCCATTTCCCTTCAAACGACCTCGCGCCACTTTAATATAAAATAACTAAAACAAGTCAAAACCACCTTCGGTACGTAGGTAAATGGAGCTACCTGCTTATTATTTTGAATTGCAATAAATTAGTAGAGTACATTTATAGTGAACTGTGGTATGCACATAAAATACACACAAGTAGTTTAAGTACTTACCTAAGTAAACCTATAAATAAGTAAATTCTCTACAAAGCAAATGCAATAAGAATGTCGTTTACAGCAGTTAATTGACTTGATCGCTAAAAGTACAGTTCTTTGCAGGAAAAGGATGTGCGATAAATTTAAATGCATTTACACTTTAAGTTTAATCTGTCATCCTAATCTAGTCATTATACTGAACACTAAAGCCAATATCTTTGCACTTGGAATCTGCATTATTAGCTGTGCATATATCTGGACTTATATATTCCATATTAGCATACTTTCAGATGCAACACTAACACTGTGCACTATAAACTCAAGGCACATCATGTTTAAGTTTGTATAAAAATTACAGTAACGTTAACGCACCATATCAAAACAGAATGTATTTCAGTGTTATAGGTAGTAACTACTTTTATAGCACAGTGTAGATGTAATATATGCACAATTCAGAAGCAGTTAGATGATTAGTTAAATATAATGCAGTATAAAGAAAAAAGAAACTAGGAGAGATGATATTTTCTCATCATTAGTGCTAACATGCACTTATGCAGCGAGTAAGTAGTATCTGCTCTTTAATGAAAGCAACTGACTGACATGACGTGCAGTTATCACCATCCTTATAATTTACAGCTTGAAGGATCGTACTCAGTGGAAATCTACTAATAAGATTGTGCCTTATGGACACATGTCGACGTAAGACGTAACACTACAGTGTGAATTTCAACTAAAGATTGGTGTTCAATTGGCTGTGCATAGCCAATTTATAGCATAAAATTAAAGACTTTAGTTTTTCCTCAAGACCCAAGTTTAATTACATTGCTTCTCGACAGCTGAATTCTAATTGTATCTACTCTCTGATTAATAAAGCGACTAAATAAAGAAAATAGCGGTAGATAGTGCTGAAAAATATCGCTTAAAACATAACTTTCCGATACTTGAACAATATCGTACTGTTGTAATTAATGTGCTTGATTACAGGAACGAACATCAACTTATGTTAATGTATGTTGGTACATCGTATTTGAGTTAATTAATATAGATTACAAAAGCTGGCAAGAGTCATGGGCAGCGAGAAACGGTAAAATGCACTGCTCTCACTTCATTTGATAAAATGTGGCATTTTCATTAGTTTTTTGCAAACATTTTTGCATTTGTGCTATACACTAACTAACTGAAAGCTTTTAATCTGCCAATAATATTATGAATTATGTTTGCAGTGATGCTGAAGTAAATGCAATAAATTTCCAAACTACAATTATTAGTAATCGTTACCTTCTAGGCACACTTCTTACAAGAAAACTTTCTTTTGCTGATAACTGGAAAGTGTATTATGTATGCAATAATACTATACAAAACTATAGCATAGCAAATTAGAATGCGATTCACGTTTCTTACAAAATGCCCAAGTGAGGCAATATTCAGTGCAGCAAGGTTGTGACAAAGCTGTGACATTGACACTCAGAAAGTGTAACCTAATACAATTACGTAATTTATGCACGAAACCAAGTCAGAGGCGTACCTGGTCTAGACTACACTGCCAAACTGACATTCCTTCTTCTTGATGTCCCTGACCTGACCTGGAGAACAAATAAATTATCACTGATACAGACAAAACTACTCTTGCTGTTATGACATCGATGTATATTGCTGCAGCACCCACGGTTTTGTACGTCATTGACAAAGACAAACAGTAGTGTTCATTATTGTTATTACCGTATATCAGTAAATAAGTGATGTGATAATGAAAGGATAAAATAACTACATACAACCGGTAATTGTTTTCTATGTGAGCGATATCTAAATTGAAGTCAGGGTGAGCCATAAGCTTTTAAGTAGACGAAATTATAGACTTGTCCATTGGCTTTTTGGATCCATTTTACTAGATCGGTTGTTTTATATGGTACTCTTTACAACGGTACATATTTCTAGTGATAGATTATACATAATAAAAATGTAAAACTATATCAGTGTGCTGGTATATACAGAGTTGATGCTTTATAGCACGATTCTGTTTGAAATAAGAAGTGATAGGTATGTAACGATTTCATTTACAGGTGGATACTTATTCTTTACAATATAATAATAAAAATGCTAGGGTACTAAAGATACAAGTACATAGGCAACTCTTCGAAAATACTGCAGAATAGAAAAATGCCTCTTTATTTAATACATTCATCTACATACAACCTCATCTGTACTAGTGATAATGGTAATATACCTGAAAGTGCAATAATATTACGTAGAGCAATAAGTTTCTAATATTATGTGCATTATCTCTCTTAGACCTATAACAGGAGATGCAGTATAGCACAAAAATAGAGTTGAAATGCCTGACACACATATGTATTGTATCTGAAGTTTAATCAAAGCATGCCCTAGCTAAAAATCTGCCTATTGCCTCGTTTCTGTGAAAAGTTTTGTTAGTTTTTATAACAAGAGTGCGTCACGATAAGACGGTATTATTGGTGGACCAGTCTATTATATCCTTCACATCTCATTCATGACTCATGAAGTTCGGCAATTTCCCAAAATACAAGATACTGGCGGAGAACAGTACATTTTGCATTTAGAGTGTATAGAGTGTCTGCAGAAGGTTCACTTGAACTCTTCTATGCCCAACTGAATTTGAGAACAACAGTAAGCTTGTGAGTTGATTTCGAGAAAAGCTTTATCTAAAAAGTTATAATACACTGATGTATCCCAACTTAAGCCAGATCATAATACAAGACCCTGCATGTGGTCTATTTGTATGCAATTGTATTCCACATACAGAGAGTTTTATGCGGTTAAGCTACGTAACCTTGTTTTGTTTCGTATAAACAGACCTACAATCAACGCTAAGTACATAAGACGATAGTGTGCATCCGTCTAGTATGATATCAACATAAATTTAACAGAAAATCCGGAAACTGCATTGTATTTGTAGATGCTTAAATTGTAAACCTTAGTTTGGGCTTGTGATTTAAATTTTATGGCATCATATAATTCTTTATGCCGTGAGCAATGGCCAGCACCTGTTAGGTTTCTGTTATCGGTCATTTTAGTCAATAACGTTTGTCTCTCTCTCCAATTATTTTATTCCCTCGTGTACCGTACGCATAATTACAAACACTCTCCTGAGAAAATTGTCGTAACGCTCTTTAGCAGATCTTGATTCTCGTCCAATTCCGTGTGAGAATTTTTGTCTCTCCATTGTGGAGAGATATACTTACGTATGCTGAATTACAATCATTCTTCTAAATACATACTAGTAAACCTGTCTTTGAATAAACTATGTATAAATGCTTTACTTACAAAAATATAAGTCACTATTCAGTATAGACTTTCGATTTGGTCGGTGACAGAATTACCTACGTTTCCCACACGACCTTTTTTAAATATTTCCTAAGACTCTTTTTGAAAATAAGCAGTACTTCACTACTACTGTACAATAATGTGCTGCACCGTTTCGATATTGTTCCGTAAGCATTCTATTTTCTGTTCACTACGACTTCATTTTCTAAGAAATGACAATGACAGACGGATTCGCTATACAGGTTGAAATTACGTAGTCAATTTTGCATCTAAACATTGTTTCCTTTATTTTTTGTAATAGATCTCCTTCAAAATTGTCAATCATTCATGTCGCGCTGTAATAGACAATTTCCCTCTAAATCCTATTCCCATATTGTACTACTAACTGTATATCTTTTCCAATTTAAAATTTAAACCTTACTCTTCTGAAGAATTATGCCTAATACTTTATCATAGAGATACGTAATAGAAGAGTACACAGTAAATCTTCTAGTTGTCTATATAAATCTGGTACGTAGGCTGTTTTATCCTTCAGTCTTCATTTGTGTAAAGCAGATAATACAAAATACTCGCAGTCTTACGCAGTATTTCCAATTGTACTAAACCGAACGAGGAAGAACAAGATGTAGCATGCACTCCCTTCTAAATAGCTATAAGCCAGTGGGTTATTGAAAGAATTTTAAGTGAAACGAGAACGAAACCAGACAAAAATCAGAAAACTATTCTACAAAAAAAAGAGAGAAGACGCGATGAGATTTCCACTATCTCTTTTGTTGGCTTCGGCATGCCGCTCCTTTGTTTTCTGTTACAACACTACATTTTTAATGCTCGGAAGAAAAACATGGTTTCGTCAGTACTAGTGTACTAGTGTAACCGTAGCTATGTAACTTTATGCAATTTTAGATGCAACTTGTTTTTTCTTGTTACATATTATAGATACATAAATAATTCACGAAAACTCCTTGCTATTGTGAAGTTAGTTATCCGCATTCTATAGAATCTGTTCTATTGTTGAAGGGATGAACCGTAAATTAATTTTCATGATCGATTGGTAAACTATCTACCCACACAATACTTCAATTAAGCATTTTTTCACCCATTTTTCTATGACATTGAAATTTTAATGAATTTCTTGTGATATGATCTTTATTTGGAACTATGATGAATGTAGGTATGTAATATTCAGTAAATTATTTACATTTTAGCCCACTGTGGTGTAATAAAACAGAATTGGGTAAGGTACATACCAACCAGTACTAGGTTATCTAGTTTGTTCAACATTCAAATGAAAAGAGGTAAGTAGGGGTTTCATTGTGTGTGGTAAAAATGTATAAAAATTCTCTTGTCGATTCTGTTACTTTCCTGTAATGTTAAACCATTTGATGAAATCTTTAGATGATATGTGTCTTACCAATGTTTGAGTTTCTATTCATTCTTATGAGTTATTATGATGTATGTATTATATATGTTCAGAAATAAGTTCATTCTTATGTAGAACGGTAGATACATAATATTTTATTGTAATAATACTAATAGAACAGACTCAAGTAATGAGAATTTAATCTAATCTATAGATTATTGTAAGATTGTGTCACACAAGTTTCAAAATAAAATAGATTTTCTCACAATTAATTTTTGCATGATTGAAGGCTTAATATAGTTATATTAAAGAGACTTTCCAAGTACAGATATTATTTGCTCAGTTCACAGATTCAATCTTTTATCATGCAAATCGTTACAATTTCTACACTGGTTTTAGTACTATTATTCCACAGTGAATTATGATAATGGCCAAAAAAGTGCCATTGACCTCTGCTGCAGTAGAAATGAACCACGGTGATTTTGACGAGTTTCTCCGTTATCCGCAACCATTTGCTTTACGTTTACATTAACCCTTAAGGACAGGTTTGACGTTTAGTGCACATTTAGGCATAAAATAAATCTGATTCTCAACCGGGAAAGGTTTATGACTTTGTATATTGTTTTATTACACAGGGAGCTGAAACAATAGGATTCTATAGCATTTAGTGCAAATCTGCATAGACAACCTTAACTGTGAATTGGGAGTCTCAATGAAAAATTAAGATTACTGAAATTGCAGACATCAGACAGTTGACTTACGTTTCGTCAATTGCACAACTGCAAAAGAATATTATGAAAACTTGCTGCGATTAAGATAATAGAATATAAAGTAGATCCCCCATAAAATTGATACACTAAGTGTGATTGTTATCTCAGATTTCACGATCAGATGAGGCAAAGAGCATCTTAACGTCAACCCACAATCATTTAATCTTTAAAAGAAAAAAGTTTGTTTTCATTGATTATATGTATCATTAAACACAAAATAGTAATTGTATCGGAAATATATAGTCCATTGAGATTGAGGACCATCTTGCTATCATTTCATTGATTTCTTGTTAACTATGTTAGCTAACCAGTTCAATCATTAAAGCCAACTTGATAACAAAATGAACAACAAGATTGTGCAATACTTTAATACGGTTTAGGAATTGTTTTTAAGTGCGTATCCAATTATATTACTAATGGCGATTTTTTACATGAATTTAAGGTGTATGCCTATCAGTTAACACGTGGGGAAACTTTTTTATGCAATGACCACCATAAAAATGAAAAACAAACCACAAACCACCCACGCGTAAATAGGAAACAAAGATAATGGTCAAAAACCAACAAATTCTCCCTTTGCTTCCTTCATTTATCTTTTTTATTGCAAATAACTTAAACGAATTTACATTTGCAAACTTTAGAACTGTGCCATACACACATTTGGTTAGGGCTGAGAATTGAACTCAAGAAATACTGTATTGTACATAGTACATAACGTTTTTATGATGTATCAATACAGTTAGTGGAGTTAGATTGCAATTATCCAGCAAGACTATGCTTAAAGTTGAATAAACTATCACGCGTGCATCTCCACAGTGTGCTGTTCCATCAAGATGCATAAGCAATGGTAAAGCACACCATGAGTTAAAGAAAATATTCATTGTAAAGTTATAATAGGATATCATGCAGCGTATTGCCCTTTTAGGGTCTCCTCTCAAATCTCAGTCACCTGAAGAAATTTAGCGGTTGCTTAATTGTAAACTTTGTTTGATTTCTTGAATTGCTTCCTTGCTATTGTTTCCCTAAGTGAATAAAAAAATCTGCATAAAATATATGCAACTGACAAGCGCATATATCATTAAAATACCTGGCTGTCTTGTCTGGCTCTTACCATGTTTGTATTTACTATATATTTAATTATTTATTTGGTAGTTTTATGTTTGTGAGCTTAAGATCGATAAAACAAACAAAACATAAACTGACAATGCGTGTTTAAAGTGTAGGCCACATATAACTACATTGTAGAACGAATAGTACAAATTGCGTGAGGAAGAATAAAATGGATAAGATGAATGGTTAGATAGCGTACACAGAAACATAATAAATGTAGAGCACACTAACAAACGAGAGCTCGTGCATAGAGCCATATATATTTATTGGTGTTTCTGTTTCTCCTGGTTAGCTATCGCTCCTTATACTTCTCAACCGTGTAAAGTAGTTTACTAATTGTAAATAAGTTTGATATACGTTTGCATTTATTTACATCGCACATGGCAAAGGGCGAAAGGAGGGTGTCTGTCAGTCACTATGTATTTACATTGTCAGTTTTGTTGTTTTTCTTGGTATTCATCCATGCAGACAGTAATGCACATCAAACAACTAAGGAGTGCACCTATAAATTTACTCTTGATAATACCATACCCATAAGATCGGATATGCTTATTTGCTTACACTAACTGCAAGTTAGAGATCCGAAGGAAATAAAAATTACCAGAAAGAAAATTGGTAACAAACCAGTTATTTATTCTGGTAGACTGTATCTGTACATGTTTACTTCATTTGTTTAAAGCGATCTTAGCGATTCTATCATTTCCTCTGTGAATAATGCATGTAGCATGTGTTTAGTTTGTGTATCACCAGGTATGTAACACAAATAATAGTACACACCTATTTAAATACTAGTAATGTAAATCTCAGGCAGTATATACAAATACAATTTGTAATTTGTGTACAGAGAGTGAATTGTTCTACTTATTCTACCTAGGTATACTCATTTTTTTGTATTTGCATATTGCATACAAAAATCCCAGTTATTATTGCATTTAATTGCATTGCAGAGCCATTGGTAATAATGTGTGAATCATTATGATGTACTAGTGACATTAAGATACTCTCATTCTCCTACAGAATATCATTTACAGCGTATGTCTGTGCAAAGCTCTTACAAGAGTGCCATATTTTATAAATATTTTACCTTGATGTTGATATGATTGCGTATATGTACTTCTTGTTTGTAGTGTGTGTGATATGCACAATTGTACATGTACTAATTCAAAGTGACAGCTATAGATACACCAGAATATATCGCAATACAAAGAATATCCTTTTCTCTTATCCCATTTACACTACTTTATCTTTATCGTATCGTGCTTCTGCATATCATATATTCCCTTGATACTTTTCTTCTAATTGTAGGAAAATGACTAGCAAAAGAATTATTCAGCAAACACAAAAGTTGCTGTTGTGTATTGTAAACATAATGAACCTGTACTACAAAAGTCAAATGCTCTAAAACTGAATAGGGAAAACATTTTTTACAGGACAAGAATCCATGTTATATGTACCTATATACACAAACTACTGCTCACACGGCAGATAAGAACTTCCAAGAACTGTCAAGTGACAGTGACAGGGAAATAATCACGAATCCACAATTTGTGTTTGTGATGGATTAATTAGTGTCACACCTTCCGCTCCGCTGACTTTTCAATACTGCCAGACAAGTGACAAAAGGTACGATAATAGTAAATGGGAAGGCAAATGTAAATGAATGCAAGCCTATTGAGATGGTACATAACATTAAAAAGGAGGTAGGACATAATATTGTGCACAAACCTAGGCGAGGTTATTGGGAAGATTCACACAGCCCAAATAGAAATGTATTGTATATTGTAGTTGTGACGATACCCAGTAATATCTACCTAGTTGTAATCTGTAGTACTCCACTTAATGCAGACATTGCATATTTCTTGTAATTACAACGTATTGAATGCTTAAGGTCTTTATTTTTCATTGCTAGTTTGTACTTTGTACTTGCACTTAACTTCATTAAGATATTGAGAATAAAAAGATTGTAGAGTGCAGTATGTATTACTTATCATATCAACACTACAGACGAAACACACATACTTGAAAGAATTTTGCTCGTAAAAATATGTGCGAACATTTCACACTATAGTTGGGCAAGGCAAGGTTTTTGTTTCTTTACTCTTCTATAAGTATTTACATTCATTTATAGCATTAATTGTATGGATTAGTATGCAGTCCATGATGCACCTCTCTGTGTTTACTATTTTAACCAATACCAATGCAATCTAATTGAAAACATTTTTCAGTTACTTAATAAGCCATGCGGTCGACCTTGCCTTGTCGAAAAATTGTATAGATATGTCTACGCTGCTTAGAAACTGAATTCTATGACCATTTGTTATCTGCCTTTGAAGGGCCAAAACCTACTGTGTTATAAATTGCATGACACGGTTGTTGGCTACGTATAAGTGCCGTGTGACCGTTCTGGAGATTCAATCGGTTGATAATCAAAGATTTAGATTGGTGCAGAATAAATACTACACCGTGTTTGTTTCCTTATCAAACAAATATGAAACGAATGCTTTGAGAGACCGAAAGTGCAATACATTGAAATTGTCAGGAGGTAGGTACCATTAACCGATAGAGCGTGACGTGAACGGCATAATATTTGTGTGCAGTAGAAGCATACAAAGCTCTAAATAGAAAGATGTCTTTACCCTGCTTTGATTTAGTTTTCTTTACCTTGAATTATGCAATGGTTTTAGATATAAATACTAAATGCTTTCATTTTCATTATTATTAGTTTAATATGTGTCAATTAACGATAATAAATGATTTCCCATTAAATGAAAGCATGTCATGGTACTCATAAATTGCAATTAATTAAAAATGATATACTGATTTGTAAAACAAATACACGTACGTGCTGAATGCTCAATTGCATATAAATCCGAATTCTGCTAATGATCAATATTAAATTCAAGTACACGCTGCTAGTCTACATTGCATCTGGCTATTAGGTAATTACTACTGTTTCATTTGATTTGCATATAGCATGGGTATGTGATCTTGAGAAACTGTGCCCGTATATATTTTGGCATATGCTCAATGGACGTAGGTAATTCATGGTTTGCTGTTTTTGTAGTTCGTAATACGTAAACTTCTTTATTACTTCGTATTTTGTTACACATGCTTGCATAAAAAAGCACTCCATTTACAAGTTACAATTACGCACTTTCGAAATAGCTAAAACACCTGGAGAATATTTGCAACAATTTAAGTGATCTTTATTTAATGATCTCCCAACAGTAAGATACTTGGTGTAATTGTACACGTCTGTTGAATTTACCACAACCTGTTATATTTAGTGTATCAATGCTCACGCACATTTCTTTTGCAAATGCAAATCGACTTATTGCCGATGGTAAGCAATTTGTAATTATTAGCATCTACAGGTACCATTGTAAAAAATGAAACCAAATTAAAATTTCTACCTATCTAGATATTCTACCTGTGTTATTATTTAACCTCAAAGATACAACCCCGAGATACATATACTCTCATCAAAATGTGATCATGCATAATCTGCAATAAAAGAGCATATGGAAAACTTATCTTGTATTTAAGAGTTAGAAGATTTAATATGAGATAAACTCGTACATGTACCCAACTAAGATTCTAGATAAGCGATCAAAGAAATTGTGCAATTACATTGCATTATTACAGGCACAGAATCGGCGTAACCTTAGCTTCACCGGTTCAATTCTATATAATATGTTTAAACTTTTCCATGTACTACCATCGCGAGTATTGATTTTTTTGACATATTTAATTGAGTAGGAACTACGAACTGTTTTTTAAGCCAATAAATAAACTGAACACATCTGTAGTAATCTATATTAAACTGAAAAATACGTATATTTTAATCTTAATTTAATGGAATCTACATAAAATAAATGTAGCTTTAACTGAATTCTGAAATTCTTGAATAAAATGGTAAATATATAATCAAATTATGAATGCTTCTCATCCAGAAGAGTAACTAATTGTACCTTACCTACAGATTCCTGTACACCCTCTAGTTCCGTTGTTAAGTGCAGTGGACGTGGACAGAGTAAAACAAGTGTGATTACAACTTTCAATAGTTTAGAAAATCTTACTAATTTCCAATAGCACCTGTGTTAGAGGCCTTAAGCAAGAGGTCGGCTAAAGTTGCCAAGACGAGTCTCCTTTGCGATTAAGTTTTTGAAAGGTGTGTGCATTGCTACTTGATTTGGTGTTCATGGTTGTATAATATTGGTTAAAACACATGAAGCCATGTAAGCCGGAGAGATGATGCAGTACTGATGTCAATTTATGATTTATGTGCGTTGAATCCGAAGCCAAGCCTCTTGCATGTCATTCTGCAGATTACGTTTTGTTAGTGTGAGTGTAGATACCGATTATGATAGTGATATGCAGTGCATGAAATATGCAATGCCAAACCAGTCGTTGCTAGAATGTCAGCTTCATCTTCATGCCTTGCTAATCTCGTAAAGCCGAATGATAAGTGCTGTTGAGTATTGAACAGTGACGGCATGAGCTGGCTTGACTTGGGTTTGAGCAAATAGTTAGCAAATGTAGATCCGATCGGATCAATAGAATAAGGATGTTTATTACGAGGCGGACTGTTGTGTCGAGGTTTTATTGCTACTTTATCTCTAACTAGGCAATGGAAGCTGAGTGAAGTCTCAAGAGATATTATTTAACGAAGCTGATGCTCCGTGCCTCTGGGCTGTGATTTAAGGAAGTGATTCCTCCGACTCTCAACGAACAACACAACGGCTCAGCTTCAATTCTCATATCATATGCCGTACAGTACACTCATTCTTCTCTTATCTCCCTTTGATCTTCTCCTCTTCTGTCCTTGTCCTGTACTTATTATGTAATGTGCATTAGTATAAGTATTTCTCATACACTTGCATTAGTATTTCTATGCGAACACTTTTTCAACCCATTTGGTTCTCTTTTTCTAAATTGGCCTAAGAATTCGCATACCCTAAGATTGTGTTACGAGTATAGAAGAATACTATAAAATAATACATTCATATTCCGCAAAGATATAGTATCTATAGAGTAAAACATTTATCAGAATCATCTACATGCACCTCAGATTGGCATATACCTACTAAAGTACAGTATTATTCTTATTAACGGTAAGAAACGTGTAAACTTGTGAGAATACAAATACTAACCAATACTTAACACATGTCTCAAAATGACTCCCTGCAGCTAATTGATGCATTTTGCTTTGAAGGGGAATCTTTTTCGATTGTAGAGCAATTATATGATGTCCATCTTCACTTATGAACATCTGTGCACTCCAAGCTCACTCATAATCACCAGGTTCCCATCCAACATGCTTTCCACTACTTATGATTTCGTGAATCTACCTTAACAGATACGCTTCCTTAATAGTAGTGATCATAAATCTTCTCTTTATGCATCAGAAATAAATAATCTATGGAGAACCTTTCCTGTTTCCATTAAATTTCATTTTTCTAGGGGAAAATTATTAATTTTACATTTACAATATTTAGCTGTTAATTTGAAGCATAATGCATTTAAAAGCATTTTTAGAGTACTCAATAGCGTTCGTACACATAATTTTGCGCACGAAATACGATTCACGTTGAAATAATTTATTGTTTTAGTTTACTTGGTCTTATGTCAACCAGTTTTTCATATCTTAGTCAGTCTTTAAATGCTTTTAAATTTATCTTCCACTGCCCTACCATATATCAGTTGTTGTTAAAGATGAGCAAGAGCTTGAAAGTGCACAACTGATTGATACTGATATGATGGCACTGTAGATTGTTTTTCAAGGTAAGATTATCCTGTATTCATACTTCGTTCATACACATCCAGCTTTGTATCTGTAAAATATGCGTTCATAAAATAAAACATGAGATTTAAAAAGATAAAACGAGGGATGCAATTCCTGCATATGTTAACAGCAGCAACACATTAAAAGGAAAAACTACTACAGCTGGTTGTATCTGAAGATCCAGAGTTTTTTAATAGTAATTTAGTAGGAAGGTATTTTTATATGTGTTATGTTGGTTACTTCACGTTCACGTTGCGTAGAAAGGTACATAGTAAATATAACATGCAATGCATTGAAAACAGGTTGTTAGGGAGGAAGACAATGCATTTACGCTTATGCATAGTGTTTACTCGAGCTTAATGATGGAAGTAATGATAGACACTTATTAGTGTTGGAATCTGGGGAAGGAGAGTGAGAAATACATATAGGATGCATACTCTAATGTAAAGAGTATCGAATGAGGTATTTGGTGTTGAATTCGATTTGACGCATCCTCAATCTCATCTTTCAGGACGGGCCTGGGACTCAGAAAACATAAGCAAAAACTTGTGAATTTCTTTGTCTGTCTGTGGCTAGACTCTGGCTTGGCCTGGCCTGACTCTCCTGGTCCTAAAGCTTGCAGGTATTTTATGTACTAAACCAATTGTACGGTCCCTATCGCTATCTGGTTCTTGTACAAATACATATATGCACTATTACTTACTGACGTGCTGTGTAAATGTAAGAAAGAATGGAATGGATTCAAATAAAATTACTTATTACAGTTTAAATAATTTCCGCTTCTTTTCACCACGTTGCTTTTATGTACTGTATGATGTTACTGTTGACTTGTAATAAATGAAATCATGGAATACGTATTAAGTAACCTTGTTTCTTTTCCATGTATTAAATATCAAGACACATAGTAGAGAATAAACTTAAAAGAGATGTGTTGTGTTAGTGTTCAGTTTCGGTTAAAGAGGCTGTTATGTGAAGAGGCCTCTTTGGCGTCTTTGACTGGTTTACGAATGAACCGTGTAACAAAGATTCAGAATACACGTCTTTAAACATTCCATGTTACTTATTATTCGTACTGAATCGATTCTTTGAAACTGGATATATAGATTACTTGGACGTACACGTAAAACTTGTATAATAGTCCAGTCCAGTCGACGTACCTGAACTAACAATAAGCCAGAGGCTCCAGTTCACATTGAAATGCTTCCTTTAACAAAACATTGACAAGAAGACTTGATTTGAAACATCTCATAGACTCTGAGGTTTATAAGCACAGCTCTTATAATATCTATTCTACTAGAAACAACAGCATTCTGCATTAAAAGATACGCCTATAACATAAGGTCGTCTGTTTAGTGCATCTTTTATTAATACATACTGCAAACTATTATAACCATTTATAATACTACGAGCAGGTAACTCCAACATTAACACTGCGAGATATCCTTCTCTTTTACCATATACATAATGTATGTAGTACTACAAATACCTTTACAATTATATTCATGAAACTATCTTCATCAATAGTTTTTCAAAATATAGCCTTTTATATTATTATAAGACATCTGTACACAAATTGTTTAAGAATAAAAATTACTTAAATATAATTTTACAACGACTAGTAGTATGACAATTTTCCAACAAGAATTTAAAAGATTTCTTTTGCAAATGAAGTTGACAAGTACAACGTACTAGTTGCTGTTCTTGGACACTTCCTTAGTTCACGCTACATGATGATGCAAGTAACTTTAAACATGACATTTATGTAAGTTCATACGTAGGAGTAATGAGCTAAAATTTGCATAAAATACATTTATCTGACTGAGAAGAACATTAGCACGGACACAGAAACAATAATAATATTAGCATGTTCACACTACAGGTCATCTCAAGTCTAATCTGTAGTAGGTTGGATAACTTTTCAATTTTCTGTAAGCAGAATTGCAATGTTGACTTGCTCCGCCTTTTCCTAACAAATCCATTGATCCGTCCGAAGGAAACTACTTATTTATTCTAAATACTTGCACTCTCAAATCAGTCCTTATCATAATTGTATTTTATTATAGAAATAAAGAGATGCGTTTGCTAACATTTTCTTTTATACACTTAAGTACAAGGTTCTCTCTTAAGTTAAGAAGCCCTACTCTCGCCGACACTCCTTCTCCTCATCTTATCTGTTATGCTTAAACATTTAGACTCATACTCTTTACTGAGTGGTAAATGATAAGTATCTATTATAATACTTGCATATTATTCTTCTGACTGAAGGTTCCTCATATGAATAAATAGAAGGTAAGTGTGCAAGTGTTTACTAACCTATAGATAATAGGTAGGTCATTGTTTAATTCTGTATTAGTTGGAAAATTCAACTGAATAATTACTGGGTATGTTTACTTTTAGTGTACGATTATTAATTTGTATATTGTAGAATCTGCTTATTGCATATAGAACTTTTATTTAAGTTATCTAATGCACTCTATAATTACCTACTGTTTTTCTGTTATACCATTGTATGGATAACTGTAGTGTACTACTAAGCGCAAAAATACCTTGGTATAATTAGTGCCTAGCAGTGTGTGTGCAATAAAAAACCGAATCAGAAAGCTTAACACTGCAATCACGACAATGATTTGGGTTTCTTACCTTCTCATTAGTCAATAATTTGCTGGGATGGAATGTTAGTTCATAGGTCAATCAGGATTGATATATTTCCTACACTGGGCCGAACTGTACTATATCATATAAACGAAAAGGAAATTCATAAAATGCTTGCTGACAGTAAGCAACTGGCATTAATTCATTTCTTTTCTGGTTTGAAATTGGATTTTTTAATTGCAGAAGGATTTACATATATCCATCACCTTTCCTTGTTAAGCTGACGTAAGGCTGTCTTTTATTAAAATGGAAAACCTGCTAACGCTCACTTATTAAAAATGTAAATGATGATTTTTATTCAATATTAATTCGTGGAACCGAGTAATGAGATTTTGTGATAATTTCCCATTCAATTTGTAATGGTTGCCTGTCTCTCTTCAGCATCTAACAAGCACTAGTTAACTCGCTGCGTAGTAAATTATTGAAAGTAAAGTTGTACTCGCTCTAGGTATCTAACAGAGAATAAACTGTTTAAAATGTGGTTAAGTATAAGTTAGCAAGTACCTAGGATGTGTGTCCTACATTAGAGAATATAGGTATCATCTACAATTAAGCATTACTCTTTTAATTAGGTGAGTAATGACAAAGTGAATTTATTGTCGGTGCTCGTATTTATACTCTAGTTAGATAGCTAGGAAAACAGAGGTAATAATGTTGACATCAAATATAATCTGTGAGAAAGTTAATGAAAGCATGACAAGAGCATTCCATTGACAGAGATAAGTTAACAATAGTTAAGTTAAACAAAACAAGAGTAGCCAAGAGGGCTAAAGTCAGCCGGCCACCCGTGTACTTTGAAGAAATCCCAAGCCCACATTTTTATTGCTCTGTAATAAGGTGTCTCTGTGTCTACAGTACTCTTTAATTTTGCTTAACATTGTCTACACTGTAATTTACATGTGTTAACATGTCTCTTTGATGAATTTCGGCGCACTAAAACATTTGCACATAAAAATGCATGCCTCATTCACTTTTTATTTCATAATAAATACAAAGGTAGACAGGAGCTCCTGCGTACTACCCTAAACACTATCTCGATGTGAAGGAATTAAACAAAGCAAGTTACATTTATAGAAAGAGTTATGATTATGACTATCATTGACCCCAAAACTGAAAACTACTGAAGTTAAACTCTAAGAATTATTTATTTACCTTGTTATAATGCCACCACGACGCGAGGGCAATCAATCTCAAATCATTATAAAATAATTCACCGGTAAATAGGTTACATCTTGTTATTGTGGATGAAATTCATAAACATAATTTATTTTTACATTGAACAGCGACATTCGATGCTGTGCAATGCTAAGCTATGTAATTGAAATTGAAAAGCAGGCAGAAAGTTTTGGCATTACTCTGTTTGCAATTATCTTTATATATAGTTCATAGTAGACTAACTAATGAATGCAGTTAAGGACTGGAGGTCTTTTGAACCAAATTGAAAGTGAACCAAATATTTAAGTTGCACCTTTAGAATTGCTTGAGGTAAATTGTAAGGTACAAATTAGGATTTCGTCGCGGGCGACTACGACAACATGAAAGTGCATGTCACTCTTTGGTAGCATTCTGGGTCATTCTGTCTCTCAGTATATAGCACAGGACAGGACAGGGGTGAACTACTTGTGTACATGGAAATTAAATTAGGCATTGTTTCAATTCAGATTTAATTGGTGTTAGGTGCAATGTTACATAGACATTATTTACAAACATATATTTATTTTGACAATGTCATAGAAAATGGTTGATATGCGAAACTAACGAAAGGAAGAAACACCGGGCTGAGGAAAATCGTCTCCGCCTTGTAGTTAACGATAAAGACTCAGTTTGCCATGATTTGTAATTGGAGTTGGCTTGGCTTTGACTTGATTTGGCATGTATAGATAAGTACTTGAAATAAATGTGATGTTGATGTGTAAGCCGAACATCAAGATGAATGTTAGGTCCTCTTATGGTTTTCTACTATTATTGTTCTTCTACTTAGGAATTAAGAATGTGAGATGTGGCCAGGTGACATACTGTGAGTATAAGGGATGGGTTAGTAAATAAAACAGGCTGTCTTCTCATATAAATTATGAGAGGTTATTTATCGTCATTCCTATTACGATACTTAATTTAAGGACTTTAACGAAATGCACTGCAAAGACCATTTGTTCCAATGTCTTATCTGTAGATAAGGAATCTGAATAGTACTCTAGGTACACGCAAGTATTTATTATTTTACAATTACTACTGATATTATGCTATTTATTACGTATGAAGAGGTACACCTAGTATTATTGCAATTGAATTACTTTGGCCACCTAAGTTTGAAGTTAGAAGTCATTGGTAGACATTGGTTGACAGGCACTTGTTAAATTGTTAAAATGAGACTGTTGTTCTTATACAAATATAGCCATGCCCATAGAAATGCAAACAAACGAATCTTTAAAAAATAATGCTGGTGCATAGCTGAAAAGTGAAAGAGAGTTTTTGTTTTGTTCATCTGATTTCAAAGTCACAGTCTCTTTCTTTCGTCATAACATTCAGAGTAGCTAACTTCAACTTCACTCTAAACGCCAGAGCAGAAAATTGTTTCCTTCTGTGGTATGCTTTACTGTAGATTTGCATCAGAAAAGAAACAGAAAGACATAACACACATACACTCATTATCAATCTTATCGTAATAAAAATACACAGTATAGTATAAAATGTTCAAAATACATGTACATACGTTATACTTTTAATGCATTAGTAAACGCAGAAAGGAAATCTTACTGTCAGTGAAATAGTCTTTATAATTCATTTAATGTAGGTCTCCTCAAGTATCTGTATCTATTTAATAGCGAGCTAAATGCTAAACAGCAACGTTAGTCAGAATGAAGATAATGAAACGCAGCGTAGGTTGTAAGGTGGTAGTAAATGAGAGATATCTCTATCAAGAAAATAAGTAGGCTATGCTATAATGCTCAGTGTTTAGTAAACTCTTACAGGAATTGCAAGAACGTGAATTACTATATATGTTTCATCTTCGTTTGCTCAACACTTAGCCTACCTTACCTACTAATTGTAAAATCTACTTATTATTTCTAATACAATACAGCCTCACAGAGCGGCTTGGCTACTCTCGTCTCGTACAATGGTAATTAGGTTTAACGCTATAAACAAAAGTACAGGATCTAGTTCACAATTAGTTCACTTACACTTTATGTGCAAATTGTAAGAACTTTTTTCCTTAATGGATACGCTACGCTCAAATTGCACTTTCCTATAAATTGCGGCAATTTGTAACACAACGGTAGAATAAATCAAAAGAGGAATTTCAAAAATTCTTAGGATTCATTTCAAACTAAATGAGTAATAAAAGTATATACGATAAATCATTCAATATTTTTCCCGCTACAATGTTATGTATACCTAAAATAAGCAATAAGATACAATAATATGCTCACAGGGATGATTATTAGATGTAATTAAAAGTAATTACTACTTCGCTTTAGTGAAAACGACATACAGATGAATCAAAATGTTGCATAGGTACCTAAAGTTTCTGAGAATACTTATATCTATTTGCAGCGATAATTACCTGTAAGAAGTTGGCATTAGTATATATTAACAGGATGGAGATGAAAATTAAGTTTTACTTTATGGGAACTCTTATTTCGTACTCCTTATGTTTGAATTTACATTCTTTGCTATTATAAATTAGCTGTCTTGAAGTTGTGAACAGTGAGTTTACTTTAATAGAGCACATTTAGAATTTATTACACTATAACTAATTAATCGGGGAACATAAACTAATTTTATCTGTTTATGTAGAAGGTGCATCGGTAGAGTAAAAAAATTGCATCTTTGTACCTTCTGTGTAAATAACCGTTAATGCGTAGGTACCTATCTATTTGGATACAAAGGGGAGCTCTTACTCATGAATGGTATTCACGGTTTATGAATTTAGTAGCTTACCAAGAAAAGTAAATAAGTTTTATTGCCATCTTGTTTGTACTTCTTATGAAACTTTTACTCTAATTTTAATGAAATCTTCATTGACTTATCTTTACAGTAACGTACTGCTGGTATGCCTGCATATTTTCAAATTCAGTTGTAGTCTGTAATTTAGAGTTTTGCAATAGAGATGCAGCGTGTAGTGATACGATATGAGGTTGCTGATTAGTATATCATTAGCAGTGAGTAAAATTACAATAGTATGTATATAGGTAATCTAACAATTTTATTTTCCCTTCCAGTATTGAGCAGAACACATATTATATAGGTACATCTTTACCATTTGCATTCTGTTTTTACTATCACCCATTTTACTGCAGCAGCAGACTGATTGATTATACACTTACTAATAATACGTACCACAGTAAATCTAAAGCAAAAGAAGCAATGCATTTCCTTTGTTGCAATCTAAAAACACATCGTGAATAATAGAATACGATTTCTCCACACAATATGCTTGGTGTATAGTACGTGTACTGTACAAAAGTCATTTCTCTTCTTGTAGTCAATGTAGTCAATCGTAGTAGCTCTAGCCTAGCTATCATTAATTGTAAAAAACAGCAGCACACGATATGATATGAAAAGAATGTTAATAAACACTCTGCTAGGCGCAGGCTAGGCTTAAAGTTACATACAATGCTACAAGGAGATAAGAGATATAGAATACTCTTTAAACGGCAGCCTTCTTTAATTGATTTTTTTCTTTAGCTAACATCATTAAAAATTGACACGAACGAAACGACTGCATATTCCTTTGAACATAACTTATCAGTTTACAAAGACATTTCAATTGTCAATCTACAATCTTTTACAAATTAAGAGATAGTTTACTGTCTACCTCTTCACTTATTAGCAGCAATTTGCTGGCTTGCATACAAAAACTTGAAATTAATGACAAAAAAATTTACTTGGAAACAATGTATAGTTAGTAGTAATTACTACAGTGCATATCGAGGAACAAATTGTGAACAATGTTTAAAAATCCTTTCTTTTTCAAATAGCGAATCCACCCCTATAATGCATTACAAAGAAAAATGCACTGATTCTGACATGATATTTAAAACAAATGCTGTGAGTTATGAAACCAAATAGTAATTACATAGTTTAAACAATGTTACCGAACTCTTTTTGCTAAGAGGCGGAGTGGAGTGACTTCAATGATATATTTGATTTTTAGAAGCAACTAGTAGTACAACGTTGTATTGATTGAAAGGTCCATCCTTAGGTTTGTACACTGTGTACAGATATTAATTCATAAGCTGTATACATTTATATACGTATGCATTAAATATAAGGGTTACAGTACGTGCATAAACATATGTAACAAATATATAAAATTATAAAGATGCATAATTTGTAGCAAGGTAGAGCATCTGTGCGTATTCTTACAAGGTACATTTACTTGTTAGATTAGAATCAGTTCATGTTCATATGCATCGGTAAGCATTTAAGCTAAATGACATTTAACAACTAGCTATGAAATATGAAGGTATGCATATGCAAGTTCTTTGTATAATATGCATAGCAAAACTCGCATTGCATCTGCACAGCTGTAATTGTATTTATGAAGTCGCTGTTGTAGGTAAGGAACAAGTGAGGCAACATTTCTAACATTTCAGCTTTAATTTACATAGACTACAATACAATGGATTTTAGTTATAGATTGTTACATGACTTTTTATTTCATTTCGTAGTAATAGTATTACATATATTTACATAGAATGAGCTTCCCTGCCTAGACCGGTATCTTTTATTTATACTGAATTATGCTACCACATTATCCATGCTCATCATTTTCCTTTCGATGTTCATTTTAAAGAATTACACTTTACTGATATTTTAAAGTACATTGCATCACTACCTGCAAAATATACTATAAAATGTAATTTCCGTGTAAAAGACAAAACCTGAACTCTAAACAATGATATTATGCCACTTTAATGTTTTAAAAGATGAAAAATTGCTAGAAAATACTTGTACACCTATCAAATCAGCTACTATTTCTCAATCTCAATGGTTTTCACCATTATGTATGGCATGCATGAATAATCCATGTGTTAGAAACAAATGTTTTGTATAGTACATTTGTTTTATGTAAAATTTTTCTACGCAGGATGGGAAGTGGAATGCATAAAAATACGGCTATTAAAATGAAACAAATTCTTGCGTAGTGCACAAAGTACGTAATGTAAGCAGTTTTGGTTTTCCCTGTTCCTGGCAATATAGGAAGATATACTACAAAATTTCATTGCTACAGATAACACAGAATATGGAAATCAAAGAGCAGAGAAGATTGTATTTTAAATGGCCATTACCAGTAAATAAAATACAATCTGTACAAAGGAGTATGAATGTATCAAGTTGCTTGGACATCTTCTGTCGGCGAATTGTAAAACAACTGTTGTATTATGGTTATGATGCAATAACGAACTCAGTAAGTAACGTAAAGACAATGTTCAGATATAAAGAATAGTTCAATTCTTCTCGTGAATATACAAATATACAGTATAACAACTGCAAGTACGTGTACGGTACACTGTTTGAATACTATAGACTGAAGTAGCGAACGTCTTCGCTATTCTGTACATGAAGTCGTGGTAACTAAAGTACTTTGTAATACTACTTAATAATGCACAAGGTGGTCTCTTCGTCTCTTCTCCTCGTTTCCTTTGAATTACTGCACTCTTTGTATTAAATAATACCATTAACATTTTATTGTTAGCTTTAAATCGGTTACATTGTCCTTATACGTATAGGTAACAACCATTAAACATAGATAGGCGAACATAACTCGTAATCAAGAGGTATGCATAAAGATATGCATAAAATGAAGTTTGGTTCAATTCAATACTCAAGTTCACTTTATGTCCAGTATAAATGTGTAATCTTTTGTGTTTTCTTGTGCCGAGCTAGTTTTATCGCTAGTGTAGCGGTGTAGTTCGTAATGCCACATGTAATGCTTAGCCATACGCCAGGAGAGATATAGGAAGACTCAAGCTAGGCTGACAAACTTGTGCAAAAAAAGAAAACAAAAAGTAAAACCTGCCGATCCGTCCGATCATTGACCGCAAATTACATTAACTCACAATGAGCTTTTATAACTAAGTACTTACATTCATCTGAAGTAAGTACAAACGTATGCACGGTTTCTCTTGGCATGGTCTAAATAAATACTCAACTGACTGAGTGACTGTTGCTCTGTAAGTAAATAAAAGTTACACAATAAAATGCTATCTCCTGCTAAACTTTTTTTATGATGACTTCATTTTCCACATTGCCTTCGTTTATACTTTGGTCCGTATTCTCTGTTTCCTTATCTTCCACGAGCACAAGGCAAAGAGAACAGAGTACAATATAGTGACTGTTCAATGTAACATTGAACAGACAGGTAATATTTCTATGCATCAGTTTGTCATTAAGTTATCAATACCTAATTGTATTGTGACTTTAAATGTACACTTTGTCGTGTCTACAACTTTTGCAATGATGAAGGCGGGAGTGGGACACTACACACAATCATAACACAACTTCCGCCTACGGTTTTTTCCAGACTGACAAGAACATATAGGATGTGATTATCTAAATATTATACGATTATCACAACTACATCATGTTAGGTGAACACTTAAAAATATTATTTATATCAATCCCTTGTTTATATGGGAAGATAAATTGTATTATGCGTATCGGCTAAATGAATACTCCTCCCACCTTCAAATAGGAAAGAGTATTGAAACAATGGCGAAAGCAATGAAATAGCACATTTTTCAGGTCAAAGTTTTCTAAAAATTCAAATTGGATTTATCATGTGTTGTTTACCATTTCTTGTAAATTAAGAATCACGTCAGGGCATGTTATTCAATGCTGCACAGCATTCCGTAAGGAAAATTAAAGGCGAATAATCCTTCTATGACAATCGTGCAGTTCTTTCTTCCGGTAATTTTTGTTAATGATTGTAGAGCTGCTATTGTTATGCAACTACAGTATTAGGTATGCATAATATACAGTTTAAGTTCAATTGTATTATTTATGTGATTTGCAATGTAACGCAATCTTTGCATTCTTGGATGAAGAATGAAGAATATAGAAAGGGCATAAGCTGTTGTACACAGGCTAAGGCATGCATACTACAAATAGGATGCACATTGTACAATTATAATGAAGGCTGATTTTTTCATTCTTTGGGAGACACGAACGGAAGTTGGGTATCGGAAGAATTGAATTGCAGCTTATTTTCTAAGTGTACACAGTTCAGAGGCAACAGATAACAAATATGGGTAAGGACTTCAAATATTCAAATGGGACTTTCATACTTAGGTATAAGCATTTCTAATAGTATTGCATTGACTTACAAATAAATATTATGTTTAAGCAAAATGAAAAATGTATTTCTAATGACAAGGGTGGCGTAAGTCAACTAACAATGACAATCAGACATTTTACAATTAATTTTTCCTATCTTCATTCTTACCGACATGGTACCTTTACCTAGTTACTTATAATTCGCGAGACATTGTAAAATTGTAATTACAGGCGACAGACATACCTAGATTAAGCAAGCGGGGAAGGATGAGTGAATGTAAACTAAACAAAAGCAGTTTTATTATACATTCGTTGCATACAGTAAGTATGTGTCTAGTGTCTACATATAATATTATAGCCATACATCGAAACAAGGCTCTTTGTATGAATAGTTTATTTCAAGCAAAAAACAGTTTAGTTTAACAAAACTATGGTTAGTTAGTAAATATGTGAACGCAAAACAAAGTATGAATGATGTAAAGTATGTCATGTCGTGGGAATTAATTCTTGCAGACAAGAAGCGATTGCCTGCCATATACTCCGCTATAGGAATACTGCAGTGACTACGTCAGGATTAAGCAAAGTAAATGAAATTGTGCGACAAAGAAATACTGGCAAACGATTTGCCAACTAGGTAACTGAACTGTACATAATGTAATGAACAAAAACAAACCAGACAGCTTAGTGGGTATTTGATTCTCATAGGATTTCAAGAAACTGCATGGAATGTATAAAAATTCAATACATACTTATTTTGCAAGTAATAAGCACAAATTATTTGCAGAATTTATAATCTTGCTAAAAGCTAATAACACCATAACTCATTCTGCTGTGTATTTAGTCATAATTTATGTTAGTAGAGTATTGAGTTACAAATGTAAACAATTATTACTATCAATATCAAACATTTTATTGCTTGTAATTTTGATAGCAAAGGAAATTGTGTTAAATTTTTAAATTAATAATTAATTTAAAATACAGGCACATATTGTGTACGCTTATGTGTGTATCTGCAATACACTGTATTTACATAGAATAGACGGCAAAGCAGTAGTTTAGTAGTTTGTTGTGCATTATGCAATCCAATTCTTTGCAATTTGAAAACATTTCCTTTGTTTTGTTGTTTACAACCTGTTCTCTATGTGTACGTGTTAGTAGCTTAATCCACTTCGTATGAAAACGCAAAGCAAGCGTAACTGGCAATGAATATTACACGTGTATAGCAACATTCACTATGGGAGGTATCGAATAGTCAGTTCCAATTTTTATTATTGTTAAAGGAACTAACAGAAACATCCTATGCCTAAGTAACCTACAATTCTGGGAAAAATTTATTAATGGTATTGCTGTACCTATCTATGTCTTGTAGAAATCAGGTAGGTACTGTTAAATGCAATCTAAATGCACAAAAGCAGTGCAATAGTCCGTTAGGTAGACGGGAATGCAAAATTAGTGTTTAGAATTTAAATTAAATGTTATGCTGCTTAATAATATGCAATCCTTTCAGTTCTAATAACAGGTAATGGTTTGAAGTACCCAATAATGACTTAATATCCATATACGTACTACAGTAGTACTGTTGTATCGTCGCAAGTTATATTTTAGTAATACTAAAGTGCAAGCCTTTTTGCCAATAGCAAACATTTTAATTGTTTATGGGATGGGACGTGAGTTACTTAATTTTAAATGAGATGCTCATGTTCTACTGACATAACTTGATGCACTGTAGTTTAAAAGAAGTTCCGTAATTTCATAATACTTACAATTTACCATTGTGTTGGACTTGGAGTACCTTGTACTTGTACTGTAACTTACTTTTGTTCAATTATGTCGCTGCAGCATTGAGAACTTTGAAAAATTTTGTTTTAAGTAATACTGAACACGAGCGAGTTGTTTTATGCTACACTGAACGTAATGATTATAAGTAAATAAAGAAGCCAATTCTTCTTGTAATAGGATACGATACATTGTCAATTGAATTGTCCATTAAAAATCCATTAACTAACCTACAACTCTTTTCTTTGACATAGAATAGTCTTCAAGTTTCACAGCTTTTTCAACTTACTGTGTCGTTTCCTTTCTTTATTATTGTCATTATGTATTATTGCAGCATTTTTTAATGCTCTACACAAACAATAACATTCAGTCTACTAAAATATTTCTCTAAGTCGGCCATACACATTAGTGCACATTATGTAGCTGTATTACTATTAATTGATATAGGAATGTGGAACTTCATATTTGTAATATCACAGTATTTCGATATCAACAAAAATCAAAATTTCAACAAAGCTTCAAACACCTTTTCGCAATTCTACAGTATAATTGCAAATCAATTGCAGTTCTTCCAATTTTTAAGTAAAGATATCTTACCTTGGCGAATAGGAATTCTTTACACTCATCTACCCTTTTGTGAATGCGTGATTTCGTAAAATAAATGGCCTTTATTTATAAAAACGTAATAAAATGGAAAGTACAATTTGCCAACATCCTGTAAAGAAGAATTTACATAGATCAGCTACTCAGTGCAATTATGAGATTTCGTTGCAGTAAACGTAAGACAACATCCAATGATAGTATTATATAAGTAATAAACAGATATGCTGAGTAAGTAGATGTAAAGAGGAAAATATTTGCCGTAAATAAAATAGGAATATTTAGTAACGCGCATTCTAACATGAAAGTAAACTAATTTATATCCTGAGCGGGCTTCAAAAACTTAAGTTCTCATAATCAGATCAAAGATCATTTAAAATTATAGTATATTATGAATTGTAACCTAGTAAGTTTACACTATAGATCATATGCAACAGAGCATTTTACTTTCTGTTAGGATGTGCTTAGTTGGTATTCATAACGGTATCTGCCAATATTGGAATGTCATGTCCACTCAATAAACAAAGGTGGTTTCACGCTTGTACCTTACCGAAAGCTGACCTCCGAGGCTAATTTTACCTTGTTCTCACTTAACCCATCCCCAAAAAACAAAAGTTCATGAATTAATTCAATAATGTATCAGAAAGTTGTAATCAAATTCTCTACATAACTATTAGACACTCTTTCATCTGCCGCTGGGCTATATTTAAAATCAAGTAAACGAAGCTTAAAGGTATTATTATGCTCATGAGCATAGCATAAACTCAAACGCATTCAACATAGGTAAGTAGGTAATATCATTTATTAAATTATCATGCATACACCACACGCAGACTCATACGATACCGCGTACAGGATCTTTCATAAATGACTAACAAAAAATAATGGTAAACACAAATAAAAAAATAGCAATTTATAACTTATCAGCTTCTCATTAGAAAAATACTAAATTAGAAAAACCTAAGTGAATACAACTGTAGATTTATACAAAGCTCGTCATGCCAAGAAATAAAAAGAACATTTATTGAATATCAAGAATTTTATTTAATAAAATACTTCCACAGTATTGGTTAAAACATTGTGAGTTTTATGAGATGACAATTTAAAAAATTGAACCCTACTCTTAGGTTGAATATTTTTTAGTTTTAAGTGGACAATCCTCAAATGTGGAATCGTAGACCCGATTGTACCTCTAAAATGTGAACACTCATCTTTAGTCATTTCCCTTTAATTAGGTAACTCACTGTAAATGGGTATATTGGAAAGGAGACCGTCCACTTATGACAGTTAATAATTCCATTGTCTTGTGTGGCAAAAATTAGTAGATGGCACATTATTATTAGCATACTATACCACAGCAGCCAATAAAAATTAAAAGCTAATGGTTCTCGGAGGTTTGTTTGGTACTATAATTTCCTTTCAGTCATATTTATCATTCCTTTACTATAAGATGGACAGATATGGTAAGATTTTAGACGTGCTGTACATAAACACGTCCTTGCAAGCGCAATTAATAATGAGTAATTCTTGTTCACAAATTATAAGGCAATGCAAATTGTAAGTAGGTAACAGATATGCAGTAATACCAATAGGTACTTAAGGCTTGAAATAAGTCTATCCTATTTTTCTTTTTATATGATTATTGCTCAGTAGTATATGACCACCACGATAAACAAACTTGTATGTTGTGTGTAATACATATGTACGTGTACAAACATGGATATTACTCAAGTGTACAGGTATAGAGAGTACAACTTGAGAATATAAAAATGCTGTGTGCATAGGAGTCACATCACCTTTACCTGATTTTTAAGAAACACATTTCACCTAATAATTTATACTTATATAGGTATGAGAATTACCTATTTGCCTGTCCATACATAGATAGTAGGATGCAATGCACGATATTTTTCTCAAGATAAGTTTGCATGGCTGCAGAAATGCATTTTTTAGATCTGAATTATTCTGTATGTACTTACTATGGCTTATTGTGCAGAAACCGAGGTATGCGATTTTACATATTAGTACGTATTGCTATAGCACAATGTAGTAGAAGTAACTATAAGTTAACTAAAAGAGTTGAAGAAATGGCAATAAACCTTTTCCTCGGGCTATATCAGTCAACTTACTCTGCTCGACTAGAGACAGAATATCCACATCCCCAGTAAATGATTAACTCTTTGGATATGTAAGCAACGTATTTCAGGTTTAGCTTAAGCTTTGGCTGCAGTGCAACGAAACGTTGCAGGTACTCCTTCAAAAATATCGCTTTGCATGTTTTCCTTAATACTTCTCTGCATACAATCATTTTACACATTATATTGTGTGCATCTGATGTGTTATTGTTATTACCATTGGCAGAGGTACCTGCACTATCTCCCCACATATATTAATGTCTGGTTTGGTGTGGATATTGTAGACGTAGATTGTAGCAAGTACCGAGGTACCTAAGTCACGGCTATGTATGTACACCATGCATAGAACTTATAAAGAATAATTCTGTATAGAGACAGGACAGAACAGGTATTTTGTTTTGCATTCGCTCACTTTGCGTACTTGGCTAACCCTTTCAGTCTTGGAAATACTGTTGCGCTGTAATGTTCCTTCTGTGCTCTGTGTTTCGCTCATTCTGAGCAAGTGTTTCTTTCGTACATCTCTGTGTTGTAGAAAAGTAACATTTGTGCACCGTGCATTTTTGCAGTTTTCTACCGTGAGTAGGCACTTAAAGTCGTTCTGGGCTCCTAGCCTTAACTTTTATCCTACTCATCTACAGTGGATTTGCATTTTGCATGGTTTTGTGTTGTGGTGAGCCAAGTTAACAAAAGTAAGCAAGCTTTGCTTTTAAATACAAGTTAAACCGAAGGATTCAGTTCAATGAGTTGTACTATTTCTGATCATTACGTAGTTTGCAGTAGCTCATTATTTTTTAATCACGTAAGGTTAGAAATTATTGCCAAACAATTAACTGCAGTGTGTAGTACAGAACCATCGCCATTTTATATGGAGATCATGTAGTTATATTGAAATAATTTGTACATTGAATTTTTGTATTATCAGCCGAAATTGATAAACCAAAAAAGTATTCGGGCCACGAAGTGAGCATTTTAAGTGTTGGGTGCATTGCTACATTTGCTACTTTAAATGTTAAGCACTCAGTACAATTTCAACCGCAGGTGCATTTGAAACTGTACCACAGTACTAAATATATACAATGAACACGCAATAACATATCCTAATGGTACTAGCAATAAAGTTCTTAAGTTTACTTTGCTATTCTCGCCCTCGCCTTGTTGAGTAAAGTTTTCGAACCGTAACTTACTTAAAATCTAATATTATTATTATTATGAGTACTGTACTGTACATATATAAGTTAGTTTCCGTAGATGTTAGAAAAAGTTAACATACTACAATGCTAGCTCACTTATTCATACATTTGGATTCTTTTGGGCCTACTCACAATAAGCACTCAAGCTGAGGTTTTGGAGATAGAACTACAAAAACTTAGAAACGTATGCCATGCATGCAGGATACAGATCCCTCGTAACATACATAAGTTTATACGTGTACTCTATATCTGATGATAATAATAAATATAATGACAAGACAAGGATGAGATGTGGGGCAAAAGTTGCTCCTTCATTCTCTCTTTCATGAATCACACATTATTTAGTATTTTAAATACAACTAAATGCGTTTTATAAACTGTTATACGCACGCAGAATGCACCCTGCAGCGAAAATCCTCAGTGTTTAGTAGGAGCAAGAGCTTTGAGTTTTGTAAACGAGAATAATGCCTTAAAACACAATTAATGACTTCACTTAAAGAAAATACAGAGTCGTATGAAATAATGAAGTACAACCCGTTCACCTGGAACGGTTCTTTTAAGGTATTTTAAGCCCTGCTCTGACTGCACACACGGAGATTTTGTTTTTGCGAAATTATTTACAGTTGACAGTAAAGTAGCTGTGTTTACTCACAATTTGCATATGTAGTATGTGTCAGATGTATAGGTAACTACAAATCATTATCCTGTGAGTCATAATAAAAAGCTCACAAAACAGTCATTCTAGTACAAAGGTTCTTTACAATAAAAAGTTTCACAAAAAATCTTTGCTACCTATGTGTACTACACACGTTTGTATAATATGAGACATCATTGAATTCTGTATAAACAATTGAATTACCTACTATATGGAAAAGTTGCATATCTAAGTATTCACGAAATCAAGTGGCCGAATAACCTTTGTGATTGAGCTGTTGCTTTGCCAAAAAGTTTACTGGTACAAGTACATGCATAATAATAGGACTCTTCTAGTGTAATCGTAGGTATAAGTTTCAATGAACTATATGCGCCCGTTTTCTCCATCTCATTCATTTTTGTCTTACTCTTATTGTTGTAGCCTCGATTTGTAGTATAAAACTTCTTAGTTCTTTGCTCTCCTTTTAAATTTAATTTAATAGTCACATTTTCGTTGCGACAGCTCTGCCAGCTTGAAGTTTTTCCTAGCATAAAGCACTCGTGACACGACAAAACGCAATGCAATGATTGATATCCGATTATACTACAGAATGAGCTTTTGTTAAAAACTTCAGGATGTTCACATATACTTGTTGTATGCTTATACGTGTGCATCAAGCCCATTTGTCTGTTTCGCATGTAAAAATATAGTATGACAATTACATGTAGATAAGTTTTATGCTTAGAGGGGCACCATAAATGTTTACTCGTAGTTCATGTAGCCTGCATTTAAACGAGAAAAGAAAATTTTAAGCCCATAGTGTTTTTCATTTTATATTGTAGTGGTAATGTGTAAAATTATGTATAGGAAAAGCATTAAGGGTATTTTAATACGCGTATCATGATCAGAACTAACATTTTGTGTGTGTATTGGTTACAGGCCGCATGTGGGGACAGCGTGACACTCAACTGAATTGAAGTTCACTTGAGAGCAAACCAGAATGAAATAACAATAGGACTCTCCTCTTCAATAATAACAGAGTATGATAGTACATAAGTATTGTCAGAGAACCTTAGATGAATGAAGATGCCAAAGGAGTTGTGAATTATTGCATTGGATTAACTTTGAGTACTGAGAACTAAGCCAGAGTATTTTACTCTACTGGAAAATACGGCTACTATAGTATAGATGGACGTTTGATGTTCTTGTGCGGTTATTATTACAGTGACCAATGTGAACAAATAAGCAAACTGAAGAAAAGCATGTTCTATGTGCAAAAGGAAACCAGAGTGCAAATTAAATGATAACGAACGGGAAAATGGTCTCGAAAGAATGTCAGAGCGAGAGCAAAATAATAAATACATCAAGAAATCGTAAATACTATTGGGGCTGCCTATCACACTTGAACAACTTATTCATGTCGCAGACAAGATAGACAGATACCTGTATGGAATAATAGTACGCAAAGTAAGATAACATACCTGAGAGACTTATTTGGACTAACTGAACTATTTAAAGCTAAATAAAATACTGTGTATCTAGTTTGCTGTAATAGTTTGGTCTGGTCTGGTCTGAGAATAAACACTTGATGACTACAGGCAGACATGTCAGTTGTGCGGATTGAGATTGAGTATCAGTATGTATTCTAATTGTGATGTGAATGTGAGCCAGCTTTATTCTTAGCAAAGATTGGAGAACTTAATACGCTGGCGTGAACTACCTACTTGTAAATAATAACTCTATTCATGAACTTTAACTGTCAATAGATCCAGTACATACGTTATTCAATTGAAGTGTTGCTTCGTTGGACAGTGTAAAATTATCTATACAAGAAAAGAAGATTAATGTGCTGTAATCTAAATTGCTACGTCTAAAACATAATATTCTGTGGTACTATCTTATGTCTACTTGCATTGAAGATTGAAGGCTATAAAAATTTAAAGAGACCCGTGTACCTTTTTCACCTGTCTACTTATATCTCTTAAGGAGAACTTTGGAACATAATTTCCATTGAATGGTTTTAAGTTGTCATCAACTGAAATCCACCTAGAGTTCATCTCCAGCGATAAAAATAACATCACAGGAGGAACAAAGAAATAGAGACCATATAAAGACAACTTAAATCCATAGGAACAACAGGTGTTCTCGTGTCGATCTTACATTAGGAGAATATGACACTGCTGTGTAAAGTTGTTCTGTGACAGACGTTGCTCACATCACATCTACATTCATTCAGTTATAATAGATTTGCATTTGAATTGCAGCGAAACGTTAAACGGCTGACCAAGCAAAATACACACGAAGACAGATAAATGCATTAGATGTGGCTGTGGTAGAACTTAATAGCAAGTTACAGATATAATGGAGATAAGTGGAGAACCACATTTAGCTCGAAAAGAAAACTAAAAACTCTATTTACTAAACTGCATTACATCAACTTAGATCTTTGTTTCCTTTGTAGAAGAAATGAACTGATCTGACACTAGTACACTGGACTGAAAAGAACTAGAAGCCAGAAAGCCACATTCCTCTGTTTGCTTTATTGTTCTCGACTCTATTTAACTCATACTAAACCTGTCCTGTAACCTATTCTTGTAAAAATAACAAGAGAAAAAACAGGAAACCGGTATGCAACGAGTAATTGCGTAATATACAGATATATACCAACAACCAACATTAACTAACTAGAATCTTTTTTTAAAACCTGAAAGTGACAAATGCTACTCAGGGTATTTCCCTTTTAGATTCTTAAAAAATAACATCGATTAAGTCTTAACATAAGTTCTTTACTTGTTAATGCCATTACGTAACTTTTCTATTGATTTTATGGCATAATACAAGGCAAGCTGGAAATTTTCTGAGAAAACTGCGGCTGCCAAAGTATACGTCGAAAGACATTTTACAAGTGATCTTTGTGGTGTGCAAAATTAGAACACTTGTCTTGTTTTCCTAACATTTGTTCAATTGCATTATGCTAAATAATTGGATCTTTTCTTTCCATATTCTAACAAACAAGACAAACTGAATCGAAACGCAAACAAATTCCGTACTATCTATAAACCATTTCATTCATCCATTCATCCAGCTAAGCGAACCAAACCAACAAAGCAAGTATTTCCACACACAATAGAAACCTCTGCGGTTTTCGTCTTCCAAATCGTTTGTGGAAAAGAATTGTAGTAGCAAGACAGAGAACAACTACCTCCAAACGTAAACAGACAGATATTTACAATCTACCTTAAGTAAGAGACACTTACTTAACAACTAAAGTCATTTTTCTATGCAATTCACCATTCGGATAAATACAAATGCAAGATAAAAGTGAATGGAACAATAACACGGAGTTCTCTTGTAGGAATAATATCAAAGTTTGCAACTTTTGTGTTCTGTTGGCTAAGTTGAGTTGTCTGTGTGTGGTGTGATCTGCTCATCCACCTGCTCTGTCGTTTTTTGACTTCACTTCAATTCACAATATCCTCACCTGTCTCCTACTCAACAGGCTTTGCAAGCTGTTTAGTATTCATCTTATGAAAATTATCTTGTCCTGCGGTTTAAAGGAGAAAGTGAATCAAATCTGACTTAAAAGATTGTATGCTCCTATGTTTTTTGTCCTCGTCCATTCAATATCGTGCTAACTATGTATAGTACGTGTTTATAAATATACAAACACAGAATACAACAATAATAAATATAATTCATTCAAGTTAGGTTGTATCTAACTCATACCCAACATCAAAGATAATATTATAAGTACTGTTGTTGAGGTTTGCGAATTTCAAGAATTATATTGCGTATAATGTTACATATGGCTCGATTTAACTAATGAAACTACTAAATTGTTGAACTGAAATTGTCTTTTACTTGCTCTGATGTCTGACTGAGTAATTTTAAGATATTCTACGCACATGAACGAAAAGACCTGAAAAACATTACTCTTTATTCATTATTTCAGTGGAGTGCCGTGCAGTGCAGTTTTCAGCTTGATTCTCTCAACTCAAGTTGAGGCAAACCAAGTCACATCAAATTAGACAGAAGACAGACGTAACGAAGAGAATTCCTTCATCGCGTGCCTTAAAAAATTCCTTTACCCCAACACAAATAACATAAACCAGGAAAAATTAAAGGAAACACTTAGTAAATATAAGCACGCGAAGCTGTCATCACAATTATCATAATGTCTGTGTCCGGAAGTGTCAAAATGTTGAAATCTCCTTCGTGCAATTTGTCAGACTCTGGAAGTACACGAAGCACCCGATTCCGGTTTTTATCTTGGAGTCCGGAAACTTACTCTATTCGAGAGTTCATCAACTTATTCCCTTTGCCCAGAGTTGTTCGAGTGACAAACTGCGACGAGGCAAATATTGTCAAAGCTCTTGTGCTCCCACAAGATGTGGACATTACGCAACCGTTGTTGCTCTATAAAAAATACCGCCCCATCAAAGTTGTTGGAAAATGTCTCAAAGTTCAGAAGAGTGGGAAATGGAAAGAAATTGGACCCAGTCTTGTTATACCAGATTCCTTCCCTGGTAAGCAATCATTTTTTCTGACCATATGACAAAAACAAATAATCTTCTCCTTAAGCAGCAATTTAGAATTATGACATCAACTAGTAAAGTCCATAGTAATACAAAAGAACATTGTAGCTAAGTATCATCTCAGCCTCCGCCTTTCTATCCTCATAAATCATTTATTACACTTTCAATTTCAGCATAACGAGTGCCTACTAACTAAATAAGTACAAAACCAACTCGACTTGTGTTGTTATCATAAATGTATGAGTTTGGGCAACTAAATATTCAATATAATATTAAAAGCAAAACCTTTTCGTACATACTTTAATGGACACGTAGATAATGTATTCATGTTAGTGTTTAAGTGGACTACACGAATACCACCCATTGTTCAATCTATTAAGATTAGTTAGAGCTTCTTCAATCTTTCAACTACAGACATACATAATATGGAAACAATAGTATTATTGCAGCTCCTACGAGATGCAGAACAGAATATAATAATGGAACGAGATTTTAGCGTCCCGTTTAGCATTCGTGTTTATGATTCATACTTACTTAAAGGATTGGTTGGTCAATGTACAAATTACAGATGTGAAAATAATTGACTAGACAATACCAGTCTTCGTCCTCACCTCTAATTTCCTTTTCATTTCTCCAATTCTTGTATTAAATTACATTACAGCTATCTGACTGCTTATTTCTGTCGAGCAATCATCTTGACCTAACCCAGACCGCTCAGCTAAAATCAAACTATCAGTCAATTACTCTCACATAGGTAAACTACCTTTTGGGAGAAGAGAGGAAAACTCATCTTCAATATTATTAATATGGAAATCATTACAATGCGAATCTTTCTACTTTACTTTGACTTAAACAGCTGAACATGAAAAGAAGTTCAATTCAAGATATCCAAAGAGTAAAGTCACTTCGTCTACACGCTATAACGATGTGCACAATATACATACAAACTATAATGTAAACCAATCTAACACGATTCCTATTTTATTATTCCTTACCTTTTTCTACATAAGGTCTTCACTGACAAACATTTTATACAAAGTTGATATGCTGATAGGAGCTAACAATTTACATTAGATTATAGCGTAGGTATGTTTTGTTAGTTTGTTGCAGGTTGCGAGCTCGCGCACTTATTACATCGTTATTGTTATTTATTATTGTGGTACGGTAAAAGGAAAGAACCCGTTAGTTCTATAAGGTTTCAAAAGTCAAGTCAAGCTACATTATTCTATTCAATGCTGCTGTTTAGAAGTCTGCTTTATGTATGTATATTATGCTTTACATCAACTTGTCTTTTCTTAACTAGCGTAAATACACCCCTACCTACGCTACAATTCTTTTTCCATCAAAATATGAGAAAACAAAAATAATTACTCTCTACGGCCATATCAGTTAGAGTTAGCTACGTTATGTTAACTATTAACTCTGCTGATTGTCTTGTCTTGGCTAGATTTAATGGTTTCCTTTTTTCCTCAAGAAAAACGCAACTCATACTAAACATGAAATTTTATGAAAGCAAAACTCTGTGTGAGTTCTGCAGATTAATGCATGTAGAAATTTTACGTATAGTGCATTATGATACAATTTATAACATTTTGATGTAAGTTTCTTTCAAGTAGTTATATAGTAGTGATATGGTTATGATATGATAGTGATGGGTAAACATGAATACAGTATTTTATAACATACTTTTTAAATAACTATCTATTCGTATTCATGTTGCATGAGTAAGTAGAAGAATCTTAACTAAAAGAATGAATTGTGAAACAGAAAAACATCCGTATGATATTACTACATATGTAGATATTTAAATATGGCTTTGTTGTAGTTGTGAGTGTGAGGAACCCTTTCCTTTACGTTAGCATTCAGTTATGCCCCTTTTTACTGATTTTGCTTAGATAGTCTCAATGTCAACATTTTTTACTCATATGACCAAAATCTGATGTTAGGAGCTAAGGTAAGAGTTCAATTCAATTCGCCCTCATATCTTTCACTCGACTTTTTCATAATTCATTTTTATAGGATAGCTAAACTGTTGAATTATTATTTATGCGTTCTGTTAAGATTTAAGTGTGCAATGACTGCGTGAATCGGATTTCGTAACACAATGTCACGATTGAGAGGGGGAGGCGTGAATTGTAATTTGCTCCTTTCAGAGACCCACACAAATTTTAATTCTTGAGTTTCTTGAGTGTAACACACAATTGAAAATTAAAATGGTTGATAATTTTTATGTATGCCTTTCAAGATTTTTTTAGCTGCAATGTTGTTAACCATGCGTTTACAGTCGTGTTGTGTTTGTGTCTTTGATACATGAAAAATGCTTCCTAGTGCAGTACTTCAAAATAGCCCTTCATACGGACACAACACTGCTGATATAGAAATATATGTAAATTAAATACAAAATCGTGATCATGTTTTTACCCATTTTACACAATTGAATGTGTTTGTTGTTCACTGCTAAACAAGTTCGTTAATGTAAGTTTTCCTATCTGCATTAAAATAGGAAAGAGTTGAAATTTTAATATTATAAGTAGTTACCTACCAGTTTTACAATTAATATTCCCTGTGTGAGTTTACTTTCTTAGTAACTACCTACTTGTAAAACTATTTGCTAAATACCTTGTATTTTTGTAAGCTTCACTGAAGAATACAATTAATAATCCCATTGGTTAACAAGTAAGAGAGTGTAGTATACATAATAATGATTTTCACTTGAAATTGAAACTTTCTGTTAATAATAGTAAAAGATAAAAATGACAGCATAAATATTTAGTACGCAAAAATAATTATTTAAATGTACTGAAATGAATCGTGTATGCAATCATACTGGTTGATAGTTTGAATTTGTTTTAGTTTATCAGAGAAATTGTAATTTAGTAAGTTCTTTAACGATTGTTAACATGTATAACATCAAAACACATTAGAGATAGTAATTACGTTTACGTAGATTGCAAAAAAAATAATGCATTTTGCTGTTAACTACCCTGCAACCTAACCCTGCAACCTAACTAATCTGTATGATTACTGTTTATCTGTGTGCACAGACTCACAGAGTTGCTTTCTTTATATTATTATGTTCGTTCAAATTGATCTTTACAAAGGAAATCTGATTTGATGTCTTCATAGTAGGTACACATACTAATATAACCACAGTGCACAGTTAATAAGTGAAGACGAAACTTGAAGGAATTAATTTGCCAATAACAATAAGATGTACCAAGTACCTATTGTAATATTGCTTGAAGGCTTTACAACTTTTACAAGATTGCAGTAGCCTCATTGTTAGTATTTCTATTGGCTGGTAATCATATTTATAAGCATGTGTGATGTGATGTTTATAAAATGGTTGGAGATGAAAGGGAGCGTATCTACTGAACACTGAACCCACAGCACATGGAATAAGTAGACAAAGCGTTTCAGGTAGAAAAAGCATGACTTATTGATTCTCGATCCGTTTCATTAGTTTAGGAAGGAGAATGTTCTGTTTGTATCTTGCACAATGAAAACTGCTACTACAGATACTAAAAGTTATACATTTCGGCAGTTGAGGCCTACTATCCTTATTGGACCAAATATGCCTACGCACTATAATTTCTGTACGTTTTACTATCGCATGTAAATGTAATAAATATACTTGTAGTTTGTATTGCCTGTTTAAATATATATCAAACATGCAATCTAATGGGCTGGCTGGATTGACTGCCTTTAACGCTACAAGGAAGCAAATTGAGTTTTCCTTTCGAACAAAAGAAATTGCAATCATCTTCATCTTCTATACATCATCTTCGTCATCCCTGCCGTTAAAATATATTAGAGTAGGCACACACAGAGAGCTCATTTTAATAATATTAGAATACGATACACTGTCGAATCGACATTCTGTCAATATACCTCATAATATTGAAAGTGGACAATACAAAATGCAAAACAAGTAAAGGCAAAATAATATCTCTTTATATGGTATGGCTGATACGTATTACAGTTAACATTATTACCTATTCATCATGCGATCAAGTTTGCGTTTCGTTCCTAAAATTCGCAAAGACCAACAAAACAATGTTCGGCTTCTGCAATCCAAGCAAAAGGATTAACTTGCTGAACAACTTTCGATGGTTGGCTGTGTTGTGTTGTTCTGAGCTCTTAACTCATTGTCACACCAGTCGCAGTCCTCCACATTACACTCTGCACTGCTGCACATCTTTTAATTAGATTGAGGTTGAGAGAATCGACGAAATTGTAACTTAATTAAATATTAATTGTGCTTACGTGATATGATGTGTAGGTAGGATGATGTGAACAAAAAATACAATAGGAGATTCCCCTGTAAGAAAATAAGCCCTGCGGTGTGCGTTTTTGTTCTATTTCTAATTTGCATATATGTTTTAGTGCAATTACTTAGATTTCTCTAATATGCTTGTTCTCTATCGTTTAAGGTATTGCCCTAACGTATAGTAAACTGACAATGAGCCTCTCGAGTTTGTCCTCAAATAAATATGAGACACGACGATAATGAATCATTACACATTCAATATTTGACCCCAGTTTCTGCAATCTACGTATTGTTTATGTTCTGCTATTGAAAGTTAAACACACAATATGTAGGTCTGATTAGGAATGTATCAACGAAAAACTGTGCAAGCGCTAAAGAAAATAAAAGCATAGTTGCGTATTGCTATACCTTTCTACAGTTTTTACACTTATTGCGTTCTCAATATTAAGCATTGTGCACCTGTTGCATACGCTTCTATTATTCTGCGTGTGCTATATGTTGTTGATATTTAAGGTACCTCCACCTTGGGTTTTAATATATTACTACCCTACCTACTGTTAACAATATGCTGGATATAACTTTGATAATATATTAAGACATTGGTAAACAATGATTGGATTTTACTGCAAGTACTTAAATATGAGTAATTTTCTATCGAAAGGTTAATATACGGTCATAAAGTATGAATTTATTAGTTACGGTGATTAAAACAAATAAATTGGGCAAATAATCAAGAAAATGAGATGTTATTCAGTTTCACTCTTATTAACTTAGGAATGGACTGGAAATTACAAGAAATATTATAATTCATTAACAAATTCCCGGTACTAATTACAGCAATGTACTGCGATACGCATTATGAATTTTATTTTGTAGTTTGTAGTGCGAAATGTTTAATTTTGCTCAACTAAATATTTCTGTTTTAGAGTTATAAAAAAATTTTCATAAAGTTGTAGTAACTACTCAATGCGTATTATTTGATGTGGTTATACTTGTGCAATAGCGTACTTGCTCTTCTTAGTACAATAATAATAATAGTGCAATATTTAAACGTGATATCCGTGGAAATGGCTTGATCCAAAGTTTACGAGGGATATTTAGAAATATTTAAAAAAAGGAATTACCTAACCACATAATAACAGACGAATAGTGAACATAATACAAGACGTGATTCATGTTTGAGATGATGTGAGGTACTTATAGTGTATAAAGTTTAATTAATAGCACAATGCAGCACTATGATGTTTACCATTGTATAAAACTCCAGTCGTACCTACATTACGGAATACATGTCGTTTTCCTTGTAAATGCTGGCTTGAATTCATTCCGTTATGTAATATACCTAGGATCGGCTCGACGTGAGATCATAAGATACGGAGATACATGAGAGAGTAAATAGAATAGGTTTGCATGAAGCTCGGATCTTGAGTGAGAATTACTGAATTGGACGAATAGGCAAGCGATTGAACAGAAAATGGAAACTCCACTTTTTAGTTTCGTCATTTTGAAATGAATTTCAATGGTTGTGGAGATATAAAAATTAAACGCATCAAGGTTGTATTATTGTGACTAATGTGAAGTCAGTGTAAAGTACATGTAGTCTGCAATAAAGTTGCCTCTGATATTTTCTAGTTTGTCTCAATAGCTTGGATTTTAAAAATTATTCATGCCAGCCAAGATTCCTTAAGAATTTCATACAAGGAATGCATGCTCATATAAAATATTTTTGTAACATTAATCTTTGCCAACGCTAATACATCTTCTACATGAACTTTTCAAAAGGACAACGTTCTTTTGCACGACCACGACCATTGCAATTATAAGGGCAATAACTGACCTAACTACAAGATACATCCATATCGAGTTACCAATTGCTTCAAAAACTATACTAACTGTTGTCCTAGAATACAACAACCTGTCACTGAAAAAATCCAAATGACTATTTATAACTGCGTAAGTATAATGAATTACAAAACAGGTTGAACTTCATACATTTAAGAATTGAGATTTTCTTGCTTAAAAAGGCACTTCATCTCCCCCTGAGATAATTTCTTGAGTAATCTGCTGTCTGAAGTCTTTTACACTTAGATCCTTGCTTTGCTGCTAGATGTTGAATGTTGATTAATTATTAAATTGTCAACTACATGTCTGCTTGCTCCTACGTATGCATTTATACGTGCAACACGAATTAAATTCGATGTAAAATGTAAATATATCTAATTATACACTTAATTATCTCATCACAATTAATTTATTCGTGAAAAACTTGTACCTATTACTATCAGTTAGCAAATTGGTAATGTTGGATTTTTTGTAAAGTATCTAAGAAAACAAGGAACTGTTGCAGTTGCTATTTAGCAACCTTCCATTCAAGATATATTCTGTATATAGTAATGAGTCCAAATAGGTAATGACTGCGCGAATTTACATAAAATACTAATAGGTACGATGTAAATACTTGCATCTACATAATCAGATTATTAGTCAGCGTAACACACTTTGTTCAGTGAACATATTAAAAAGTTTATACATATGAAGAAAAACAATTTAGGGCTGATTTTTAAACACAACTGCAAAAAGAACTTGGTTTCCTTTAATTGCAGAGCAATTCTACAGTTATTATATTCTTCCCAGAGATTCTATTGGTTCAATGGGTAACAAAAAGCTCTAGGACGTAATACGTACTTTACGTACACATCAGCAGATTTAATCCCTCACACAAAGCAAAGCAACAGTAACTAAGAAAACCGAAAGCCATGAGACAAGTTGAGATACGTTAGTAAACAACAGAAGTTTGTTAGTCTCTCCTCTTCCCTAACTAGCGCTAGTCCATAAAATCAAAGTATTTTCCTTAACTTTTAAGCTGTTGTAAAAAGAAGTTTTTGCCAAGTGAACATCTTATCCTATTAGAATCACGATCCTCTGATTCATTGGATATTTGCAACGGGCTTGGCTTAATCTCAAAGCTGCGTTCGTTCCATCATTTAATTTTTTGTGCAAAGTTTAGTAGGTACCTCTGGTATAATAATGTTTATGTGTATGTTGTATCTTTAGATTACAAATGTACATAATTCGATTTGGGCTCGTCTTAGATTCATTGATATGAGGAAGACTCCTCACTGTTGTGAGTTTTTAAGATAGCACACTCTACAATTACTAATGTTGCGATTCATTACGAAAATATATTCCTTGTGAAGGTTTTGCTGTAAAAGTGTACAGAATCCTACCTATTTACCTGTTTGCAAGTAATAATATTATGTCCAAATACACTAAATAGTATCTAGCACATCCTATTGTACGAGGAATAACAAGATACATAAGTTATATTCTTTATGTTCTTGACAACTCACTTTTAAGGGGTAGCATCTTCATAAAATTGTCTTGAGCGTAAAGCACAGGACAGCTAAGCTGCTCAAGTAAATTATGATAATCTGATGTTGTAATAGCAGTAATGATGTGAATGAGTGAGCGCTTCCTTCACATCACTGTGTTCACGGACATGTGCATTTAAAATTCAATTCAAGCATGAATTCTCGTCCAGTCAGTCTGCAACTTCGCAATCACATCACTCTTACCTGAAAATGTCAAGCATAACTTGAGACGAGCAAGTCTGTCACAATTTTACGCTTCTGTCTCATCGTAGTTATGCAAAGAAAAATGAAAAGATGGCAAATTTTTTATTCTCACATAATCACTTCACACTTATTATTAGCAAGTGTAATAGATTTTAGGTAGTTGCACATACTTATGGGACTTGTCACTAAATAATATTATCAACATGGTATTTATTGCTAAGGACCATAATAAAAATACAATGCATTGTTACTAGTTGTTGCATTATATGGTACATACTTCGCTATTGTCGTTTGTCCAACGCATTACAGAACTAACATACAATGCATCAGATTATTTGTAATTCAACATTCAAGGAAAAAGTACAGATTGAAATATGTATTGATAGACACTGCCAACAAACGTGTTTAGGTTTGAATTAGTTTGTGTATCGTATTTCGTATATGATGCATTTCATCTGCTACGTAGTAAGCCCCAATAATTTCAAGCCTATAATTTCTGTCAAAGGGAACCACAGTATGTATCCTTAGTCTAGCAACTTAAAATAAGACGTAATTGCTCAACCATACGTACAGTTCAGTTTTTCATGGTTTGGCGTGCCAGTTTTTGGAATTTATCACAATCACTTACCTACTATGATTAAGATAAGCATATATGTACATAGTAACTTGTATACGATAGTAGTACATTTTATGATCCTGTCAAAGATTATTTCAATGGGTTTCAATGAAACATAATATTCTCGTGTTATCAAGAAATTTACACTATATTCAATTATTGTTCTGTAATATAAACTCAATTGCTCTCTGACTAGTAGTAGTGTTTGATGGACCATTATAAAGATTGAGGAGGCAACCGAGGGGACGTATCCTGGTGTTTAAACTGTTAATCTTTCAGACACGAGCTATGATATCTAAACTAAGCTAAAATAAATGATGTCGATAGCTTATACATTTAGGGATGGTGTCGCATGTTATGTGATGGTGGCCACAATATAGTATACCTGTTCATTCCCACATCTGCCTATTTCAAATGTTTAAGGAAGAATAATTCTTTAATTCTTTACCTAGTAAAAGTGTATGCAGACTTTGCAGACAGACACGCTATAATGATTAGCTTAACTAACGAAAAATTTTAGAAACCGTATCTGCTAAGTATAATTGTCTTTGCTGTTGTACGTTATTGTGAATTACAAAAACAAAGCAAGGCGGGGGTTACTATAACTCATTTTTAGTTAAGATAAATACCTAGCGTGTAGTTAAGAAAAATTGCAGGGAAGATTCTGCCAAAATATTTGGACCGGAAACACAGACAATGAAACATATAATAACAACAGCAGCAGGTAGTGTAAGAAATAATAACTAAACTATGTGCAAACCTAACCAAAAGCAGATCTTGTCTTTTAAGTACTTATTATTACTCTGTATACATAAAACTATCTAACGTAGCCAGTCATTGCTGTAAGCATTAAAAGATTGGCATCATATGGGATTATAAGTACTTACAATTACACGTTGCTCACACAGTTGACTGTTCCGAAAAGAAAATCTACTAAAATTCTATAATATTTATCTCTTCGTTCAAGCATCTGTAAATAGTAAGCAACACTGATTCTTATTACATTATGTAGCTATTTGTGTGTACTTATACAGCAGAGGAATAATACCGTGTAGCATCAAAAATGTAAAAGTAAGCACGTCACTCCTTCCTAAAACTATTTGATGCGAAATAAAGATTCAAGAATTCACTTGCGTGTAGGTGTACGCAGTTTTATAGTTAGTAAAAAAGTTGAAAATGCGTAACTGCAGATAATACAGATTAACTTTTAATTAATTACTGTTTATTTTTTACTATAATACAAATGCTGATCAATACTATTTCTTCAAGTTGGTTAAAATAATAAAGAAACTATTTACCAGGTAAAACGTAAGCTTTGGTTAAATATTAGTTTAATTTAGAAACTTGTGAGCTGCTTTCCATTACTTTGCGGATATGAAGACGATTTAAAATAGGTACATATGTAGTATAACCTGTAGTAACCTAAACCACATTTGTATCTTTCTGTTTCTCTACCTTTCACTATCCACATTGTGACGATTCAATCTTTTCAACATGAAATCAATTGAAATCAATACCGTAGCAATACTCTTGACATGTTAATCGGCTCTAATAATTCGACGTGTTTCCTTTGTGTCAAGATAATTGCTTTCTCATTGCTAAAGTCATTTAGGCGTTACATTACAAATTCAATTAAAAGTTTTACCTTTAATTTGCATGTCATTCTACATCCCTTAATTAATTTGCAAAGTGTAGGGTTACGATGTGTAACTTCTAAACAAAGAGTGAAGTGAACATTGTGTTCAGTGGCCTACTAAATGCTAGTAAACTTTTACTACTACTTAATTGCATGTTCTATTAATTGATGCGATGTTTTATTTCTGACAAAAGTTACAATAGAAAACGCATATTGCACGAAACTCGGAATTATGCACTATTTTCAACGTCAGCAGCATTCCGTATTGTTTGTTACTGTAGACAGATGTTGAAGCATTGGTTCACTGATTTCAAGATTGATGACACGATATATATGTGGAAGGTGTGTAGGAGTGCATGTGAATGAATGTTAGATACGTGTGTGTACCTAAAAAGTTATTCATGGGTGTCTGTACCTTAGTTCATCTTACAGGTATACTAGTACTATTAGCGAATATTAGACACTCTAAGTACTAGTTGTCAGCAAATATCACTTACTATAATAACATGATACGTTCGTATAATACATTAAGCATAATAATAAGCCCCCGCATTTTTGTAAAGATTGAGGTGCAACGAAATTAAAGAAATAAAGTGAAAACGAATGCTAAATTCTAAAGACTAAGCGGATTAAATATATTTGAAGAACCTTTGTTATATAAAGCTACCTAACTAATTGTTTTTATAATTATATTTATTCACTTGCAGGAATTATCCACAGTTTTAATTTGAAAGGTGTATTGTGAAGCACCATGTGCGAGAAAGTCATGGGAATTTCTTAAATTCACATGGTTCACCCTATTAATTTGTAGGTTGTATCATTTTATACATCCATTTAATTTCATTTTGACATAGACACGACAATGTAGCATTAAGAAAGAGCATGTGGATCGTATCTGAAATTGGTAGCCTAAATTCTAATGGAAGAGCGAGATTAAAAAAGGAAAATTTCATGGCTTTGTCATGCTATTCATTTCAATTGGTGTAACTGACTTTGAATACTTTTAGTGGAAAAGTAGAACACACTTTGCTGCATAAACTTAAGTTTTGGTTAGACATTTTGAAAGGGAGGGTAAACCACTGTAAACATTTAGTATTAAATCTGGTGTTGATAGATGGATTTCTATATTTTTATTTTTGTGACATTGCAAGAATGACAAACACTAAGCACACCAAAACAGAGAAATCTAATCTATAATCTATTCTATCTGCTTAATATTATCCTTACACTTACTGCTTTTATCAATATAAACTTACTTAGCTGTAAACAGATACAATAATCCGTGGTTCTTTAATATGCAATAAATGACAACGAGATTTATTGGAGTAAAAAGGCCTACCATTATCTATACAATATGATAGTAATAATAGTGTACGGAGATAAGAAATAAACAAATGGTCATTATAGTACACTACAGTAATTTTGGTTAGATAGCCAGTGGTTAGAATACAGTTATAATATTATCACTATTAGTAAGAGTAAGAAGGTGGTTGTCCATTATGTCATTGTCATGTTCAATATGGTTTCACGTACTTAATAAGCATATAAAGGAACTCATCAATTTAGCGAGAGTGTATGCGTAGTGTTGTAATATCAATTGGAATTCTTGACTTCTGTAGCCAAATGATTTTCCTACCTGTCTGCGATTGTCCCGTAATAAGTTAAACCCTTTAACCGTGCAATCTAATGCATCTCTACTTAAAATCATTACATCCACTAATACAACATGCATAGCAAACTGGTACGACATGGCATATCATTAAATTGACTTGACTGGATGTCACTGCGAAAAAGTCACATCGAAGGTTCAAACCCACTCAGATGACTTTCGCTTTTGGTCACGGATTGTATGCAACCTGATTTAGCTTCGATTAACCTAGCCTAAAAGAGGAATGCAATAATGACATTTTAAATGACAAGAACCATATCCATAGTTAACACTTAACGTTGTACAGAATGATTGCTACATTGCAATTTCAATTGGTGTGGTTAGAATTACATTTATTAATGTGTACTACCTGCCCTACCTACTAATACCAACCAACTCACCTTATAGTTCAATTCAATCACAAGTCAGTCAGATACAGTATGTAATACTGTACATACAGGTTCTTCAGATTCCAACTCCTATGTCCTGTACTTACCTAGTATAAAACGTTCAGGTGACTTTGTATCTCCAACATCGCATAAATCTTCCGCAACTTCATCTGCCTCTGATCTTAATAAAAAAAGTGAATCTGATAATGCTTAGTTTTTTATACGCAGTCGAGGCAAAAGAATTCACACTTAAATCATAATCAAAACTTTAATGCATTTATCAACGCTGGTTGCATTTTCACACTTTTTTTAGTAATTTTCATCCACGTAATATTGTCTTGGTGTTGTATGAGTAAATCATTTCATAAAATATGTTTTTATCCAAATATCTGACTAGGTATTCAGCAATTTTTATACGAAATTTTGTACATTACGCTTGGCTATGCAATAGAAAAAAGTTAGCCATCCATTGGTATTTCCTAAATTGAACTCACTTGCCTTTTCGCACTGCTACTGTCTTCTTATGGTATGTGTAAGCCAAGTATGTAAATTTTTTACTAGTGCCAATCGGTTTCATGATGTTTTCTACGTAGGCCTTTTTCATGATGTTTTTACATTGATGACTTTTTCATACATTGAAATACTTATGAGGACTCGTGTGAATGCTCAGAAACTTTCCTGATCTTCTGATGTCTCTACTTTTACTAGGAAGACTGAAGTCAATGATTCAGCATTAAATCGACAAAGATATCATTCAAAGGCAAATTGATAGACAGACACATGAGAGCACGATGTGCAAAATTAGACAATACGAGTGTTTGTTGTCTAATTACAAAAGTATTCGCGACTGTACACACTATTTGCTAGCTACGTATGCATAGATAGTACAGTTGTATGATTTAAAGTCAAACTTGAATGAATAATCTAATTGTGAGTGAAGAATAGGAATATTTATCTTTAAAAAAATTCAGTACATTGCAAATGGAAATGTTTTCTACTTCCTAGCAGGCCACGTTGTTTTTCCCATTCTAAACAGAAATAGGTGTTGTGTGTAAATACATATGGGTAGTAGTTAATAGGAATTTACTTCCTGCATTAGCCATGCAATATATGTTAGATTGATTTCATTTGCGGGTAGAGGAACTTATGGTGAAGTTTGAGCAGACCAAAGACCACTCTCTCATTATTGGATTCATTCAATCGTTACATTTCTATAATAGTAGCGACCACCAAATAAAATGATGGATGGAATGAACACAATAGCAGATTTTCATGCATGAAATGTGTAGTGCGAGATACATTGCATTTTACTATAGAATAATGGTCACCGTAAATGTACTTACATTCCTTGTTGTGTTGTACAATGTAGATAAATAAAGAATGAAATACAAGTATAGCACTGCTATACATAAGTAGTTGCATTGTGAGTACAGTTACTTCTGATTAGGTAGCACTGTATTGTCTGCTAAGTTAAAGTTAAGTTATCCATGTTTTGTATGGTAAGTAAGTATATTGACATTTTGTGATTACTTGGTTGTTGGTCCATTTGATTGGCTTCAATGACGAAATAAAGGAAGAAAACAACTTTTACAGATAAAACCATACAGTTTGAATAAACTCTTGTACGTGTAGGTACATTGCTCTTGCCATTACTTAGGTATATCTACACTTGGTAAATAGTTTTCTTACCACTGTTTTACAATTGCTGCAAAAAGTACTGTTGAAAAATCAGATTGATTTTGATTATTATGAAACTATAACAGTAACATTCCATTATTTTGCTAGCCAATAAGTGCTTTGCTCAAACCAAGACAAAAGCAATCAATTCGCAGTTCCGCAAAAACAGCAAATTGAAGTTTGAAACTGCACACTGGTATCTGACCAAGTGGATTTTTGAAGGAATTTGTTCACAAATGAAAAATAGCTCGTTAAGTAACTCTTCAATTCTATTGACACTCTAGTTTCAAAGAACCATTTTATCTCTACGTTCAACTGAGCTGAGTAATATAGTTATTTATTATGGACAAGCTACAAGATGTACAGTTCGTTAGACGATATCTTTGTATCATTGCCATGCATTTGCAATTGTAGAATATGGCAAAAAGAAACGTAAACTAGATTTACAGCATTGTTTGCAATACATGTGTACAATGTCTATGTAGAAGACTAGGTAATCCTAAGCTATACCTTCTTACTTAATCATTGTAATCATAGTACGTAGCAATATTAGGAAGGACGTACTTGTATTAGTATGTATGAATCTTATTAAGTACCTACTGAGAAAAGAAATGCCGTTTTTCAGAAAAGCTATTATCTAAGAAGCTGTAAAGTGTAAAGACAGATACGAAAGAAAAAGTAAGTTCCCAAAAATGTACTTATAAACAATCCTCTATCAGGGATAGATCGTTAGGTATCTCTAATATGTTATTACATCGAAGAAGACAAGAACGGCCGACGGCCGGTTTGGTTGGGCTTGGACACTTCAGTTAGTCTCATCTCTAGGTTTCCCTTGCTCTCAGTCTTAACTTCATTTTGAATTTAGATGGGGAATTTAATATTGCGAGGATTGGAATTGAGATGAACGGAGAAGTGATGTCTGTGGCTGTGGCACACCGCAACAATATTGCAACATACCTTTATAGCCCTGCTCTCTTATCATCTAATATACTAGGATGGTTGCAACATGTATACGGTAACTTGTCTGATTTGTGTCTATCTAAACTTCTTCTTTACCTTTCCAGTCAGTCAGTCAGTTCGTGCGGTCGTACGGTCAGCTACAGACTCTTCTTGCTACTGGCAATGAAAGAAAGCATTTAGTTTGAAAGAAAAAATATTAGCAAGCATGAAATTCCACTTTTTATCAGATCAACAACGGCATAGGATCATTTTCCGATTCCATCCTTCGCCTCTCGCGTCTTCTTCGTCCTTCATGGCAATGCAAAATAAATCTCAACTCGTCTCGCGATTTTTCTCATTCTCCAACCTAATCAATCTAGAATGAAACTAGTGTTAATTTTTTCCCTTCCTCTCTCGGTACGCTTACTTGACTTTGAAAATAATTTACAAATGAAATGACGAACAAAAAATCAACAGTTTCATTTTTCGTTGACATTTCATCACATTTCTTACGTCTAACCTAGACTTCTAGCATACCATAACTAGTGAGGAATTTCCTATGCAAGAAAAATATACATACTACTACATTGTATCGGTATGAGATTACATTAAGATTTACGTATTATGAAATATCCACAAAATACGTGCATGCAACAGCGATTTCAACTGTACTTTGGTGTACAAGTATGTATTCACGAAAAGAAACAATTTGTATAACGAAAGATTGGAGAATGTAATGATAATTCTACCTATTATGTACCAAGTACAGACTTTAATTTAATTCTGTTATAATTAATCACAGCCACACAGCATAAGAATGTAGTAATGTAATGTAACAAACTTCAAATGATTTAATTCTATTAAACCCTTCCTTACTATGAGCTATGCATGTTTCAACACGGAAAAGACCACCTATTAGCTAATTATTTTACCTGCTACGCAGGCTATGAACTGTAAAGGCCTTCACAATTTTTTTCTAATCTCAAATCTCATCCTCTTACCTGAGATTTATAACACTGTGCAAAATCTAAACGAATGCGCACCTACCTACTGTTAGTATTAAGTATATCCTGTAATTTCTGTACACCTGATCCCACTAGTAGGTATATTACAAATACAATCATAACGCTAAATTGTAATTCTCTAAAGGAAATATTTCTAAGACTGAATAAAAAGGTACTTGATATACTGTAAAATGTAAAGCTATGTAGAATGCTAGACAGTAGACATTTGATGTTGATAAACGACTGGTTTTCTCTATTTTCCGTACAATACATCCTCAGCTAGCTTGTAACAATACCTGAACAATAGGTAATGTAATGTGTATTGTAATATTAATGTTCGAGCTATGAAAATTTACAGAATGAAAAAATTCATTGATTAGTTAGTCTTAGTCCTCTCCCTTGATAATGACTATGACTTGCATCTATGCATCAGAGATAAGGCGAGACTGAGGAGTAAGTGTGAATTGAATCAGTATTAAATATTCGTAGATACAATGGAGATAGAGACCAAGTTGTGTTCTGTGGTGTCTAATTACTCTGCGAGTAGAACTAACTTCCCGAAGGATCTCGTCCTTGAACAGTAGTACTTTAAACGAGGAAAACTTGTCTTGGTATGGTGTGGCCCTTGTCCTGTCCTCACCTTTGCTTAAAACAATGTCCCGTTTAGTTCAGCTCAGCTCGTCTTTACCATTTATCAACAGAAAAACCCAACTTCTTTGTATTCAGATAAAACAAACGCTTCATTTCAGTTGTCTCACGTAATGCAAATAATACGTATTATGTATAACTCAATTCAACAATTCCTGCATACGTTATACAAGGAATGTACGCTATAAAATTAAAATCCATGTTCTATAGTTTGTGCATACTGAACTACTCAATGAATTATTCAAATCAGTTTTCTTGTATTTCCCTTGAGACAAACAAATCTCGCTTGCTTCGTTGTTTTCTTTCGCTGTCAGTGGCATAGCATGATTATTATACTTGGTCTGTCTTCCTATACAGAACTAAAAGACATCTTCACAGCTAGCCGATTAATGTGATGCTGCTATTGCTGAATCGAATCTTCGTTGAACTGAACGTCCGCGACTATGTTAAAGGAAACTAGATGTACAAACACCTGTTGATCACTTTTGTGAATTGTATGGGATAGGACTTATCTAAAACCTCCTGTTGCCGAGTGTAGTCAAATGCAGGCATGCAGCCTTAGGTAGGGGGACTATAATATTATATACAGGATTACGCTTCAAAAAATGAAAAATTATGGTACCACTTTTTTATGTTATAAGAATTATTTATTTTACATTTAAAATTTCATCTAATATCTCAATTGAATTTGCGTTCATTACGTTTGTTAACTTTAAATTTAAGTAACAGTAACAATATTTATAGGCTAAACGTTGACAGAATTCAGTTTTTGCTAGAAAACTACTAACATTGTTCTAAGACATACCGTACGGTACTTTTATTTAGCATAGGTAGGGCATTTAAACAATTTCTTCTATATTTTTATCTGTAGTACTAATTTCTTTCTGGCTGTGTAAACAGTTTAAGGCAATATTAGCATACAGTTTTATTAAAGATTATTCATTTCTCGTCATGATGCGAGAACAACTGGCAAAACAACTGCTAGCGTACCTACCCGTTTTCTCACAGTAAGAAGTTTACATAGATTATTACTATGTTGCTGGCACAAAAGGGCAGTTCATTCATTCATACTAACTGTAACATACAATTCCAAAACCAGTGCAGTTCAGTCCGGCCAGTCAAACTACACTATCAGAAAACAATACACTGCCCATTATTATTATCACACACATGCATATTGATATAACCGTCTCTTCCTAATATGCTTTTACAACTACACACAAGTAGAAGGCAAGGAAGCGAATGTAAAAGAGAAGGTAGCAAGGCGACTTCATAAACAATTCATCCCAACTTCTCACCCTTGCCATTAGGCATTCATGATGAAACAATGCACATGCACACCGTAATCGTAATATCATATAATAATCTTTGTGGACTTATAAATCCGATGTAATACTATTATCTACGCGACGAATTGATTATCAGTTTCTTTTGCGTATCTGTAATCTACAGTATATGTACGTACAGTGTGTAGCCTTAAGACCAACTCTTCCTTTGGGTGCGGTTCTAACAACGTATTGTACATACTATTATTTACATAATTGTGTTTCTTTAGAAGAAAGGTAAGACATATAAGTATATACCTATTATAAGGCATGTTTACTAAAAGTACCAGTGATGTTTTTAAGCAGAATATTGAAAGATGCAGTGAAATAAATATTCGACTATAGTATAGTTGACAATCAACAAGAATGAAAGTATCACTTGAAAGAGATATAAAATGTACAATAGAATCTTTGATTTTTGGTGCTTTGCTCTAGTTCACTAAGGCAAAAGACATAAAAGGAAGCTTAAAGGATTTGTAAGGTGCAAAGATTCTAAAATGCAAATTATTCCCACTTCAACACTGTTCTCTTGATGCTTACATACTGCCGATGCATACGTAAATACTACATACTATGCATATTGTACATGTGCACAAGTTACGTGGGCAGTAGAAGTATTTACAGTGATAAAGTACAATCCTGGGTAGAATAAACAGTGAAATAGTGGAATTGTCTAATGAAAGGCAGGAAAAGTTTGGATGAAACTGAAAAGCTAACCATTGGAATAGTTTACTGCATCACTGAGATGAGCTTTTTGTAAGAATTCCTTGATATAAATGTATGACCGTTTGCTGTTACTATTACAAAATTAAATACCTACTCTTATAATTTTATAAAAGTGAACTAATCTTTAAAATGTCCTATAGGTTTATGTAGGAAATAAATATTAAATTAGCGTGATCAAATGTTTTAAGTCAATAGTTTGCTAAGTACCTACTATTGCAATGAGAAGGTGAAAGATATAGGTAATATTAGTAATAAAACGTAACGTTCGTTAACGCAATATAATCTTTCCTACCACATTCCATTCACATAAATTTTTCATTTCCGTGCTCGAATGGGTACAGCGTAAAAACTCAATGACAGGATTATGCCCCAGGAACAGAACAATAATAAGTTGCAGGATTTTTGCATCAGACATTCTACGGTTGGACTTAGGTCGTGTCTGTTGAGGTTTTATATACTGCTTATCATTAGTAATACACTTAACTAGGTGGTATGGCATGAGCTTGCTTGTAAGTTGGAAAGATTTTCACAGAGCTATGAACTAACGACGCACCATAGGTCTAAAGTCACAAAATGCAGAGGACTTTACTAAATTCATTTTTACCTGGCATTGAGTCTGCACTCTGCACACAGTACTAAACGTGTTACCTGTGTTCCTATGACATATATCATCTCTTATTACGTACATGTGGCTTGGCACTTGGCATTGTTGATGAAAATTCCTTGGTGCACGTGGATAGAGATTAGCAAGGAGCAAGAAAGAGTGAGATGAATAAAAAAGTGTAACACAATCTGTTCATCTATCAATTTATGAATACGTCTCACTTCGCACACGTCAACTTTATTCCTTCTTTGGAGAGGTGGTTGAAAATCAATTCCTTGAATGTTTTCGTTAAGATTTATGGTCCTAGTATCGCATACATATATCTGTGATAAAACAGAAGGCATTGTACTCCCTTGGACTGAGGTCTGTTAGGTGTTAGACAGTAGACAGGTATTACGAATTTTGAAGTTTAGTTAATTAATTTTTATGCTTTACAGCTGATGTTGATTGCTGGAACAAATATATTGCTAACTGACGTATACAAATAGTATGCAAGCTGTTATATGTAGTGTGGAAATACATACAACAGCTTGGTGCTATGTACTACGTACTTCATAATTTTTATGAAGTCCGTTTCAACCTGCTACACGATTTAAGGAAGTTGAATTAGTTGAACAATTATTTATATGTTTAAGTATCCTATTTACCCTATGGTGAACCAAATGCCGAATATTTCGTTTGTAGTTTGCTACGTGTTTACATAAAATTCATTTAACTTTGGAAATGAATTATTTTATTATAATTGTAGTTCAGGAACTGTTTTCTTCTCAGAAATGTAATTCTTAATTACTCAGGTCTTTGTTACATCATGGATTTCATGATTAAACTAAACGGTAGAAGCTATGCTTGGTAGACAGGCACAATGAGATAGGACCAAAGTGTCGTAACAAAACATGCTAACTAAAATCTGATAACATGACCCCGTTCGGTACATCATACTCTTAATAATAAGATGTCTTTGTAGTGTACGCTTGCGTTTTCATGTTAATTAACGTGTGAGATGAGAGAATTACTTATAAAAGCAATTCCTTCACTCGTATCCGTCAGCAGATGAAATGCTAATTTGAATCCGTACTTTGTCAGTCAGAGTGACGAAAACGCCCAAATCACTTTGCGTTAAATCTGCGTACTCATAGGATTAAAGGCTACACCCTTTTTTAAATGTTAACATAAATAGGACCATCTGACCATATAAATATGAATCATTCAATTTATAGGTAAGGTTGGTTAGGGGCCAACCAATTCTTGATATTTCAAGCGATGAGAAAGGCACAAGTTTGATTTACAGTAAAGCATTTGTGTACGTAATATCTAATTTCGAGCAAGAGTTATAGGTACATAATTTACATAAGCCTCCACCGTAGTAAATTGTGATTAGGGGCGGAATGTTATGCCATGTTGTCCAGTACTGTGTCATTATTACTCAATTACAGCAATATTGGTTTTTCTAATATTATAAAATGATGATCTACATAGTTATGATTCATGATTATGATATGATTGTCGATATGATTTCTCCTTGGCGAAATTATATCAGTAGCTAATCTTAAGTAAAAACCACATAGCAAATGAATGATACTGATAGAATTCCAATTTGCAATTAACATTTCACGTCATACTGCATCCGCATAGGAATACCTATAAGGGGTATTTTAGCGGACACATGAGGACAATTACGTACGTACATGTTATTTTTTTAATATTCACCCTTTACGTAGACTGCTAAGGAAATCCCAAATATTTCATTGATTTCCAATGCAAAACTAATCTATACTTTTGTATAGATTTAAATACATATTTTTATTGTTCAGTATACATCTGTCTTTTACCTATTATAAAACTATGTAACAACTATGATACACGAATTTCTGTTAATTGGCTCATGTGTACTGCAGTGCAATAATAAAAACTTATTTTTTGGAGATTAGAAAAGGACGGCTCACGCACAGAATTGTATATTTAATAACCTTAGCAGAAAAATAATTTAAAGTCATGCATTGCCCTATAGGAAAAGCAGTCCATATAAAACGAGCATTCAATTAAGTAGTCATGATTTCGCTGTACGTACTTCAAAGCAGTTTTATTTCTGCAATATAATTTAGTTCAAAACAAGACCTTGTTGGTTTTCAGGGAACTAAAGAGGATTCCTGGTACGCCTTGACAGAGAAAATAAGTCATTGTTTGATAGGTATGGTTATGGTTATTCTTACTGTGCTATTGTTAAGAATAACTAGAGGGGCAAAAAGTAGGTAGTTACCTATTTTGCTTTAGTTGTTCAATGGAATCGTAACCCTGTACTTCCAATTAGAAAATATCAAAAATTGTCTACACAAAACACTAATATTACTACCAATTTGTAAATATTTAGCATTGTAGCAATACGTAATGATTCTACTACATGGTACTTACATCTAGGATAATAAATATACAATTTGTAATGAATTTCCAAATTCTGTACTTTTGTTGGGCACTGCAAATTACCATGCTGTAAGCAGATTTCCTTATTTGGCTAATGCCCTATTATCGTTTATGAGTTATTTGCATTATTTGTGTAACTGGGCTATAACAACCATTGTGAACATGTGTCAGCTTGTAATGGTAATATGTAATGTAATAGCCTAATGGGCATTGTAAATAAAGCATTACATATTACATAGCGTACAGAAAATTATGTGCAGAAACAATTATTGACTTATAATAAATGTAGAGAGTCCTGTTAAAAAAGAATAGCAGGTAACAGCAATGGCACAACATTCATCACCTTATTTACTATTTTATGGTATTGTAATCACCAGAATCATCACTGTGGCATAATGGTCCAACTATTACAAGCTATCTGTACTCCTACGTACCTTCCATAGACTGCTAATTGTGGTGATTAAAGTCATGGGTAACCGTAACACACTCCGGCATTTTAGTACTTGACTGCATACCGTAACTTAATTCATTATATGCTTTGTTCCTTTTAGAATAAGTCATCAGACTGCCATTGTTCATACAATTGGGTTATTTTTGTTGTCTACCAAAACGAAAGCTAAAAATTATACATTTATGTTATAAGAAAGTAGTATGTGTTACTGCAAAAGGTAAAAAATCGTTTATTACCAATACGGCTGCTACATGGCCAATCCTCAATCAAATCAATCTGGAGTGAATCGATTGTAATCTACATAAATATTACCTGACAAATTTTATGATGGTATAGGAATACATCTGCAGCTGTACAATTCCTAAGTATTGATTTGAATCAGACAAAAACCTGCCATTTCTTTGAAAAGCTAAGGCTAGCAAGTAGCAACTTAGACATAAAACTTATTTGTATGCTAATCTTTTACATCCATTAAGGCATTCTACATCATTAAGCAACACTACGTAATAATGATGTAGTACTAGGTAGTATTGTATTCAAATATTTAGATAATATGGAAGTAGACTATAATGCAGGAATATATTAATCATATACAATAAGATACATATTATACAGATTCAATTTGACAGGTACTTTTTCTGCTTTGGCCATTACGATTCCATAACGCAGTTACACTACTTAAGCATGTAATTTTATGTGAGGTGAGCTTTGACCATAATTGAACATGAAGTTGGTTATAGTATTGTGTAGGCATAGGCATTCTAATAAATGTATCAAATATTCAGCCTTATACCATATTATACGAAGATTAACACGCAGTACGCATCTACTAAGTAATATAGTTTTACTACTGGTAAAATGCAAATGCGAATATATAGCTGTGGTTTTTACACAAAATTGTATGAACATGTGTAGAGTGTGTCATGTAAAGATTACAAAGTGTTGGCACATTATGATGGCGAATTTTATAGTTATTGTAAGTAGTACAGCTCTAAATAATTTTGTATAGTTGATTTTTCTCCTTAATTTTTGTGATGGAAGTGTTACGTCAGTGAGCCAGACAAATCTGATATGATAAGTCAGAATACTGATCCATATCCCTATTGTGCTATGCAAGAATACAGAATATTAATGATTCTTGACTTTTGTAACAATGGACAGAACTAATCAAACCAGGTACCTAGCACACCTATATTTATTATGCCTTACGCAAGTACTTCAATGTACGGAAGAATACTTTTTGCAATAGGAAGTACATTGTAGTAGGTAATTCTAAACTGGTCAGCAGCGGATGTTTCTTTGATGGTCGTGCTTTGCATGCTTTTCCTACAAAACATGCAAGAGCTTGTTATTACAGATTTATGTTCTACTGATATTGCAAATTCTGGAGCAATTTGCATAGGCTGTAAATTAATGTGGGCGATAAATAAAGGAAAGTGTCTTCTCGGAAATTCTGTCTTCTAACTAAAGGACAATATTTTTTGAAGAATTAAAGTAAAATCGTTTGCTTAGGAAAATGTCTTCCAAATACAATGGCTCTAGTGAAATTAATAAGTAAAGTTATACGAACAGTAATGGTGTGACTAATCGTATGCAAGTAAGGCAACAAAATTTTTGAGACATGTAGAATAAGTCAAACATTGTGTAGAATACATTCTACAAAGAGTTGTTGTAGAGTTATAGCAAGTAGTAGGTATAACTTTGCCTTCAATATCTCAATTTACTAATATTCACTTGCTCTGGCTCAATAATTGTAAATCGAAGACACTTTTTTAAAACGAAGAACGACTTGGCGGAAACAATTTTTAAATCCAAGACTCTCCTTTAATTATATTCCATATTTTAGTTAAGCCTTTTGCATAGGTACATCTTTAGAATCGACGCATACGTTCACAATTAGCAATCTTATTTAGTAAGGTTGAAAATTAGTATTAAATAAGATAATGTGTAAAATATTAAGGTAATTTTAAACCGAGTAGCCTTAGTGCATGGGAATGACCATCAAATGAAATGAAGTATCCCTGAGCTTATGTTTAATGTTTGTTGAGTTGCCTACTTAATATTTCTGAAGCCGTTGTATTGTGTTGCCGAACAAGTCAGTTAGCAGGAAGATAATTGTAGGCTGTTGGTTCATTTAAGTAAAGCTAACTGTCTTTGTTGAAAACTTGCATTATATGAACTATTTCAACTTTGGTTTGAGTTGTCATCGTATTGTCCCTTGTATGTATGATGTGATATGATAAGTTGTTCTGGTAGGTGCAGACTTCAGTTTACTTTCACGATCTTAGCACGCAAAACTCATTAAGTGTCACAAAGCATTACTATGAAAATGTTTTCTCTTTATATTATTATTGTTAATAGTGTGAATTGTGAATGCTACCTTTGCATTCAAAATAACACAATGTGCCAAAAGCAAATGTTTACTTTCCTTGAAAAAGTAGTAATTGGGTGTAGCTTCAAGCTGTTCATTAGGCATTCAAAGCTAAACTAATGCAAAATCCTCAAGATTTATTTTCTAATCGTGTTTAGACATTGCCAATATTTATATTTATGTAGAGGTATTACATTTCATTTCAACAAATATATTACCACAGCCGCTACTCGCCGACAAATCTAATATGAATTTACATGGACATAATGTACAGCTAACCACATTTCTAAATGCACTCACAAATTCAATCTCTTTCCCATTTTGGTCATATGGCACATTTATTTAAAATGGAGCAATGTAAATCGATTTCGTTTCAGTATACGTAGAATAACAATAATAAAATATTAAATAAAATACCCAGCTAATAACAGTAACCATTTTTTATTTGCGCAACGAGTTTCTTACTACAGTTATGCTGCAAAGTGTACCCAACATCAACAATGCAATGCTACAATTAATTTGATTAACCAAGACAGTGACAGTGACAGCCCTATGGTTATATATTACAACTTAATGCACATCTAAATTTAATTATAGAGTGTATACTCTATTATAGTTCTATGTATGTACATCTTCGTACTTATGGAAGGTACTCGCTTAGCTTTGGAAGAGGGCATTAAATAAATAAATTGCAGTAACTAAAGAATGTAGGTAAATAGGTATTTTTGTTGGAATGTTTTACTATTTGTGATGTAAGGTGTACAAAAGAGATACTTCTCACGGAATTCAATAATGAATCACAAAGAACTTGCAAATTCTCGTACAATATGTAACCGTAGCACAATACAATATAAATTACAATTCATAGAATTTCATTGTCTTACATGTCCCGCATATTAACGGTTATTACTATTAATGGATTAAATGTCACGTGTAGCTGTTTAATGTATAATGTAATGTGACAATACAATAAATGAATATAAATATTAGAATTTATGCAACAAAGCAATGGCGAACCGTTGTTATTATTATTGTCGAGTCTTCTGGCAAGGAATGGAAAGGAAAGAGAGGCAAAGAACTCGAGTACTGTTGTCCATGCTAATGCACTATTATTTATAAAAACACAGTTAGGTCAGAATGATTAAGTTGAAAACATGATGTTCTTTGTGTAATTCTGTGAGGATTGAGGATAATCATTTTGATTTTTACTATCAGTTTCATAAGTTCATCAGAGTCACAACTCACAACTCAACCACAATGAAACAACGAACGTAGTACATCACTTTTCTGTAATGTAATCACAGAAACAGGGAAATTAACTGTCATTGCTTTCAGCCTGTACATTTTGTATCACTGTTTCTTGTTATGTATACTTAGACATCCTTAAGCCTGGCCTATCATATCATATGACTCAACACAAGTAAAATGCTGTAATTCGTGGGAAAATGGGGAAACGGTGTTTATCGCATTTTATTCAAGATTTAAATGGTGAGAAAGTGAATTACCTTAGACTTCCAATCCAAGGCATATAAAATACCACACAGAGATTATCGTAATGGTTTACGACGAGCCTGCCAATTCGATTCTTGGTGAATAGTCACAAACAGTACTTAAATATATCTTAGTGAACCCAACTAATTTCTACAATTACGTCTTTCCTATTGCGATGCGATGCCAGAGAAAAGCAGTTTCACTAATTAGCGCCGTTAACAATGATAAGGGCACAATGTTTTCATTTTCGAAACGGACTTACTACATTTACAACTGTACATTAGTATCTTAATGAACTGGTGATCACTTGTGTTAGGAAACAAAGATATGATACTAAAGCCACCACTTCTCTTTTAAAAGTTGTTATTAGAGTTATATGATTTGTGTTATGATAATGACGTATTATTATCATCAAGAATAAGAAACTCTACTGCTATTATTATAAAACTATTTGCATTTGTAACTCACCAATGCACCTGCAGTGAGTTATAATACTTTCTTACACAGTATGAGTATATCTATTCTAATTAGGAACATTGTACTAGGTTAGTATAAATATTTAATGTTCTGTTAACTTACATTACACAACTTTATTAATATTTTGATAATACCTAAATAATACACCTTTACTCTCATACTATTTACTAATCATTCATATGAATTATTATTCCACAAATATATTATTCTTTATCTGCAATTGTGAAATAATTTGCAAAATCTATTTATCTTGGTGGTCATGCATTCGTTACTAAGTATATTACCAAAACCTCGTTAGGGTAGCTATTTGCTGAATCTCAATATCTCAAACATAAATATATGCTTTATCGTAGGGAAGTGCTTGAGAATGAGTTTGGCAAAACATACGCAGCGAAAACTGAAACCTAATCAGCAATCAATTTAGTAACTGATCCCAGATGAAATCCTCATAATTGAGCGTCAATCTTTCTGAGGAATCTACGTGTTCCCAGTCAAGACACAAATGCAAAACAAACCACTTACGCGTAATTTATATGCCATATTCAACAAATTGGATATTCTTGATCTAGATCATATCACAAATACTTACGCATTATTTTTGTATGTTTTTCTATGCTAAGGTGATGGTCATGTCGATAAGGATTCCAATATAGTGTGGTGCATTCCTTATTTGCGCGTATTTAGTATCCTTGGAATTTAGTTAGGTACATTTTATATATGTACTTAGCTGTCACTATGTTTTAATACTTCAGGTTTTTCCTTTGATAGTTTGATAGTTTCTCATTCGCAACTATAATTATGTATTACCAATTTGCCTGTGTATCTACACCCATATAGTTAAGTTACTAATGGTGAGTAATTCATCGTATATCGGTGTATTTATAGCTGCGATTAATTTATGGATATATTTGTAACTAAAAACACTAAGACTCGTCGTTAAACAGTAAGGGTATTCTTATACTGCAATAAATGCCTACCTACATGGAATCTTTAACTAAATACAGCATAGAGTTCAATGAATACTAATAATGTCCATGTTCCATTACCCATTGCAAAGGATGAATTTATGCGAAGTGTGCAGTCGTTTGATATCTGATCGTGAGTACCTATGATGTAGGTTTTGCTTGAAGCGAGTAAAAATACTTAACGTCTGAATGGAGGAATGAATTTAAATAAATGCCTTTATGCTTGCCTTTATAGCTGTTTTGACCATGAGTCGAGGATATACTGCCGAAATAAATTACAGAATGTCTATACAGAGCTACGCATTACTGACTATTAGTCGTGTAATGGTAAAGCAATTATTTGTTTGTCAATTTATTCTCGGTCAATGTTTTCAGGTAGCTTACAAGCTACAAGCTATAGCGAGGTATAATTAAATTCTAGTGATAGTGTGTAAAAACTTCAGCAATTCATCTCATACCTTATAATTTTATGCCTACTGTACATTAGTTTAAATAAACATTATAATGCCGAAGTAGTTGCGGATAGCTTCCAGCTAGCTTTAAAAATACATACAACTACGTGATATGATACTAATGATACACAATGAGATAAGTTTGGATAACTAATTTAAATGCTCAGCTCAATTCACTCGAAGAGCCATTTGTATCTCTTTTATTGTTCACTAGTTGACTTTGGCACGTACGTAATTTCAAGTATACAAACTTGAAATAAAAAATCCCTGATTCTTGTCTTTTCACATCATTGAATTTTACATACTAATGGTAAATACATTCAATTCACTTCAAACAGAAAGTACTATAATCTGCGTTACCCTTTGCAAGCATATTAAATTGAACAGGTATTGGATTACGGAAGAAACTTTTCCATCTTACTTGCCACACTACTCTATTAAGGATTTTAGTTACCAATTAGTTGACAATTTCGCATGGGTAACAGTAACATGATTTTTTAGGGAACGGTCATACATATTTCTCAGATAAAATATTAACTATATTTTATCTGCACAGTGTGAGTGCAATTATGTACATTAATTGTATTGTAAAGTAAACAAAGAAATGAACCAAACTGTATAAAAAGGTTGTGTAATTATAACATTTAATGCTTAAACTCGTAATATATGGCTTTTCTTTTGCTAACGGAAAATTTAATTACCTTAAATTAAATAAATGTCTTTAAGCCGAACGTGTCTGCTGTCTATTGATGTGAATTCATTGTTTGTATCTCCTGGCTCACTTCCATCTGTTGTACTGTAGTTGTAGGTATGCATGCGTAGTGTCTGGTCTCTGCATGGCCTGGCTTGGCTTGGCTACAAGACCATATAGACATTGCAGCAGTTGTTCACTAGAATTTAACGACTGATTTTTCTATATACAGGTACAACTTACAAGAGACAAGAAAAGCACTTTCAGAGTAATGCAATAATCACATAAAAATGTAAAGCAAGTTAGAAGTAACAAGTGTATTGTACTGACGTACATATGTAAAGTGCACAGTCCAGTCCACCTTCACTCTATTTATTACTGTGCTCTACCTTATCATTTGCAATCTGTATCGTACGGTACTACTACATAACTACACACATATGCTATCCTGCAAACATTTTAGTTAATCTACTATTTGCTTGCCTTACCTACATTGCATTCCTACTTTACTTCCGCCTTCATAAATATCACCTGGAATGGAAACCTACGCAGTTCTCTTCCAGACTGTAATAAGTTTGTAATTGTAATCCTGTTTGTCTGTGCATCCAAATAAATGTAAATCCTACCGCACAGATATCAATTAGATGCAAATTATAATTTAGTGGATTAGTGCGCCTGTATCTTGCCTTTCTTAGCATTGACAATCTTTTTAGTGTTCGATAACCATTACTTATCTTGTTAATTTTACTTCTTTCTTATACAACTATGGTATCTACAGATCAACTTTACCGGCCGATACAATCGAAATTTTTTATACGATTGTTAAGGAGAAGTACTGATAAAAATGGTTGATCTATAACGCAGAATTCCTACCACTCAAAATCTTAGTACCTCAATACTATATTAATACATCTGCATTTTTTGAACATGGATAAAACATCAGTTGGAATATCAGTGCCAGTTTATGCATCTAATAATCTTAAAACATTTAAATTAAACAAATTGTAGATATATGGTCTTTTTATCAGAAAGTATTAATTTAATAGTTTTGTTTCAGTATATGCTGTATTATTTGGGTACTATTTATGCATTTTCTGGAAACTCTTAGTTCATCACTCAATATTTCTTCTAAGGTAGGATCTATAACGCAGAATTCCTACCACTCAAAATCTTAGTACCTCAATACTATATTACATCTGCATTATTTGAACATGGATAAAACATCAGTTGGAATATCAGTGCCATTTTATGCATCTAATAATCTAAACATTTAAATTAAACAAATTGTAGATAAAATATGTTCATGGTCTTTTTAGCAGAAAGTATTAATTTAATAGTTTTGTTTCAGTATATGGTGTATTATTTGGGTACTATTTCTGCATTTTCTGGAAACTCTTAGTTTATCACTCAATATTTCTTCTAGTTTTTCTTTGCTATCCAAGTGAGGTCTTGTGACTCAGTGAGGTATACGTTTATCTAACTTTGAGTTTTTGTTCATTTATTCAGCTCACGATTTTAAATTCACTCTCATGTCTGCACTGTGCAAACAAACATTGCATTTGACAGAGCGAACATATAAAACATGTCTTGTTTTCAAAAGAATATGCACGCTGACTACGCTGTAAAGGTTGGCGTTTGTAAATTAACACTAAGAGGACTTCTGGAAGACTTCTTGAAAAAATATACGTTAACGGCTGTAGGGAGACAATTATTTCAATAACATCTTTTAGAAAGTTTGGTTATTTGTATTTAGGGACTCCTGGCAGACCATGCGCCTTTACATTCATTCAAGGAATAAAATTGGCCACTTATTTATCATTACGTTTGCTTAAAGTAGAAAATAGTTTTTATTACGAAATGTGTAGGTCAATGTTTCCATTATATTTGAATTACTTCTAGACTTCGTGGGTATGATATATTATGTTTCTAAATATACATGCACTTGCTGCTTTGCATGATTGATAATATTGTGCTAATATAATAAGCAGCTAACATTTTCAACCCTTTCATTGTATGTGCATACTACAATTACACGTTCAAGACAGGGCAATAATCATTTATTACGCCACTTACTAATCCCAGTTTGAAATTAACAACAGCACAGCTATGAATTACCTTAAAAAGAGATTGTCAATTGAAGACTGATGATAGAAAGTTTAAATTCGCATAATTTTGTAAGTTAGAGAAAAACCATTAAGTGACGATCCTGCATGTGCCAGTAACAGAAAAACAAGCTTTGCTATTGACAAATGAAATAGGATACGCTTAAAATAATGGGGATGAGTGACTACTTCTATGTATACTACCATATGGAAAAATCATTGGCATACATTGCGATATACTATATGCAACAGCAGTTTGAAGCTGTAGGGCAGGTCACACAAAAGAACGACATGATTCCATAAATGTCGATAATCTATTTTCCTATTTACATTAATTACTTACGATTTGATAAAGCAAGAATTTATTGATAACATAATGAGTTAATAAATCGCGATGTAACTGTAGGAGCATTCTCGTTATTGTCAGTATAAGTGTCTTTAAAAGACTGTTAAGACTGCTTTGCCATATTGTCTCAACATTTACACATTAGCAAAGTACATTTGTTCGCACATTAACTTACAAGACAGAGTCTTTGTATCTAAAATGAATTCTCTTGTAAAGTTGAGTACAACATTTTGTTTTGTGACAAAATCAGATATGATTAGCATTAGTGTCAATGTTATCATGGGATGGGCAAAGTTACTAGTAAAGTACTAAAACCAGTTTTAAGTTGTCTGATGAGATGCAGACAATGAAAGTCACCATTAAATTGCATTGATGATAAAGTACGAATATTCTTGCACAAATACTTATTGGTGTTCTAAGATTCACCAGAAAAAGGAATTTCATTTTTCGTTTTTGTTTAAATTTTCATCACTCATGTACACAATTTTCGAATAACTGCATAAATCTTCCTACGTAAACAGTGCCTTACGAAAACTTTTTACTACAACGTACAAAAAGTACTCTACATTGCAAGAAGGAGGCTTCGGTGTTTGGGTACAAACCTTTCAGGTTATTAACTCTACGTTTTGATGGCGTTTCTCCCAAAATTAGTGTACGATGTTTATTATTACAGTCTGAAAAGACCATTGGGAATAATAATATACACTTCGTACAATATCCTTACATCGCCATCATTAAGTTTCCACTAATAGCAAAAACAGTTTCCTATTACAAAAACATTTGCAAAGCCAACAGTTTGCTTACCATACCAGATTACGTAATGCGGAATATCAAACAAAATTTACTTCCTTTGAAAAACACGAGTTTCTTTATTATTGGAAAGAGTGATGAACAAATCCCAAGTAAGGAAAACTGTACGTAAACAGTATGCACTGATTATTTGGAGAATGTTTGGCAACAGTAACCCACCCCTCCAAATGTGCAGCAGAAGGTATTCATGGTATTCTCATAGTGGCTTGAGTTTTCAAGCATTACTTATTCTTAAATGATATTGTGTGACAGTTAGCCACGGGTACATAGATTTATTAATGTTATGACCATTTTTCACCAAGTTGATAAATATGCAATTTGTGACCTCAGAAAATGTGAGATTTTTGTAAAATATGTACATATACAATACAGCTAGAGAAATACAGAAAGGTTAAATTTTGTCAAATTGTAAACCGACTAACCGTAGCTATAAACATGTGCCTTGTTTGAATTTTATGCCACAGCAGTAGCTAAATGCTTGCCAGGGCAAATCAAAACATTTAACTGACTCGAAAAGAAAAGGTAAAGAAAGGAAAACGGAACGGAATGAATAATAAACATGGAAAGTGATTTGCAACTGCTTAAATTTTGAGCATTTACATGTACTTAGCACCACTGTTCTCTTTACTCTTCTCAACCTCACCAAGAAATGATTAATGTTCGCCTTTTAGATACTTTTTTAAATATTTTTTTGTAATGGCCACTAATCACTAATCAGGTTTGTTCTGTCGTAAAATCCACCTTGGAAATATTTTCTTCGAAAGTGGAGTGCAAGGAAAAACTGTTTTTCTTAATGTTAATGATTTTCATTCAAGAAGGCGTAGTAAGGTTCTACTAATTATTATTATAGGAATTCCCTTTAGTTAATTACTATCATTCAGTTATTAATTACGTAATTCATCTCACAAATTTTAAAAAGCAAAGTTCATCAGGTTGTTTTAGTTTTGGAACAAAGAAGTGTGCATTCACCAGCAGTGTCATTCATACGATATGTTCCATAATGAAAATGTTACACTAATAAAGATTTCTGATTTCACAATGCTGTCAGAAATGATTTTGACAAATTACTTGCGTTAAGAAGGGTCAACCTTGCAAATTTAAGATTTACTAAAAATTTCTTCGACTAATAAGCCGACTTTGAGTAAGTGTAAAGCTTACGGCTGTCGTAAAGAAATGTAATTCGTTTGGTTTATTGAATAGTATTCTTCGTATGGTGTATTTCTCCTCATTAACATTGCATACCAATAATTTATTTCTTTTTACATAAAGCACACAATTGATAGTCTGAATCAGTGAACCTGAAGAATTCTGAACGTAAATTAATTTACTCGCATAAGTGACATTTTTATTACACGGTATTGTATGCTAATGTGAAAGAGTCTCAGCAGAATACTATATCCGTACCTACACGACACACTGTGCAATACACATGAAATTGTCCTATTGACCAGTTGCTTACTATTTGCTAATGTAAGCTATATCTAATGTACCTAAGTGAATTTACAAAAAATTGCAAATTGCACACCCATGACAAATCACAAGTTCCGTGAGTGAAATGCATAAAAAGCGTTGATAAAGTGAATCACTTTATGTGTACACAGGAGGAGTACCTACTTATATTATACTAGTAAACTACAATACTAGTATTTGGTTTGTCTTTTAAACAATGCTTTTACACACCGCTTTAATGCACATTATGCTTTATCCCTAATAGTGTAAGATAATGAAAGCATGGCACTTAAGTAAATGTACATTAAAGCTAAAACAAAGCACTATATGCTTACACAGTGCATTGCGAGTCTCGCATTGCTTTTTGTTTTGCCAGTTAGATCTATGTATCTGTCAAGTCATTCTGATTCTAGCGCAGGAATTAAGTCTTAGCTTACCTTGGCATTGATAATGATAATGAAAATAATGAATTTAATGGGTGAGCATAATGGCTAGACATTTATTTCTTTCCTTTCAAACGAAACGGGCCTTTAATGAAAACTAATGGCATTAGGTAGTTAGGTAGCCACTTTTATCAATAAAATGACCAAGTCAGTAGGTTTTGAGTACAGGAATTGTACTTCACTACTGGCAAGGTGCACTACATTAGAATCATTATAGTAGTCAATTAATTTCAGAATTATAAATTAATTTTATTTAGGCTGTACTTCAATTTACAGTTTAAGAGTATCTTTTGGCCTAGAATAGTAATCAACTGCACACGAATCTATTAAATCAATCAGGAAATTTGATTGAATTGGAGATTGAATTTTTACATTGTATTGTTTGCCTTGTGATATCAATTTTTGTCTTGACGGGGGCAATATTGATAAATTCAATAATAATTGAACTCTGTGTACAAAAATGTTTCTTTGTGAAATTGTTATTACTACAGTATCTCAATATAGGTTCTTATATGGATTTGTATGTAGGACTTTTGTGACATTGAAAAATACATCATGTCACAAATCACAAATATGAAGTATGCAAGTGTTAAACAATCTTTTGCATAATACCGTAATGTTTTTAGTAAAGAAATCAATAAAAATATAATAAGAATACAGAATGGGTAACAAACAGGGAATTTAAAATTTAATGCCTTTACTTTCTTCTGCATTTTAATAATTTGAGGAATTTATTAACGTATAATATAAGGTGATTACAAGCCAACTTTTAATCTTGCAATTACTCTCGCGAAGAGATTTAATTTAAAGAGGCAATAGTCGTTATCATTATTACCATAAACGGGCTTAGGTACTTTGAAGAAGTTTTATCTAAATTCGTAGGTTTGCGTTTTGTAATGTATAGTATCTACTGTATGTAAATTGCGTAAAAAGCAGTAATTGCTAATGCTACATACAAGAAGCATAAAAATTAATCATGTAAATGGCACAGCTGCGTACTTGTACCGTACCAGCGTGATTCTTTATTGCCTACTTGCATCTGTTCTTGCCATAAATACCGATTTTTTAGGTTTTCAAGTTTCGCTAAATCTCAGTCTAAATAGGAGGTTGCTATTTATCCATTTACCGAATGCAATCAAAAAGTTTCAACAAGTACCATTAGTGTAGTAAAGTTTAATTTTTTGATTTACAACTGAGTATTGTTTGAGAAATAGATTGCCCTTTTAACTGATGGAAATTTTCTGTTGCATATCTAGTTTCTGTTCATTTGCAATAAATGTAAACTTTTTGTTTTTACTTTAAGTATGCTTCTGAACTAATAAGTTTTAAGTATCTATTTACTTGAGTACCTAAACCTTGTGTTTTTACTAACTGTCGGAAGAAAACATGTAATAACACATTGAAATTCTAGTGTATGACACAGCAAAGGTAAAACATGGTAAATAACTACGTTTAAGCGTATACTGATACTTACAGACACCAACAAAAAATGTAGTATGATTTAGAATAAAACCGTATTTAGTTGCCCAAGCTATTCAATGATACAACATAAGTATTGCATGTTTGTAAAGATGCCGAAAAGACGAGAAGATAATGTAAAATGACTGGCTTTGAAGACTTATTATGTGGACTACAGCCTTCCACAAGCTCACACTTATTTTATGACCTGACGTAAAATCTGAATAGGCAGAAAGGCTAAAGTTCACATAAGTCCTTCCATAACATTTCTTCTTACAACGAAATATGTAATATACAGGTAACACAATGAGCAAAAACAACACACTGGGCACATAGATATGAAATTGCAAATAAAATCTTTTATGGTGCAGCTTGTAGGGATGTGATTTTGTAGGAAACTTATCACTTTACTTGAGACCGTGATTCATGACTGAATTCTTCTTTTGCCATTTTAGGTTGGTTTTCGCTCCTCAACCAAGAAGGAAAGGAATGCGCCATGACGTTGACATCGATGGGTCAAGTTGCGGCAGCCCGAGTGCCTGCTTTTCTCACCAAATTCGACGTGCCAGTTTACAAGCTCACCGATTCCAATGGTATGTCACATTCAATTTAAAATAAATGCTATGTACATAGGAGCGAGAACATTAGATTACATGGTAAATTCCTTTTATCATTTGATATGTAATTTATGACTTGCTAGAATGCAACATGTCATATTTCACTTGAGAAAGGTAACAATTATTGAAATAGGCATAGAAATCATCTGACAGATTGAATTCGATAAAAAGCTTGCATGTATTAAAATCCTGTCTATCAAACTAACTTAACTCCGTCCCTTATTGAACTAACTCATGCATAGAGAATATTATTATTTCGTAAAGATAGTGTGTATTTCATTTATGCATGTATAATGTACTAGTACAGTGCAGTAGTAGTAGTAGTACAAGATTGACTACTGTGACTGCTAGAAATCTATTGTTACTTCTTCACCTATTATATTGTAGACGTATAATAAAACGATGATAAAATGATAATACATGTATCCTAAGGGTATAGACTAGAATACTAGAAGTTAATAAATATGCCATGTAGGTATACATTTCTCAATTTCGCATTCTTTTACGTGTTTAACCGTAGGTAATGTAATAATACAGATGACAAAGAACAGATATCAATGGGTACCTAACTGGTGCTAGTATATTTTATACCTGAACTTACCTACCTAGGTACGTTACGTAACATAAAATAGCATGGTAACTCAGATTAAAAAAGCCGTGGCTGATTTGATTGTAAAATAAATAAGAAGCTATGATTATTTTATGACAAGTGCAAGTGCAAACATAATAAGAACCTGATCTTCCGTCGCAGTCATATTGAAGTAAGAAAATCACTTGTACATTCACAGACTCAGACAGATCACATCAGGGTAGGTTAGGTTAGCACATATTAAGTGCTTGATACATAACTCTAATACTTGGATGTGTTTAATACCTGGTTAGTTTAGTAAGATAGGTAATTGCTCACATAGAGTCTAGATTGATACGAAGATACAGAAGTTGCGTCGCAACACCGACGCTGCTTGAGTGAGTGATGCAAACATTTTCCATGTACATAAAGGCAATCGACAAGAGTTACTCGCACCATAAGTAGTCTTTTCATCCTACACTTGCACTTAAGTTGGCAATGGCAGTCTGGTCTTCTCTGGCGATAGCGTACAAGAGGAATTGTAAACTATTTAGATTATACTGAGAAAGAAGGAATGAATAGATTGATGTTACTGAAATTCGCTTCATTCACTGAATTGCATATATATTAAGTATGACTGTACAATGTACTTTTATTACACAGTCCGTCTCACCGAATCAACACTACCACTACTTGTAAAAGTTGTAAATAGCAGAAGAGATTAAGGATTCAATGACCCAGGCAGTAGACAAAACAAGACAGGACAACATAAACAGGATAGCTATGAATGCTTCTCTATTAAATGTACATTCACTAAATAACGGCCAGATATTACTCGGATTCAATATTTGTTTGATAGCAAACAATGCTCAGTGAGCCAAATATATTCATTACGTAGGCATACTAAAACTTTACCTTGACTCGATTTTCCTCTCAGGCCGCTCTGTCGAACAATAAACACTTAATTCTTTATTCAGCATTCCCATTCGCATTGATAATGCAGATGATCATGTTATGTCATCAAATTGTTGTATTTCCTTTTTTTTATTCCATCAAGCTATAAAGAAACTTATTCCAGTGCGTCAATGACCTGCGTACCTTTTTAGTATTAAGCAGGTAGTGTATTTAGATAACAGCATGACCTAGTCTTCAATCTTTACATTCACATTTCTACTGTCATACAAAATAATTTCTAATAAAAACTGTTTTAAACAATTTATTTGTTTAATATGTCCTTTAAACAACAGTACCTGAAGAATTGTAATGAGCAATGTTATTAATTTTGTAAAATCAAATATTGACGTTCATACGAAAATAATGTCTAAATATCTACAAGATCATAGATTACCATTCGACGATTTTTTGAAACTAATCCATGCTCTCATTTTTAATAGGTTAGCAATATTAATATTGACAATTCTGTACATGTACATAACAATACTTCTTGCTTACAAATTGTTGAAAATCAAGTTCCAAAACATTAATGGATTACGTTGTGTTGTTCCGCACGTACTGAAATTGAGATAATTATATCAACAAAGTTGGAGTCGTTGTTTATGCAGTTGTGTGTGATAAATGTAATTTTTTAAATTTGCAGAGCCAGGTGGTAAATCTGTATATGTACGGTCTACAATGAAAGCCGGTTCTATTCTTCGACTGTTGGGTGTATGGGCAGACCTTGGTGGAGCAAATAAAGGATTTTCTTATCCGCAGAAAACCTCTGGGTTCCTAGGAGGCAGTTTAGGTGGATTTGGTGGGCGTCTTGTGGCTAGAACACTGTCTCATGGACCACAAGGACCGCAATTCCAATACGTTCAATGTCTCAGTCTAGAAAATGAGGTAAGGTTTATCAATTTTTTGTTATTGGAGTGCCTATTGGTGTTTCTATCTGCGATGAAGGACAAGCACTGTAAATAGCGTGATGTACTAATGACCTAAGATATTATTTCTCAACTTCTGGTTAAAATTATTATCATGCATGTCTTACAATCATTAGTTGGTCTGGGTAGATACGATACTTTTAAGATGCAACGTGTGTTCTGTACTGTGTGTGTATTTTAGTCAGGTTTGTTTAGTGAACTAGCACTAAGGAAGGCATTATAAAAGCCTGATGTTGTAATATTAGTTAAGATTCATGATTTGTTCCTGTTTATGGCTAGTTATCGACGAGTTCATTATTGTAAATCTCGATACAGTAAGTAGGGTTGGTCCGCATCAGTATGCCAACCAAACTGGCCAAATGCATGAAAAACTTAAATTTAAAGATAAACATTACCTAATAAAGTTGCATTACCTCAAGAACAACATGCCGCTTGCCACCCTGTTGTTTTCCAATACTGTTCAATATCCGTGTATTTCTAATGCAATCGGCAGAATGGTGCTGTAGGCGATGCAATTTTGGTGTATTTTAATATCCCTATTTTAGTATCACTTACCAAATAAGTTAATATTCGTGATTCGTTTTCTGAATTGATGAATTGCTTTCCAATCTGCAAATTATTTGCTATGATTGTCTCCTTATGATTATCTGGGCCATTTTCATTGTTTATGGAGAACAAAATTGTATTACTTCGTTGTATAGGTGCAAATGCTAATTTCTGTACAATACATACACAAGTACTTCACAGATGAAACTGCAAATACAAACTAACTACCATTTCAGAAACTGTTTTGACATGTAACCTTAATGTACCTGACATAACATACCTTTGCATAAACTCCTTAGGTAAATATCTATCTAAGTCCTTCGTTGGTGTTGGTGTTAGTGCATCGTGCAGCAGAAGTAAATACTTGATGCAACGACAAACAACACTATAGGTATAGGTATATAGAGTATGCATAAGCATCGGTACCCATCAATTCTTTTCCTGTGAAGTAATGAATGCATTGTTGGATGTAAAGCAAACAATGTCATTCATTAATTGGACAAGTTAAAATTGTTAGTAAGAATATATAACAATAAGTGTATCCTTAACATTTCCGTATTTTTGTTACAATATGATTATCACTGGGTACCTACGTATACGAGAATATTATTTATATACAATGAATAAGAAACGTTATTTGTGACCTGCATTACGTATTGATAGACCAAAAGTGACAATAGGGGAGGGGCTATTGCGTATCAGTAGATCGACAGACAGGCAGTAGACTGTCGACGGTAAAACCACTGGACATCTGTAATGATAAACTGAATGTAACTACTTTTAGACAATTTTTTAGTATTTCAAAAAAAAGGTACATCTATTAGAAATTAATGCATGTGCTTCGAAGACAAGATTATTATACTTATTACTTGGTAATACCCTATTCAATCAAATTGCTGAAAGAAGGACATCAAAGTTTGGGTAGGTATTTCTGGAAAATATACGATAAATAGAAAAGTTGTCAAAGCAAAAATGGCTAATTTGTAACCTGAACCTGAAATCATTTGTACCCTGAAAATTCGGGGTTTGAGCCATGATGGTCCAGTGTACGAATACAATGTATTTTGGATTTTAGACCAAGAATGAGGTGACATGGACGTAATTCCTTCATTTTGGACTTTCATATATAGATGAGGTAAAAATGAATATACAGTGAGTGCAACACATATGTCTAATTACCCGTAATTAATCAAACGCCCTTTGTTCACCATATCATCCATCATTTCATTTTCATTTTACTTGCGGCTGAATTAGCACTTAGCTTTTACATAAGAAAAGCATAAATTATGTTCACATACAATGCACCCACACGCCTAGGTCTTCAGCTTTTCATATTTTTTGTATTACTTATCAAGAAAGTATAACTTAGGTAATTGTAGGTTCGTCATTTCAAGAAATGTCCTACTACAGTAATTTTATTATGGACATTACGGTGCACGAAAGTCATTATAAATGGAATTGATTTATCATTATTATGGAGTATCATCACAATTATGGAAATAGCAGGATGACCCAGTACGTTTACTTTGCTAACTTTGCTTCTTTGCTTCTCAACAAATCTTAATTTTCCCATTAGGTTGAGTTGGTTGAGCAAAAACTTAATGAATGGTCACAGAAACCCCACTTTTTGATGTAGTAATAAATGCGTATTTGTATTAGGTAATTAATTTATGAATTAATGTAGTTTGGGATGACTTATCTTAGGTGGATAATTTTATTACCCTGTTGACCATTACCATTAGGTTCATCAGAAAACATAATATTCTTATTCTTAAGCACTATTATAAGTGGTATAATAATATATGATTATGTAGTGGAAAGTGTGTCTGTGTTGTCTTTATACTTTATACAAGAGTTAATTTCCCATTGGATAATTTACGGATTTTATTTGGTATGCTTCCTTTCTTTCACTTCCATACAAGGAGCACGATATTATATTTGAGATGACAAAATAAACAATAGATTAAAATTGAACTGATTTACCTTTGAGGTAGGATGAAAATTATGACTGCTATATGTGCTATTCATGGGAGTTGGCATTAATTTATTTATTATTTGAGTGCAGTTCTTTCCAGAGGCATTTTTATTTTGACGCAAAACAATAATGCATATCCAATCTATTCCTCTTCCGCATGGAAAGATGTTGGTTAGGAAATCACATTGAAATCATGTTAGCCTAGCTCGCAGAACATTACGAGTTTTTTGTATTTATGAAAAGATGAGGTACCTACATATTTTCTGCAAGCATTTTCTTTGTGCACCTTGTCCAAGAATATCAAACTGAAACCTGCAGGCTACGAGGGATAAAAACATGGTACCTAAATCGACTGATGCACAAAATCAGTTTTTATGGCGTAGAATTTTATTGTTTTCGATAACTAAATCATTCACGCACTATAGAAAATCAAGTTATTCTCCTTTTTGGTCCGTTGGTTATTGTCAATGCCATATTTTATGTTGCCTACTGGATTTGGTAAGCAGTTGCAGGCAATAGGTACTCTTAAGGATAAACAGCGAACATTTATAGCACTTGTCTTCTGTCTCTTGTAATTTACAATATAGTGATCCAGACACACATAAAAAGCAGTTACTTCTGTACATTTATTTATAGCTTAGATTAGCAATTATCATGTTTGTCTGCATGATACATCTGGTTACTGCTAATAAGCGATAGGTATTGTGGTAACATTTATTTCAAAAATAAAATACGTTTACTAGTCTTAGAAGTACCTACTGCATTATTCCGAAATACCAACTAGCTTTCAGTTTTCATTGCCAAATGAACTAAATCTGCAATGTTGATGTTGATGCCCCTTATTCGTCGGCAGTTTTTGTAGCGTTTTTCAATAGAGCTTTCAAGGACGCGTAATGCAAACCGTGTTTCCTTCTTTCAGATTAGAAACCAAACTAGCGGAACATGAAATAACGAACATACAACACCAATGTAGGTTAAAGCTTCAGTAAAGAACTCATTTGTGCTGTAGGCGGATAAGTTACCTGGAACGGTTCTATATACCATACAACTTCGGTATCCTATGATAATTGCAACGTGTCTATCTAGATTCTCATCTAAAAGAACGCACATAAGTTGCCTGCTGAAAATGAGAACATCCTCCTGCAAAAAAACCCACAGAAAAAGTTTTTATGATCTTTTAGTAAGCCAATTCGCTAGGGTTTCCCAACCCTATTTTCACAATTATCTATGCGTACGTGTTTCCTACAGTTAGCTGTTATGGGTACCTTTCAAAACCTAGGATAACTACTCAAATTGCTCTGTTTGGCTATTAAGAACTTCATACCTAGATTTATACTACGTTGTATACCTAAGCGCACATAATATAGTAAAAATTGTTTATTTTACTAACACGTGCAGCACAAAATATTGCTCAAATTACTAAGAAGTATCTTTCTAAAGTCAAATTCATTATTGTATACATCGCAAATAATTGCTAGCGGAATAATTAATTTTACTGGTAACAATCAAGAATTCTTACGCTGCTTTACCTACATTTAGCCTTGCAAATTGCAAGTATGTATTCATTCATTACTGCAATATTCTTAGTTTTCTTAGTAGTTAATTCAGAGATGTCTTCACACTGGGTTTCTATAAGTATAGTTTGCGCTTGGTGCTGCAGTGCATGTGTGGTGGTAATCTGGGAATCAAACATTTCTCACACTGCATTTATTAAACTATTAACAACACTGCAGTGCAGCACAATGCAAATTGTAATAATAGTCAGCGGCAAGTTTGTCGGAATAAAAAGTTCCGTTATGGTAATGTAATATTTGAAATAGTTTCTAAGGATTGCTTCAGACTGTTCAGACATAAGCAATTTAGTTAAATAGAATAGATAGAATAGAGGTATAATACAAGTGCCATTTATTAAGATAAGCAATCTAACCTTCTCTACAATATGCAGTAGTTGGTTGGGATCTTTCTTGTACTTTACATAATGCAATAGTAGAAATGGTGTAGAAGATTAAGTAATTACAGCTATGTTAAGTGCATATTCTTGAATCTTTAAATAATTGAAAATCTCACTGTTAATAAATGCAATACAGGTGCACTGTAGGTAGGAGTATAAGGTAAGTTAATTTAGGAAGGTAAGGTACAGACTTCTAGTGCCCTGAGGTACAGATACTACAATACTAACAATAAGTAACTCTGATACTGTTTTATTAAAGTAGATATTAAAAATAGTTTCCATTCTTAAAAGAGGGACTCTTCAATACATGGCCCTGAGAGGTAGTCTGCTTCTTTAACAGTGAACTTTTGTCAGGAATAATGTAGTTCATGCATGAAGTGATCTAACAAGCTGAACTGAACTTGGTAAAATTATAACGATTCTTTTACCGAATATTCTGTGACAGGAAGACAATGGCGAGAGAAAAATTGTATGGACGGAACAGAACAGTATTGTATTAATATTGAGTTCACAATTTATACTCTTTAAAGTTCGTCCACTCAAAATGCAAACTCAAGTGATATGCATTTCATGACAAGCAAAATTACAGGAACCGTTTTTCATTTGAGGTAACAATTTTTGCTGAGCTAGTCTTGATAATGATAGGACAACCTGAACAATACATTACTAACACACATACAGAATCAAAATTGAAGTAAAGGTGGATTCTTTTGGAATTTTTATTCATAAATTGTCTAATAATATTTTTGTTTTGCATTTCTTGAGTTGCCTTTTCCTATTTGGAATATTCCGTAGGTCATATATGAGATACGTGTGATCTTTACTGTGTTTTATATCTGTATTAGACAATTGTAAAAATCGACAACAGATTTAATGCAATGCATAATGCATTTAAGGTTTAAATACAATTGCTCACAAGTAATTTTGTATACTACTACAACTTGTTTGTCATTAATCTTGAGTAGCTGCAATAAGTAATATATCATTTCACTTAATTGAAAAGCAATTTGAATGTTAAAGTACCTGTTTATGATAGCAAGTTACATGATTTCAAAGAATCTAGTTTTCGGTTAGTTTTGTTCATCTTCAACTAAAAGTAGAATTTAGGTAGTGCTACTATTATGATTACGTTTTTACCGACTTACATAGGTAAGTAAGGCACTTTCAGCTTGGAAAAGAAATACATGCTGAGGTTTTCATTGTTTTGTGGAACCTGTGGGATAATTATCACCATCTAACTCATTCACACAGCTACTTCATTGTGGTGCATTTATCAATAAACCTTTGAAAAGGAACTTTAACCCATATTATGGACATCACTAGAGATGGTACATAGTAGCAAACCAAAAAGTATAAAACAATTCTTGAATACATAAGAATGAATACAATTTGTTGATTTCCTTTGGTAAACAAATAATAATTTGTGTGCACATGTAGAGAAAAAAGAACAACATTAACATAGAGAAGAAACCAAATGTTTTTGCTTGATATTTGATACGAAATGAATCTCTTCATTTTCCGAAAAAAGTTTTGTGACCCAATTCGCAGGTATTAGAGGAATTGCATTCAGCGATGCAAACCGGTTGCTGGCCAATTCTTATGTGATGTGGCCTAATAATATTACTTTGCTCGTGAACTGGGAAAACTATTTATTATATCATCGAATCCTTACAGCTGTCTGATTATATTGCAATTGCAAGCGTAACGAAGATACTAAACGAACGTAACTTCAGCTCAGCGCTAATCGCACAAGCCATTTACCCGGAGGACTTCATATTATTATTATGTAGTCTCATGCTATTAATTTAAAGCTTGATGATTCAGAACCAGAAGCAATTGAATTTTTTGCTTAATACAGCTAACAATGTGCAGACATAGCACTGCAAAGTTATTTATGTGATGGTAGGTAGCTCTATTCAATTACAGTCATATTATACCTACGCTTACTGTACCAGATATAAGACATACTTAAGTAAAAGACTGATAGATACCTTCATTGATAATCCATTCATCTAAAAATTAACGGGCTCGTTGCATTACGACTGAAAGCACGCTGCTGAATAACTGAACTAAACTTGAGCTGTAGATCGACCCTCTCCTTGGCCTTACCATCTTGCTTTATTACACAATGAACAATCAAGAACCAAGTACAAGGGTTCCATCTTCCATCTCTATTAAAATTGGTTCCCAAGAGTGGTATTATTCACCGTCTAGTCAAGGGAGACACTCAGCTTTACGATGTGGATTTACGCACATTATTATTTGAGTGCACAAAGTCAGTATTTACCCTTATATCCAAATCCAAATGAGGGTAAGTTTTTGCCAACAGCCAAAGATTCGTGTACTTATGTTAGTTTGTAAGCAGAGGCAGTTTAATGAGCCGAGGTTGGTGAACTTCCATGATATGCAAGCCCGATGGACTGTAAATCTGTTGGATGAACAATACCAAGACATTTAGACATTAGACAAGCTTAAGTAGACAGTAGTTCTTATATAGGTAAGTGTACCCTGGAGGAATGCTAATCCATGTTCGAACAATCCAATATCCAATAAGTATTTCTCATCCATCCTGTAGTAATATTTATTGGGCTGCACATTATAAAATATTACCTTCGTCAAATGTATTTAGACAGCTATTTAATTTATTATATTACACTAATAATTTTGCAATCAAACTCTATTTGCAGGTTTGTTTCTATTGTAGATAATATTTAATCAGTAATACGCATTTTAAAAAGTTTGCTGTTTGTTGGGAATTAAGTATCTAAAATTTGTTTGTATTGCACAATGGTAGAATACTTTTATGCAATGTACATATTGGCATATCATATATATTGGCATAACAAGGTTGTTTGAAAAGTTCAATAGGAATCAATGATGAAACCATGATAGCTCAACTGGTAAACCACATTGGAAATTTAAAAAAGTGCTTATTCACAGTTAGTTTGTTTGAAGTTTGGGATTTCTCGAGATTGTATTGTACATATACACGCACAATATTCCACTTAAATAGCCACTGACTAATTTACCTTGCCCTACAAACCTATTAGAGAGACGCGGCGGTCAGTGTCGGTAGACAGTAAGTACTAATGTAATAATGCCCCTAATGGCAGTCATTTGCTTATTACTAGTTTGTTGATTCACAACATCACAATGACTCTGTAAAATGTAATGAACTATTCAGTCGGTAGTCAGAAGCGTAGGTAAGTATGGCGAAGGAAGATGAAGACGAGTTACTGGCGATTAGACAGAATACATGTACAGCCACAGAGCATAATATGAACAAATCTATTGCACTAATGCGTATAAAACATGCAATGTGCATTGTACTCTGTAAATTACATTTCTTCTCGTCATCATCGTAAACGTGAATTAAATTTTTGCGGAGTTAGTGCATGCCGGATAAGCACTTGAAATTTGAAGACTCGACTGTTCCAACTTACATAAAAACAGTACTAGTTGTGTTGTCTTGTGTAGCATTTCATTTCTTTGTGCAAACAAAATGCCATCATCAAGGTGAAGGCTAAATGGATATGTTGGGTTAGCAAAATGAACATCTCATTAACGGAAACGTAAACTTTGGAGTGTAAATATCAATATTGAAGAATATTTCGCTTGTAGTCTGTGATAAAGACAAACGTGTGTTAGTAGTTGGTACCTACTTAGGCTTAATGTAGCCAACAGTAAAGATGTGCTTAGAGATTGCAGATTCTGCTGCATTATATAAATTTCAAGCATACGCAAATTAGTTGCGGTCAAGTAGGAACTGAACGGGGAGACAGATAAGGACGTTTGCAATGTCACCTACTTAATTCTGCGACGTGAGTTCGCTGTTGCGCATTTCTTTTACCTGTCTGTATTAATTCAGTTCAGCTAGTACAGATTTTCTTGGTACTTACGTTGCTAATGAACAAATCGTTAAAAATGGTAAACCGACAGCCCACCTGTGCTGAATTAATTAGATGCAGAACCATTAAAGGGACGATGTCGCCTTTTATGCGTTGATTACCCATGTCTAACAGTCATTCATAAGCATTATCCGCTCAAACACCATAATATCAAAAAATGAACGCGGTAATTGTAATGAGCAGACAATTTTCTACTGCAATGAACTGATTTAGTAAGCATTCTGGCAACAAATAAAATCTTTGAAGGCATTGTGTTGCAATCGTGTCTGTTACATTATGTTGCATGGCAGGCAAAATTACTTATTTTTATTTTCTTTGCAGTGCTGTTTTATTGTTGTTTACTTGCATGTTTCAATAACTTTAGCAGAACAAAATAATTTTCTCTATTCTTAGATTTCACCCACTAATAATGACAGAAATGTCAAGATTGTTACAGTACGCGGTTGACATAGTCGTTAAAAACTTCTAATTCCATAATTTAAAATTTGAAGTCTTATGATTAGAAGGAATGAAAAATATGACTGACATGAGACAAGGTTCTGTAATTTAAAATAGGTGTTAATTACTTCTAGCACAAGGATGTAGTCCTTTACTGTATGAATTCATCCGGCCTTCAGTATGGTACATAATGGAAATGCAATTATGTTTACCAAACTTATGTTAATTTTCCTTGCAGCTTAGCTGTTTATGTACGAGCAAGTTAATTCCTTCTCATTTACTAGAAAAGGAAATTTTCAGTTAAATTCAGTAGATTATTCATATAAACGATGGAATCGTGGTGGTGGTTCAATTTCATTATTAGGTTGCTGTTTTAGAGTTTGTTGTTGATTAGATGAATGAGATTAGCCCACGATACCATTAAAGAATGTGTCTTTGACCCTTGCTTTTTACAAACAGAAAAAGTTTCCTCGAACAAAGTGGTAGTATAAAATTTCGCACAAGACATGCTTTACTAGTAGGATAGTGCTCTTAAGCCCTACCTGAAACTTCTTTAACTTGAACATATCTAGGCGATTTGCCAAAAGTATCACAACAAGGTGACTTAATGTACAACACATATTTTATGACTTTAGTTGATTTACACAGGTAAAGTGTACTTAAAATGAGTTGTTCTTTCAACACAGTTTCACGCTTTAAAAAGTGCGTGGTTGGCCAAATTCAATTCGTCTGAGATAGAACATTGGATTTCAAGCGGGGGATAAAGTACGTAAATGAAAAGCTGATTTACTTTATTTTGTGTAGTTTGTGCTTGCGTATGTTTCTATTACCACTAAACAATAAGCGTAAGTAAAAGTAAATGGATAAACAATACCAGTTAGCAGCAAACACTATCTTGGATGTAGGCGATGGAAAGATCATGGATCATGTCGATTAGTAATGAATAGCTATTTGGATACAAAGAGCCTTTCGTCAACAAGTATGGCACGATTATTGCATTTTTATGTCAGATTTTCTTTTGATCTTGTTCTTATTTGCCATATAAAGCATCATAACTTTTATGTCAAATGGTTGCGTGCGGAGCTGCATAATTGCTAAAGACTTACAAAGCTTTTCGTCTTTTGTTTGCTACGTTTACAATTAAATACATCACGACCTAAATACTTATCCTATTAGCATAAGTATTCTGCTGTATCTATTTCAATATTTTGTTGTGTAAATATAATCTTTAGTATACCACAAAAAGTGCAAGTTTTTGGAAATGCATAGATTTTGGCATTCAGCTTATATTTTTAATATTTAGCTTTTTAATTGGATCAATTAACTTCACGATTGCTTATAAGGACTACTTACTTGTGGTAATAACATTCGTTTTGTTCTCTTTTATCTGTCAAAATAGCTCTGACCTTAGCCATTTAGGACTCTTTCTCATTATACACAAATCACGTTGAGTTTTTGTCGACATTTCGCTTTCCAGTTCTGCAGAAATGCCATTTACGTTACACGGTGAAATATATGATAAATCCATTTAGATTACCTACTGTATGCTAATTTTGACCTGCTCAAAAATCTATAACAAGGCGAAAAACAGTTCTGCCCCTAAGGTTGTCTGATTACTTTAATAATTAAAAGTTCATCCCAGATTAATTAATATTCAACAAGTGTTACTCTTTGCCAACGAAATATTTGACGTGAGTACCAAACTATTGAATGAGACAAATAGACAGTACACTACAGCAGTGCCTTTAGGAAACTATTAGTCTATGTTAATTGTTCTCTGTAAAAAAGAGCCAAAGGATTTAGCTGAAAAGAGTTATTTCTATGAATAAAACTAGTAGTGCCAACGCTAAATAAATCTGTTGTCAGACTAATGCATTCTGCCACAGCACAACTGAGTTTGAGTAGAAAGCCTTAATAGGTAATAAACAGTAGACACAGTAGTAAAAAGTATGATGTTAATATGATCTAAATCTTGTCCGAATGATCTCATTGACTTCTTTTGGGGTTGGGCTCCAAACTAATATCAACACTTTAATTGCAAACACTAGTTTCATATCGGTGTTACGCATAATAAACAGTAGGAAAAGATTGTTATTCTTAATGTAACTTATGAAACAAGTCAATTCTTGCCTTGTATTATGCATTATGCATAGCTAGTTATTTATTTCATGAGCAATAACGAATATTCCTCTTTTGACAAATAAGTATCTAGTTGTAGTACAGTAAAATTTAAAGGATACAACTTTTTCAGATGAATTACATTGTATAATACTCTTCTAATTTATATAATATTTAACAAAACATAAGTATTTCTTGTGTAAGCAGAACGCACGTTCATTTCTTCATGCATTTCGGCAATTTGTTGGTAGGAATTTCCTCTTTAGTCATTAGGTAGAGAGAAAATCTCTAAAAATTGCAAATCGCCAAAATTCAATTGATTATAATGAAACGACATTGTGTAAAGGATGGTAGAAGAACAGGCCATGTAAATACAATATTGTTATAATACACTTTTACTGCCTACGCTGGGATATGATACCGATGCTCGAATGAAACAACTTGTTAATACTTAGAAGATAAGACTGTAAGTGTAACTTACACAACGCACTCCACGTGCAAGGAGAGCTGAGAGGTGTAATTCAGTAGCACTAATATGAACTGTTCAATTTTCACGAAATAGAGCACGAACTTGAATGCTTTTGTTGCGAGAACATGTTCTTTCTGACAACCTTACCAGTTACATTAAAGTAAGTCTCACATAACTTTTCAAAATACCTAATCTAAACAGATACAAGCTTAATAGACACATCATGGATGTTGTGCAGCTACTGACGATGATTAGTTATGTAAATTACCTATGCAGTAACAGTAAGTTATAAGCATAGAGTACCATAACTATATGCAATTCAGAGAGCTAAATTTTGTATGTAAGACTAGCCATGACTTTTAATACTGAATATGTGTTACACAATTGCCTTTTGCTGGATCTCTTAGATTCGGGCATGATAATCGTACCATATCAATAAGTTGCAGTGCAACTTCCCTTGATGGACCACGACTGTAGCACAGTATCTGTATTATTCACTACTACCTTGTTAGTATTGTTGATTGCTGCCCTTTTCTGCAATACAAATAAAATCAATCTCTTTGTATTCACTGATATTAGGTTTCGCACCAGTGCAGTACTCAATGTTGTAGACAGGATGCAATAAAATTGCTTCTTGGTAATCAAATCCTTTAATATTAGAAACACATATTGGTTAGAAATGTGTATCAGGGTATCAGTTGAAATGTGTAAGTAGGCCAATTCTTTAATATCTTTGACACAAAAATAAAAACCCATAGTCGAATGAATATGGTTGCGTAAACCAAAGTTATACTTTGACATGTGTGTTTTATGTGTCGCGGTCAATAAGTATGACTACTTAATCAAATCTGAACTAATAACTTTGTTAAATGTATTTCATAAACACATTTATAGTAAGTTTTATAAGAATGGGACTACCATCGGTTGAGATTGAGAGTCCTGAGCATTTAACTGTCATTGAGTTAAAATGACATGTAACCAACATTATTCCTGCCTTATGAAATACTGATTCCATGGAAGGTGTCGACATGGACATATCTGTGTAAAATTATCCTAAGGAATCTACATTTGATATCTTTCGTATCGTAGGCATCCTGTCTTAAAAAACAAAAAACGTAGTGAATAACTTTATAAATGGATGTTTGTTTTTGTTTTCAGGTATTATTCATCCCGTTTTCGGCTACAGGAGTTTTCTACCCAATTGCTCCACGTGGCGGACGGAATCCCCAGCACATCTACCCTTTGTCAGCAATCGCTCGAACACACAGACTTCCTCTGAAGACAAAAATGGTCTACGGAACATCTCCCAATAACTTGCCTGACTTTACTGGTAAGGAAATGAAAATAAATTTTAGAGAACTGAGCGGTATAGCGTAGCTCCTTTCTCAAAGTACAGGAAGCGAAACGCGAAAGAAAACAAACTTGACGAGAATAGAGTTTTATATGAGAAATCTTTGTTTATTTAATGCAGGCACGCTGCAGATCGAAAACGTTGACACAGAGGATGTAATTCTGGCGTGCACTCTGCTGAAAGACAAGCCATCTCTGTTCGAGATAGATGTAGATTGCGATTTGCTTTTATCACAAATGACGAGTGAAGACCTCTTCATCAAGTCAACGAGCTACCAATCAGCTCTGACATTCTGTCGCTCAGAAGGTGACAACTGGAAACGCCAAATACGACCTTGTCTTTTCGGTGGAGCAACCAAAGGAGGGACGGTGACAGGCTCCTTTCTTCTCTCAACCAAAAACAACAGCCAAAGCAGTAGCAACAAATCAATGAGGATTCGTTCGTCGCCACCGCCTCCGTCGAAACTGTCACTTTTGTTTCGACCTACCAGTACTCCCTTCAGCAACGCCAAAGATCCACTTCGTCGTTCGAAATCTTTCAACGTAGAAATACAGAGTGTGTCCATATCGCTTACTCAAGACGAGGAAGAAGAGGAGACCAAAAAGCTATCCACATTGTTCAACTTTATGAAAGGGAAAAATAAGAAGCAAGCGCAACACCATCAGCAACAGCAACAAATTCAATCTCAACAAGAAAAGGAGAAGGAAAAAGACAAATGTCACAGTACTAGTAGTCACCATCAACTTATTGTTAGTCATCATCACAATCACATGCATAATCATCAACACCACCATCAACACCATCAATCAGTCCCTGATGTTTTGTCCAATCATAATAGTCATGCCCATCAGCACCATCATCATCTTCGTCCCCCTAACAGCATCTGTAGCAGCAACAATATTACTACTATCAGTTGTGGGAACACGAAAAACAATAGTAATGGTGACAACAATGGGGAAGTGCCGTATGGCACAGTCCTTGATGATGTCACAGAAGAGGAAAACATTTACGCTGAAATTTCAGATGCTCTCACGCTTAAACTTAGTCTCAATCCTATCCATCAAATGGGTTTAAACTTTCATCATCAATTGCACAGACACCAAAGCGCTTCTAATATGTCGAGTTTACTAAAGGGCGGAGGCGGCAGTGACGGAGCCTTCTCCGGGACTTTGTCAGGAACATTTTCCTCGTCGAATCCTTCTAATCGAGAAGAAGATATTTATGACTCTGTATTTTAGTAACAAAAATCCTATTCATAGAGTAACCTAAATATGACAAATTAACATGCAAAATGTAAAACACTAGGAATAAAAATTCATATTATTATCACTTTATTATACAATAGAATTTTCTGACAAACTTTTGGCGTATCTGTAAGCTTTACCAGTGTACATACTTTGTACAAACTCCACTTTATAAAATAAGTCGCCTGTATTAGTTTTGTAATTAGTACGTATACGTAGACTATAGATATGTATCATAATCGTAAATAAGTAATGATTGTGTATAAGTCCACAGATGATTAATTAACAATTAGATAAGTTCCAAAGAACTGTCAAGAAAATGTGTAATTAAAAGCCTACTGTTTATCATACATGAAAATAAGGGCTATAGCCTCAGAACCAAATATAATTTTGTGGTGTTATATTCATAGTCAATCGACCTTTTTGGTTGCTTAACATTTAAGATGTATCACCTGAATTTCTCTGTAATCTATTAATTACTCCTGCGTTGCAAATATTATATTACCTACCTACTTGGTCGCTAAAAGTGTTCAGTCAGAAATTATAAATATTGTCCGTAAAATTTAATATGATGGCAAGCATGTGTATACGGAATTTATTCCATTTGGAGCAACAATACGGAGTTTTAGTTGCATTGAAATATGAAAATACGCGCAAACTGAAAAGCACATCTTTCCCCACAAGAGACAAACATTTATCGACTGCATTAAACTACTTTATTGTCATTATTAATAATTAATATAACTAGTTAAGTTGCACTAACTATCGGTATTGTAAGATTGTGTAAGTAAATATTTATAGTAATTAATGCAAAGGGGTAGCGCTAACCCATTGTTTCTAGAATGGATTTTGGAACTTTGTATTATTAACAATATTGAATTTCCTGAATGCAGAACATAATAGACAGTAATATGTAAACCCAAGCTTCCCTTAAAATTGTAAACGTTTATACTACAATAACCTACTTGTGAGCGAAAAAGTATGTACAGTTATGCTAATATTATGTTAATTGTGTCTATGTAGTATATAAGTTAGAAACATTAAAGTAATTTTCACTAACACCAACAACTCTTTGTGGGCAGAATTCCCTTTTTTCAAGTCTGAGTGATGTAACATGTTAAGAAGATTTACGTAATGTAACATCTTAAAGAATGCAGTCAAATATGAGTTAAATCGACAAATCCCTGGTTATATTATGTTTTAGTATTAGATAACAGTATATATGTAACAGTTTAAGAAAATTACCTTATAGATTGAATTAAATATTGATATATTGAAATTCAAATTATTGTTGTCTCGTTTTGAATTCCGGCCGCATTAACAATTAGCGTGGTTGAACGTAAGAAAGAAAGTGAATGTTTCAAACTTTATATTGAAAGAATGCATTGTAGAATGTGCTTAGAAGGAAAGTATGATGTGTGCATGAATTTTTTATAGTTATATACTTATTCGAAATTCAAGTGTCATTTTCATTTCGATGTTACGATAATTATGAAATGGTAAATCACGCTATATATAGATGAAATACTACGTACCTATAAGGTATATCTAAGTACACAGTGCGGACGATACTAATGTAACTTGAATCATAATTAGTTGTGGTTGTTTTAATAATTGTCAAAAGAGATGCAATTTAGTATTGAAAGAAAATAAATGCAAATGAACATAACTAACGTATCTGGTGTAGTTTTCTTTTTTCAAGACACTTTAACGCGCCCCTATTTATTTCTTATTCATCTGTAAAACAGGTTCATAAAATATAAAATGTCAGAGACAGTTTAAGAATCTGCAACAGTGACCTCGGCTTCCACTCCGGGTTCCAAGCTGACTGAAGTCTGTAATATAGCAATACAAAATACGTATTTGTAGTAAAATACTTAAGACATACTTAATTACTAATATTGTTAGTAAAACTTAGAAATTCAAGTTCACAATTAAATCAATCAAATCAGTACGGCCATCAACGCCGACCCTCATACATACAAATAGAATAGAATTCATGCAGAAAAATTCATAAAAAGAAACTTACGATATCCTTAACAACTTCGGATGGACTGTGAAGATCAATGACTCGCTTATGGATTCTCATTTGGAACCTATCCCAAGTCTTCGAACCTTCACCACAAGGTGTTTTACGAGTAGTTATCCGCAAAATCTATATTGCAAAATTACATTTTAAAGAAATTTGAATTCGAATAAGTATAACTTAGAACAATATTTATGTCATGCTTTGTAAACGCAAGCAAAATAAGCCTTTTTGTATTTCCCAGGTCAACTAAGGCGACCACGTAGAGGGCAACAAACCTAACCTAGTAAAAGTGTCATATTCGCCTTGCCCGCTACGTAGGCGCCCCAAAAATACGAAAATGGTCAATTGGGTAGAAGAAAAATAGACCCCTTGCAAAATTTACTCCACTACAAGGAAAAAAATTACCAAATTGTAAGTAAGCTAACTGTACATTAGGTTACTGCAGCATGCACCCTGTACCTATTTAAGGGGTTAGGTTAGGGGTTTCGATTTTCTTTTATTTGAATACCCCTAAGAGAGAAAGAGAAATGTACGACATAATCTCTCAAATTCACCGTATCCAAAAGCCGTTTCTTATCATTAAAACTGATTTGCTTACCTTGGTAGGCATACGAACTGGTCCCTTCACTTTTAAGTTCTTCTCTTTCGCTCCTTTGACCAAGTCGAAGCACACTAGGGATTTAAAATGAAAATATTAATTGATTGTACATAAGTGCGATGTAAACAATTAACAAATAACTTCAGTAATATTAAATAAATACCCTTTTCAAGGGACTTGACATTTCTTGATGTTAATGTAATTCTTATCCGATGGATAACTGCCTCTTCGGCAACAGGCTTGTTGGTGTAATCTTTGCTAACTGAGGAAGCCTAAAAATTTCGAATTCAAATAAATTAATCTAAATCAACCATTTCATTAATATCATTAAAAACCCAATACTATTATCAAAATCGTAAATAAACTTACCATTTTTTCTGGTCGAGTTAATCGTAATGATCAGCGCTGAACCAGTTGTTTTAGGAGGAATAAAATTTAATAGAAACAGGAGCAGATGAACACAAACTCTGACTGATATCTTCAACAGCACGGCAATAGATTCAAGAGCAATTCACACTTCACGCCATGCTTTCATATTATCCATACATGCCGCCTGATGTGCATTCTTTAGCCAGTAGATGTAGTATTATGAAGATTTTATGCCTTGATCTATATGCTTGCAGCAAACTTTTGGGGCATTGGTGGATTTTGCTCAGTCAGCTCAGCTGTTTCCTTTACAGACAATAGTAATTCTTGCTTTTCCGCCAATTTCATAATTAAAAATTTCTAAAAGTATTAATTTGAGAAGAAAAATATAGTTTGCTGTATATTTGATTTTATTGAATAGCCTTGCAAAAAATACATGAAATATAAATGATATAAATACATTTTTAACATCTTTAAAAATGCAAACTGAGTGCAGTAATCACTAGTTTAAAAGCCTACCGATTTCGGTGATAGTAATCTGAAAATTGTACTTAAGATTAAATTAGAATGTTTCGCAATCCCGGAGATCTGCCACCTTCCACAAATGAACAGGAACGTAAATTAATTATCGAAACAGCATCTAAGCAAACAAGTGAATTGAATAATCCTTGTCTCAAGGTACTAAATATATAGCATGTATTCTCGTTATAAATATTATGGCATTTACATCTTACCCTTCTGGGTGTAAAGATGATTAATAAAGGTGTTTAATCATTATACTTAACGTAAGTACATAGGTACCATACGTTACGTAAGAAGCACCATAATCCACTATTATGCATCAAGGCAAAAATTTCATCCTATATGTTAACGTTTATGTTAACTATGTTTACGTATATTTTCAGGAACAGAAGCTGTCTTACAGATGTCTTTCTGAAAACAATTATGACAAGAAGGTGTGTGAAATAGTATTCGTAAACTATAATGTATGTCGAGACTTTTGGGTAAGTTTTTCATTTTGAACATGGAACTACTAAAATATAATTTTGTGATATCGTATTGCACCAGTCTAAACTGTAATTCAACTCAATAGTGATTTATTTTTATGTATTTACAATTTAGAATCGTGTGCAATCAGACAGACGTATTAATGGAATTACGCCTTTGCTGCCCAGGCCGGAAGAAAGGGAAAAAGTAAAGGAATACTATATGAAAAAATGGGACAAGCGAAATGTAAAATAACTTTGTTAAAGCTATTGAGAATGTATTTTGTAGCTTTACTGTTACATGTAACGGTTGTGTTGAACCTATCAATTCTATCTTGAGTAGACTATTTTTTGATGAACACATAGTGTGCATTACCAATCAGCATGTTATTTGTTACTACCTAGAAATTAATCGATTGTATGGAAGTGCACATGATAGTAAATATTATGATTAAAACATATAGAAAAGAATTTTCATGTGAACGTAGAAAATGCGAAAGACTATTTTCTATATCGACAGTCCGTGTAGATTTATTACTCTTTCCCTGATATAAATCCTTATGTAGCTACATAATAGATCGATTTTTCTACTATGCATATGCATAAGTAAACCACAAAATGTATATTAAAGAGATTTACTCCGGGCTATAGTTCATTGGCTCATCTAATCAAATTGTGATACTATTTTGCAGGAAAAGAAATAGTTTTTAAATTTTGTGTGAACCACGAATTTAAAATTTGTAATCACACAATCCAGTTTTCTTTGCTAGTTTTGTCACATTTGCCAATAGTACACATTAATTACATATTTATTGAGAAAATTTATCATTTGCAATACTTCAATTGGTAAAAATCTTTTGCTCCGGATAGTGTTTCTCAATGTTTCCCAGATGCTTAAAGCACTACGTCAAGATTTCACTTTTGCAGCTTTATTGTTTTTATTCAACATGTATTACAATTTTACAACTGACTACTTAAAAGGAGTTTGTCTTATATGCAAGGGTTCCATCGTTTTATATACATTTTAATATTACTACTGTATTTATACCGTTGAACCATGCACACAAACACAACTACAAGTGACATTCATATTAATGCAAGCTGTGTCACAGTCACAATTCACTATAATACAGCGCTTCGAATTTTCAATGGATTCGATTATTGTAACCCATATAGATAATTTGGTAACAACTATTCGTATAAACAACACCGTAACGACAACCTTATAATGCATATTATGGTCTTTTAAATCGATTATCTTTTCCCTTGTATTTAAACTTACATAGTTTACAGAATAATAGCACATGAAATCAAGTTTTCCACGTAAACTCTTACAAGACTACCTTTCAGTAGCAAAAGATAAGTGTTTTACAACTTTCCAAAGGATTGGGTACACGAAAATTAAACCTACAAACCACATAAAGGGGACAATCTTTTTTGTAGAATTTCCCATGTAATGATTGATAGCATTTAAACATGTTAAACTCAAAATTCTCAGATTAATTTAAAAATTGCAATCAAAGCAACATTTAATCGGTGACGAAGAATAATCATCGTTCGGTCAGTTAAGTACCTTACCTAAATGGGTGTTGAATTCATTTTTGTATGACTTTTTGTAGACTGTTGATCTTTTACTAAGTAAATATTTATACAAAATCTACTTACATCCTACTAGTGTTTTAATCTATTCATAGTTTACGATCCTTGTAACTTCTAATGGCAGTTTACGGTAAGCGATCCATGTAATATGTAAGTACTTTTCATTAAAAGAAATAATAGTGATCCAAGATATTTCGAAGAGTAGATCATTTTCAAAGTCTATTTTTCGAAATACCATTTGTGTATCCACGATATAATGAATTAAGGAACCTTGAAATTCAGGTGAAATAGGAGTCAAGGCAAATGCTTTACAATTTGAATGTCCGTATAAAGGAAAAAAATATTTAAATACATTAAAACTTCCCAAACAGTCCCTGCGCTTTACGTTGGGATTTGCAAGTGATTTACACTTATCCAACTTGTACGTAATGTACTAGAAATAGAAATATAGTGGTAGAAATTATTATGTTAATTGATAATATGTTAAAAATAATAGGCTTATACTCAATGTTGTACTATCAAGTGTTATTTTGTTAAGTACATTTTTCAATATTTTGAAATTTTGGATACAGCCTAATTTTCAAAAGTTACTTTTAATCTCTTTGCAGCTTAGTTCGTATTTTGATTAGTTACCATGAATTAATATACCTAATGGAGGCATACCTGTATGCCTGAGTACAGCAAGGTTCAGCAGACCAGTAGTAATAAAATTAGATTATTGAGTCATTTGATACATCTGAACAATCTGAAGTAAATTACAATGAATGTATGTAAAAATTTAAATACATTTTCTAAAAAGCAGAAATAATTACTTCAGAGTTTCCAAATAGTTAGCCCTTTTGATTCACCCAACCAAAAGCATTTACTGCATGGAATGCCGTTATGCATTTATAAAACGGTCAATGCAAACAACGTCTTGTTTCAATAAAGCTAAAACAATATCCTACTTTTAAATGTTAAATACGTATAAAACATTTCAAAATCTAATATTATAACCTAAAGTTTATTATACGAGAAAACATTCATCAAGTTCAAGAACAAATTGCGAATTTACTGTAAAAACGTTTACACACGATTTTAAAACTAAAATAGTCGCCATTATTTGTTGAGTACTATGATTAGATAGTAAGTTTTTCTACCAATGTATTTTATTTACAGGGGTCACAACCCTTAGATTTTGAGTCACATAGCACATGTACCATATATTTTTTGTGATATATGATTGAGTCAGCCGGTTTGTAAGAGCAAACAATTCCGGACAATACAATGAAAGATTTTTTCTAATAGTTTATTTCTCACATTAATTACTTAATAATAATCATGATAAATTGGAGCTGTTGACTGCGTTTTATCGTATTACTATATGTATTACCTAACAGTAGGAAAAGCATAATGATTTTGTATATTCTTAAGTTCCAGCATACAAGACACATTTCACATTGCACATTAACAACGTCAAAATATAAACAATCACTGCGTATAAAAGCACTTACTATGTCTAGTACTTAAGTATTAAAGTACACTACCCTAGTGTCTGCCTAGTACATAGTGGTCTACATCAAAACTAAATTTTGTTTTCTTTATTCTTTCTCGAATAAAACTACAAGGGACAGGTTTGTAAACGTGTATTTTAAGTACGTACTACGGTATGGTATAACTTTACATATAGGTTCTTCCAAATTGCGATTTTTCTACTTTCTCTTTAAACTTTCACTTCACACGCTTTCACCAGTCTACTTAAGTTTATTTGCCTAAATGTATGAAATTTCTAGAAGTTTCCATTGTATACAACATAAAGCAACCCATCATATCTTACGGTTTACATTAATATGTAGATAATTAACAATTTAATACTTGCTCTCATTTTAAAATAAGCACGAGAGATTTTGACATAGGGTGTCAATTTGTACATCAAAGACAACATTCGGTTGATTGATTGATTTGGCTTGATTAGATTCTTTACTGTCAATTATTTAGGTATATTTTACAATGGTTTTGTAGTTCGACCTCCAGAATTTTGTTTTCAATATAGTATTGTAAGATAATGATATTTTACAGTTACATGTTTTTAAACCTTAATTACTTACGTTATCGAATACAAGGAACCTACGTTTGCTGCTTTATGGGAAAGACAGCGAATAAACACAGTATTTCGCAATTTATGGAAGAGATGCTGCGTATATGCGATTCTTAATCTCTTGCTTATTCATGACAGTAAAATTGCTAAATCTTTGTTAATTTACAGTATGGCGACACCGGTAATCGTAAACAACAAGGTGAAAATTGGGTTGGGTAAAAAACGTACTAATAGTAAGTAATATCTATTTGTACCTAATTCTAAATCTAATTACTCTCTGTTTGATCTGCAAGCACATTTTTCTTCAAAGATAATAGTCAGTGCACAATAACCATGTGCAGAACCAAAAGCAGAACATTATTATCAATTTACATTTGGGCTGTTTAAAATGTCCACACTTTCACTAATCCCATGCTATCACGGCCATGATCCTTTACTACTGATTGTTATTTACAAGTAAGTCGGTATTTGTTACACTTGTATTTGAGTAAGTATATGTAAACAATAAGTATGTATCTTAATTTTACCTATTTTGAGAAGTAATTTTTTGGCTACAAAACTATTGCTAGAATCATTGCTATCGATCACTTCTATTCAACAGTACATAAATTACTGACTATTTCAATTTCTATATTCTCGTATAGAAACTTTACTGAGATTTTTCGCTACTTCGCTTATGTACTAAGAGGATTGCTTAACTCTAGGTTACAACTAAACTATTTTTAATACACACTTGTCCATTTATTATCATAATGACTATTAACTCTGTACATATATATTATACACATAAAAAATTCATACCTATAGTAGTGATGAATATTTACGATTACGATTACGACACGGAGTTGAGTTATTTTATTGTAATTATATATATTAAATTATTACATAAGACGTAACAGATTGCTTGTTTGATTGTATGTACCTATAGATATTAAGTCGCCATATTTGGACTACTATTAAAGGCTAGCTAATTGATTAAGGGTACGATTTACTTCATTTTGCTATGAAAATTACGCTGCTCTACTTGTGCTTTGATCTATGTCAACATATATAGAGAGTTTTAGTGTTTTATTGATTTCAACCCCATAAAATCTCACTCGGGAGCAATAGCCTAAAAGTAGTCATTTTCTGCTGTACGTAACTTGCACAGTCTTCAACTCCTATTCAGTGTCCCTTGCTCTCAAAATACGCCGAACTAGTGATCTTTTAAAATTGTGCCATCCGTGAACATGTCTATCAATTTTGACTACGCTATCGAGTAATATATATCTTTACCTTAAATACTTGTATCACGACATCCTAACCTATTTGTTACTGTTAATACATAGAATAAATGCCTTAAAGTCAAGATTCCTTTAGTTTAATATTGGGTTCACTTGAGTTATCAGTGAATGAGTGACAATGAGGACGACCACGAGCTGCCTGTTTAATCTAGGGAATGTACTATTATAGCAAGTCAGTAAAGATCAACGGTGAAATGACAGTTTGCTTCAACATCGAATGACTCCTTTATTTTTCTGAAGATTTCAGTTTAAGCGTAATGAATTTATTAGTAAAGTACCCATTCAATGATTCCATGAGTTTACTAGAATAGTATAAAGTCATTTCTCAATGATAATTGGTTTTGAAACTAATTCTTACTGGTTTCGATTGTAAGATTAGGTATGTCATCATTCTTTAGGAAGCATTCAACTGCAATAGTATGGAACTACGTACAAAGACAGTTTTAAGTTTCTTGTATAAGTCGCTTCTTATTAAACAGATATTTACTTGGTAATTTATTACAAAAATTAATGTACGTAATGGAGTTATAAATCTCTAATAAATTAAAATGCAGCATTGGTTGCAACTTAACGGACCGGATACAAATGTCTTTCCCAGAAACATTAAGTTATATAATAACAAAGACTCTTTTATGTATTGCTTGAACGTGATTTGATTAGTAAAAGGAATTCTGGGATTTTTCGGCTGACTGCTTAGAAGGGTGTCACAGAGCGTCAATTGTCCATCTTAAAAGTAGGGGGTGAGATTGGAAATGTTCTGTATGATTGAGCAAATAAATCTTCTTGTACGTTCCCAATTTCAATTGACTTCTGCGTTTCGGTCAAAGTAGCAGTGCTGGTCGGTTGGTTCATAAGAGCATTTTCGTCTCTGGATATGGAAGAGCTGTGTAAAGTTATGCAGCTGCTATTTTTATCGGCAGCTTGCTCATTGTCATCTTTGTGAGAGTGTTTGGGATTTAATTGCTACGTATCACTCGTATCTCCAGCTGCAGCCAATAAACACAAAATAATTTACAAATGGAATAGCACTATACGTTTATATCATTTAATACCTATAATAACTATCAAATGAGCCAACTATATTAATAATACGCAGGAATAAATATTTAATTAACTCTTTATCTTTCAATCGACTTACCAGAAGACTCAGACTCTGACGAGCACGATCCAGACGCAGCTATGTATACGTCCACTGGAAGGGAGCCACGTCGTCTTCCAGGCCAAAATCCACAGCTAGTAGAGGCGGCTGCGGCGTTCGTGCTCATTTGCTCAATTAATATTTGAGCTTTCCAGGCGCCGATGGTTGACATGGAAGTTGACACTTTCTTTTGGGCAGCAGCAAAAAGCTCTGGACCTCCAGAACTTCGCCTTTTCAGCGAAACTTGGCTATCGTCTTCGCTGTATGGGAACACATGCATCCATTTGTACGCATAGGCTGATTCTACCAAGAAAATACAACGAATTTATCAATTAGGTGCTGCTTTAGTTCACAGTTTTGACAGCGTACCAATCACACTTTCACTTACCATACAATAGTAAAGTATATGTATTTTTTATTTGTGTGTGCTTTTAATAATTTTATTATTAGCATATAAATGTATATCTGTGTTTTGAACTAAGCCCTTTTCCAGAGAATTAAAACTTTATGAGCTACCATATATTCTGGAAACACATCCTCTCAAACGCAACCTTCTTTCAATAAGCAGAAAAATGAAAATAATAAAATGAATTCTTAGTTTTATAAACAGAAAACATGCAGGAATTGCTTTGGGTTACCTGAACTAGTTGAATCAATAGGTAAGGAACCTCTTCTGCCCATCCGAGGTAAGCATTGTTTGTTACTTGGAGCGATTGGGCGAAGAATAGCTGGAATGGCATAGAAGGGAATACATGCATTTAATTTTAAGTTACTATTGTTTTGGATGGCAATATCCAAACATATATATAGATTTAAATGTCACAATTACTACATGTACAACAATTAGTGAAATGGTTGATTCAAAATTTGTTTTGTTTGTAGTTTGCTCTACCTACTTTCAGTAGGTACACAGCAAGTGGTTGTTCGCAAGTTGCAACTATTGTACAAGTTATTGCAATTGACTTACTTTGGCGGAGAAGATCTACAGGAGCAGAACCCCTGCGAAGTTGAGATTGCTTGCCGTATTGGGAGGCAACGGAAGCTTCACAAAATGGAGCCCCGCTGCTGAGTACCCCAGAATTATTGTTATTTATGTTAAAATTGGCTTTGTCTGGATTGAGAGCAGAAGTCGAGTGATATTGCGTGGGGTCGGAGCGACGATCCTGAGCACCTCGACACCCCATGGCTGGCGACGCCGTGGGAGCTGAGCCACGTCTCATCTGCAGTCTTGCACCCATCACACCCTATGCACAGGTTTCAAAATTAGTTAATTCATAAATGATGTATCACCCGAAATGATCTGGGTTGGTGCGTAAAAAAATTCTACGAACTAAGCTGTATTAGTATTTCTTGTGCGGGGTAAGGAATTTTTATCTGAAGCACAAATTCCACTCTGAAATATTAGAGATAGTAGGGTTGTGTGGCATTTTTCATGATTTCATTCTTCGTCAGATTCAAATTCAATTTAGGGGCAATTGATTGTTTCTGAGATACGAAAACTCAATTCTGCACGGAGAATTAAGTTTCCCGGTAGAAACGCATAGGGTACCTACAGTAATATATTGAAGGTAAATAGAGCATTTGGTTTACACACGAAATGCATGAATATTTTCAATTTGTTTTACTAAAGCCTGAATGAAATTATCATGTAAAGCAAAGAAGGAGAGTCTTTTTGAGATAACTCGGATTCTCTTGTCCTATACAAACCTTAGAAAGTGGAAATCATATACAATAGTATGTGATGTGAGTTAAAGCAAAGCTAGCGAAAGGAGTGTATAGCTGGTAGTTTTGCATATTGTAAACAGAAGGAGAAGGAAGGGAGTAGCTTGACTTACTTGATGAATCTGTTGCGTAACTCGAACATCCCATCTCTCATAGTAATCTGTAAGGCTTTCCTCGGGATCCAAATCGGAGCTGGGATTCTCATCTGGCTCTTCTTCGGTAAGACTTTTCCACAATCTATTATTTCTCCACATTAATATAGTGGCTAGACGGTTTGAGCTAGAAGTGGAAACTTGGTTTGACGATATGCATGCAGGAGGAGAAGCTTCAATCTCATGAGCTAACAGACTTGCATCAACTGGGTCAACATTCTCTTTCTCACAACTCGAATCCGTTTGAGTGGAGCTGCTGGTAGTCGTGAAAGTCCTGGCTGCAGATCTGCACGCCAATGATGATGAAGTTTTAGCTGTCTCAGTGCCAACGAAATCTTGCTGTTGATTTTCATGTTCTTCTCCAACTGGTTCGGTTGTTTGTGCCTGGCGGTCATAGCGATCAGGGACGACTATACGACGCGAGCTTCTGTAGTCTTCTCTCTGATCCTCCCGTGAGAAAATTGGACTGTGAAAACTGTTAGCAGAATTGGCTTGTGCCTTTTGCCGAGAGGAATCTTCCTCTTCTTCTTCGTCTTCGTAAAGCAAACACTCATCAGGCCCATAATATCCCGAGGATTTCTCTACATCACCATCAGTTTGGAATGAATAATTACTTTGGTCATACGAGTAGACACTAGGACCGTCCAACGTTTGTATGGGCTCACTTCTGTCTGTGTCGCTGCCTCGTCGAGGCGCCTCTCCCTCGTTGTCATCGGAAACAGGAGGAAATTGCTGCACGAAAATCTCCAGTGGACTTGCCTCGGCTGAGCTGCCACCACTTTGACGATCAACTTCTTCGGAAATAACTTCGCAACATAAGAGAGCTTCACTACTGCTTCCACCACTTCCTCTCCCGATCCCCTGTTCTTCCCCCACACTGCTATTCGTACTTGTTTCAGGACTTCTATTTCGAGAGCGGTGCTGTGATATGATAGACGATGATGCTACTGCTGTGGGACTTACGGCCGCAGCGGCAGATAAAAATCTCGGTCGGTTGAAATTCCCACTTCCTTCCCCAGCATGAATACTCACAACTGGGCAAGTTTGCTGGCGAATCAGATGACGCCTTTGATCTTCTAAATCAGCACTTTGTTGAAGAGTCACATGAGCTACATTCGGAGACATAGAGAGAATGCTTGTTCCTGGACAAAGTTCGTCCAAATCTGTTGTGTCCATCATTGTCCTCCGTGGACTTCCTGATTCTGGAAGACTGAATGTAAAATCTAGAATCTCGTCAGTAGTGGAACAACTACTACAGCTGCTTTTCTCAGCCGCGCTAATTTGAGCCGACTTTATGGGAGACACTGGATCCGGAGAAGTCGAACCAGCTGTAGCTCCCGTTGTGGAAGACCCAGCACTGGAACTTGTCCCTTGTTCGCTAATGCTTTTGCTGCTAAGTCTTTGTAAATGCAAAATTGTTTTGGAAGGAAGAGCGCGGCCTGCTAACAGGGAACCGCTTGGTAAACTCTCTCGTCGGATTACCGTACGACCCACCATTCGAGTTGATGAAGAAGGTGAAACCATTTCATTGATTCCTAAAGAGCTGCCACTGCGACTTCCCATTCCTCCCATTGTACTGAGCAGTTGGGGTGGAAGTTGAATGTTGCTACCCATTAATCCCGTTGCAATCGAATGTCTTCGTCCGTCTGGTCGCGGAATTCCTAAAAAGTCGGAATCGCTCGAACCGGTACCGTTTCCTCCTCTTTCAAAACGCCGTGACACACTTTGCAATAGACTTTCTTGGTCTTCACCGGAATCACTGTGCTCAGAATCGCTAGCTGTGGTAATCGTTGTGTGCGGATCAAATCTCACAGAACGGCTACCTCCATTACCGCTTTGTTGAGAGAGCCGTTCGTCATTTCTTCTTGCAGCTCTGGCTGCTATCACGGCCACACTAATGCTGATAGTGTCGGAATCCGTAAGAAGATGCTGAGGGATCTCGGATTCCTCGCCTTCAGATGTTTCTTGAGTATCATGAGCCAACTCATCTTGCATTAATTGATCCCACCTCTTTCTGTTCGCATCAAGATTTCCCATCATGTAGTTTGAAAGTGGTGTACCCATCATGCGATGCCACTCCGTAAAAAGTGGCTGAACCACAAACGTGAAAAAGCCTGCAAAACAAAAGTTTCATTTTCTATCAGTACATACAGGTACTACTTAATCTACATAGCTTAAGAAGGCCAGATTATTCAGAAACCACTAAATAAGAGACATTTAAGTAACTATTTCACAAAAGATTCAATGCAGCGAAATTTCAGGAAACGAATCTGGCAAAATAAAGAATTCTGTGAAATTTCCCGGTGTAAAGTATTACCAGCAATTCTAGGTACGTGAGGAAAGCGATGGTAAGATGATCAAAGGAAGTTGAATTGGTGAGATCTAAAGAACCTTGGTTTTAAAAAGCATGACTCCCCCTTATTTGTCCTTTCATCTAACATTTACTCTGGGTATCGTATCTCGTGTAGACTTTAATCTCAATATAAATGAAAACTTGAGAGAGCTTTTGGGTTGGCAAGAGTATTAGAAGAAGCCACGCTTAAATAATACTATTTGTACAGTGCTGAATCTGCAGAGCGACAGCCAAGCCATAGTGGCAATAAAATTTAATTTTGTTGAAAATGTAGAAGAATGTCTCAATAGGCTACTTAAACCACTCTGCAGACATACTTAGATAACAATTGAACTTGCAGTAACTTATAGCTGGGATAAAATGAAAATATTTATTATTAAAATACAAATTCGTTTCAAATAACATTTGTGTACAGGGAGTACTTTCGTTGAATTTTAAAAGATAGCTAAACAGAGACCATTCTGAGATACAATGGTCCTTCTATTCGAGATTGCTAGAAAACGTACAGAAAGTCATTTTTATTTTCCATGCCACAATTACAATCTATATTTCATTTCATTTTAAGCATAAATAAGTAATTCCAAAATGAATCGCAAAGGAGAAACAAGTAGAAAATAAAACTTTGGGCCACTTTTGGATTCTCAGACTATGAATTTGTCCATATAAATCTTTGTAGACATAAAGATTGGGAAAATTGACAAAAAATTATACAGAGCGGCAAAGAAAGGTAAAAGTCCCAATGGACCCAATGTGAATGTATTCGACGAAATTCAAAATGCAGAGTGTGGAATAGTAGTAGTACAGTTCAAGGAGCAGAATGCAATAAAAGATGTTCCTCCGAAAGTAAGATGCAGAGGGAAAATTAAAGAAAATGAAAAAATTGGAGAGGAGAGAGCTAAAAGGAAAACACGAGTGGGATGTGATCGTGTTGAGTTACTCATCTTACACCTACATTCATCCTCATGATTATGCATTCTCCCAATTTCTTCTGACTACCGCCATTTAGTATTCCAGCTTTCTCTGAAAATCGAACTCGTGTGTTTAACGGGTCTCTGTGAACTCAAACCGACGCAAATAAAGATACCATAGGCATTTCCAAGTTATAGTACACGAGTCTTGGGTAATAAATGTTTATATCCCGAATGAAAACGAAAAAAATGGTATACAGTTTCTTGCATGTACCATGAAGTACATTAACACTAAATTGTCTACTTTCACTGCTTTCTCCTACTTTCACTTTTCACTTGTCACTCGTATTTTATTCCATGTTTCTACCTAAGAGTCTTGAATTTTTTAAGCTGTCATCGTAGGGAATATTTGAAAAGAAAATTTCACCGTCTGTCATTTATTTCTACACTGAATGGTAATACGTTTTCTTCTACCATTGTAATTTCATTTTCGTCAAATAATATTTGAAAAAATCATTTTTATTCTCGTGTTTTGTTATATTATGCATGACTATTAATTTTATGTCCTTTTGTATGTATTGCACCTAATATGGTGATATTTTCATCGGAATTAATTCCTTTTGAAGCTTACGGGTGCCTTATTTATATTTCTTGAGTCTCATTCACTCATTCTATTACATATAGGTGATAATTGTAATATTACAGGTCAATTGTAAACTGACTCCGTTTTGGTGAGCATGATATTATCCAACCAAGCTTTCACTTTGCATTTACTTTTACTGACCAAATCTTAACGATCTATGTAATCAAGGTCTATACAAAGTGTTTCCCATGTTTTAATCACATTTTGCTTGGTTTATAAAGTAGTGAAGCAAAAGTAAGTGTAATATAACACGTTATCTGGAGTAGTGCAGTAACATGGGAAAATGCAGAAAAAACAAGCGATCATTCAAATGTGTAGGAGCGTGTGGAGTGTAGACTCGTTTTATGTGAGTAATGGAAAAGTAGTACAGATAGAAAGGTAGCGTGTGGGGAAAATTAAAAGGAACTAGAAAAGAGTTCAATGACATCCCGCTATAAGTGGTAGCAAAGGGAAGTGTGCTGTGAATGTATAGCACGAGACAAGTAGCTGGTAGAAGAGAAAGCGAGAGAGAGAAAGAGTTATTAATAACAATTGCAGTTGGAAGAAGAGTGGAAGGTGTACGTACCAGTCTGAATTTTGGGGACGGATGTAGAATACCTATCGCACAGAGATGTGACGGGTAGATTAAGCTGTCTCTCATAATCTCCTTGGCGAAAGAACTCCTCACAAACTTTCATACTCCATTTCCGCGAGATATCCCAGGGGCGACACGGATTACAAATGTCGGCACACTTCAGGGCAATTTGAAGAACAAAGTGCCGAACCTCTGGTAAATCCATGTCCAAAGTGTCTGTATCGATAAAATTCTATATAGGAGAGAAAACAACAAGAATTTCCAAAGTTAGACTCGCTCGAAACCTTTCTAATTTCAGAGGTTGAAGGTAGGCCATGCCAATTACCAATCACACAACTTTTCCTATCATCATTAAAACACACCATTTGCTTCATCCACAACGCTTCAGAATTACAACTATTTCTTATTTTTAAAACTCATGTATGACAGCAACAGAAACAAACGTCAGCAGCGTGCGTGTCTTTTTATAATGTAAGTCATCACATTCCAATTTTTAAAACGGGTTACACATTTCTACTTAGTAATTTACTAAATCACAGTCAACAAAAATCCTAAATATATATTTTCTTAAAATTAAATACTCATACCTTCCATGATACCAAATTATTTTTAATACACATGAAAATTTGAAACAATTCTATAAATGGGATTAATCTTTCTTAGATCACTCTTTAATCCAAGATAATGTCAATGAAAAAATATTTCAAATTTCAATATGCCTAAATAAATTAACATAAAATATGAACAATAGGTTCATGTTCTTTCACTCCAAATAGAATTAGAACAGAAAATTCCCCAACAGAAACTTCGTCACTCTTCAGTCTAACTGCTTTAACTCATAATCCCCTTTTTTCATTTTACAGAAAACTATGTTACACCGATTACGCACAATATAAACTCCTGACTGACCAAGAAAGAGATCATACTTGAATTTACCACTGCAAACTCAATTAAATTCGTTTCTAAATTATATAAAATATAATTTAATACAGATCAGATTGTTGCACAGCAGTCTCTGCTTGCTGAATTTAGTGCAAAATTTGGAATTTATGTAAATCTGAACTCCAGCATGAGCAACGAATATAAAATGCAATATGTGCACGTACAATATGTGTAAAAATATCCTCCGAGATATTGATATTAAAATTCATTACTCAAAACCCAAATTCATATTTCAGTAAGCCTTATATGCTTACAGTACATTCCATAAATTACAAGTGTTCACAGCTGTACTGAATTTGTATATTATCAAACGACAATGTCATGGTTAACACAAATTTCCTTTCCTACTTAGAGTCAAGTGAAATGACTTAACTTTAGTGTGTCAGTTAGCTGCTGTGATAAGCAACGCCTACGTCGTAACGCTAGTTTATGTCACAACGTACACAGAGCACTTGCTTCACACTCTTCTGTGTCACGTGCAGATTCATAGCTTTCTACCACATTATTAATAAATTTTGACAGAACAAATTCGCTAAACCAGATAACTAGCCAAAATGTCATTTGCAACATAAATGTATTCATTCTTATTGTTTATGCATGTATTCTAAATCCTATATGCAAGATAAGTTAACGTTCAGACGTTCAGAGAAACTAAACTTGTGCTGCAAGCGACAAGCCAGTCTAAAAATAGAAAATACTACTTTACGTATTTAATAGATGAGCATATAATAAAGTATGCAAATAGCAAAACGAATTTAATACATTCATAGGTTAGGAGAAACCATGCTGTTGGTGTTACCTACAACCGGTACTTACTAAACATACCTTGAGCTTGTTTAAAAATTCTTGTTGCCGTGTTATATCTGTCGCCAAAACTAAAGATCTGATTTGCTCTTCGACTTCCAACACTTTCTCCGGTCCCAGTACCGCACTAACTCCGCTTTCGTTTAGACATCCCATGGCCGATCTCCAATGATGATTTTCCAGGACTGAGGAATTCTGTAAAACCAAAGTAACGCATTTATTTTTGGCATTCATGGCTATGAGATTTCAATTAATTTTATGTAAATAGGTCCCTGTGACGTTTGTTTACTCCAAAAAGCCCCACTTGCTTTCATACCCGAAATTTTAGAATCAATAGGGTATGCTACATCATAACATGTACTTATTAGTATGTCTCTTGTGAATATTTATGAATTATTTTATGTGTTGACAAAGGAAGAGCTACCAGGATTGGAGGCTTATGTTCTTAAAAAGTCCTACAATTAAGTCAACAAGTCGACCTCAGATATTATACGGCAACCTTAAACTAACTACGTCACAGAGAGTTTTCATGAACAACTCTATTCGCCCAATGTATAAAAAGGCTTTACAACTTTACAACTTATACTACTTAGCTGCTATAAATGCAAATGCAATGGCAAAACTTAAGCTTAAAATAAAAGTTGATAAACTACGCCGTAGTGTTTGTGCCTTGTGCCGTTGTTTACTTCCTACATGCACTTGAAATCTCACGGCATCACAACGTAGGTATCCACCTAGTCCCAGTTATTCCTTTCAGTAGTACTTTTAGCTCATGTTCAATGATATGTGTAGCATATGCATAATAAAATGCACATAGAATGCACTAAAAGGAAAGGAAAGTCGTAAAAATAAAAATAGTACGCGTTACCGTTTCTTAGCTATACTTACAATAGATATATTTAAGGAAGGTTTGAAAAACGCAGTAGTAGCCGAACCGGGCCAGGTTTTCAATTTTATCTTGGTTATCTCATTTGGAAGTTTGTGCGGTGAAAATTTAATGCGATGTGGAAAGGCGAGGCAAAGCGAAGCTGGCTTGGCCGTGTAATGTTGGCATATTAGCTTAGCACAAGCGAGAAAGGAAAGAGAGTTTAGTCAGTCAACTGTGTAGCATGAACTATGAACGACCTTTGAGCATGCAAATTTGTGTCGATCCGATAGTGCGGATTTACGTAATCTCTCAGCGTAGTACAGTTTACTCGAATAGTGAGTAGTATTACCACACATAAGGTGGATATGACTAACTCTATGAATATACTTAGAAGGAGTATTACATCCTTAGCGTAACTTAATTTTATACTTATACTTAACTACGTACTGATATTAAGTAGTGAGACAAGAACCAGATTATCTAGACATGCACGTTGCAAATGTAATACTCTGTCAGTACTAGTTACCTCCTTGTCTATGTCTGTACCAGGGCAGTGGTGGTTCGCTCTTTATATGTAGTCTGCACTGGTACAAGAATACCTCCAGGAAGAAAGCAAACTAAGGTGAGTTTAAATATAACATTGTAAATAATGGCCTGGCTAGACTAAGGACATTACGCTTCAAAGGTATACATATGTTTGTGTGATTACTTTGTACTATAACAAACTCTGGATGTATTTTACGTCTTTAGGTGGTCACATAGCAAGTGTGCTGCATCACTAGGTATACACACAAGAAAATACGTATTTGTAGAACCGACGGTACAATTCTCTTATGTAATGTTAGGAAGACGTAGAGGTAAGCATCATTTTAGCATTTACGTGGGGACATTAATACTCCTGTCCCGTCCCAGACTGTGACTCTAAATTTACTTTGCTTATCATTAGGTATACGTATGATGCAGTGTACACAGAAGTAGTGTAAGAATGTAGTCGTTAGTTGTATACTTAGGAAGAGAGAGGAGAAATGAATGCCAAGCCATTGTATGTAGTAATGTACTTAATATATTTAGAAATATTTCCAGAGCTACGTATGTAGTATAGTATACTGCAGGTATTTCTTTGAATTACAGTAGTAGGTACGCTCTATAGATTGGCTACTTGAAGGAAAGTAGTATAAACTGAGGAAGGGAAAGAGTTGAAATAAAAGTCATTTGACGTATTTGGGCAAGAGCCGTGTCGTAAACTTGATTGATTGAATGATAGTGGAATATCGCACACAAGAGAGTGAGTTACGCTCAAACATTCAGTTTACTGTAGTTAATTTGATGTAATGTAATGTGATGGTATATAGAGTAGTGTGGTGTTTCAGTTGGTTTCCTTGCGGACTATGTCAGTAGTCACTATTATGTATGTTATTAGCCTCCCCTGCATAAGTACAGACCATAGTCTCCACTTTTACCATTCCATTACTGGATGTGTCTACTTGTTAGTACATAAATACGGTAGTAGTATTAGATGTATAACCATAGTACATCTACAATGTTCATGTTTGGATCTACTTTCGTTTCCTTTATTCCAATAGGAATATTATTCGTGTACTTTGCAAACAGCAGAGCCACTATGAACAAACATAACATAGGAGTCTGTCAGAGAAAACCAAGCTAAAACTACATACACCGTGGTGAGGTCAGATCTGTTGGGATAGAAAGGACGTCTTATAATATAAAACGACTATTGTGGTGGTTTCGTGTGCTCTGGTCTTGTTCGCCTAAGTACAAATACCTTATGTGATGGAACCTTTCCCTCTCGCTCTCAGCCGAAGGAACTTGGGCGAACGCGAGAACACATTCCGCCCGCTCCTTTAGTTTCGTCTTGTGATAAGTGAAAGGAGAAGGAGCAAACGGGAAATGTAGGAGAAAGCCGAATTACGTCACTGGGTTCCTCTCCACGTGCAGATGCAGACCTGCAACTAACCAGACTACCAACTACGTACCATGGTGGAATAGACTTGCACCGAACCAAACCCAACTCAAGCCAGAGTCGTAGTGGCAGTTCCGATGTGATATGCTGGAGCAGGGAAGTCAAGTCAAGTCGGAGAGGAGCTTCTTATTGCAAGTAACTCCGAAAATATATCCAATAAAAAGCATAGAGTAGTAGGAGTAATAATAGGACCCACTCTTCAAGAACTGTTCGCCAATTTCATGATTCCAACTTTGGTATTAGTCCACTATACGCTACATTGCCTTTTATTGCTTAGGCAAAGAAAGACTTGGACTCAACTGAACTGACGATGAACCAAGTTCCATGAGTTAGTTGTAAGAGAATGAGTACACTTGCACTACGGAGTGGCCGTATCGTTCCTTCCCTCACTTGACTTTCCCTTCCTTTCACTGATGGCAATGTATGAAAGGGTTACGTCCCCTTCCTTTGCCAAAAAAATCTTCATCGATCCCATGTTTCTTTGTTCTAACCCACTGAGCTTGAATCAACACTTGCCAAAAATAGTCATATATTTCTACATACATACAGTGAACAGTGCCAGAAGTAGAATTAGATTGACCTTCGCTCTTTAAAAAGAAACAAACACTCAAAAGTACTCATTCATACGTGCCTATCATTCCCAATAGTCAAATTCATGACATTATTATTTGACAACACACTCAATAGTGTCAATTTTACTGATTTCAAACATTTATGCTAAAATCAAAAATAGTACAAACCAGGAAGTGTAAACTTTCTTTGTCCTTCGTACGGAGGCCTCAATGGCATGTTTTGCAGGAATATTTATAAGGGACAAAATCGTCTCCTTTATTGACTACTTGTGACATTTTTGTTAATAAATCCAATGCTCAAGACAAAGTACTAAACAAATATTATTTCAATGCCATTTGTTTAATTTTGGTATATTTCAATTTATGGCTGCAATATCTTATAGGTTAATTGGTAAAGGATAATGGATTATTGTTAACATTTAATGCTTCATTGTATCATTTCAAATTTGTGAATAACATACAAAATTTACAGTTATGAAAAACAAATATTAGTATGTAATAAAAATATTTTTGCAATTTTTGTTGGAAATAGCCTAGGTACTGGTACAGAGTACATGTACAGACAGAGAATGCTATTGTTGCACAGTGCCCCTAACTCTTTATTTACATTTGCAGCAACAAAAATTTCAGTAATTAGAGTAAAATCCATCATTGCATGTCAGTTGGTATGAAATAGCAAATATCGTGCTGACAGGGAATGAGGAAATAAACTGTGTGTAATTTAATAGTATAATTAATTTGTAAATGGAAACGTCATATTTGATGTTGTACTTCTGATGATTACTATTTAGACTGCACAAAGCATCTGCATACCACCCCACTATTTTAGAAATATCATTACTAGAATTTAATAGCTGTAGTATGATGTAAATACTTGCATAGAGTACTACTTCTAATAGTACCTTTGTGTATTCACCCTGTTGTGTATGAAATGTCTGCTGTGCAGAAAGCGGTATAAATAGCCGCAAGTAGTTTTCAACCGAGGCCAATCGATTAAACTTATTTGCGTTGAATCTATATTCGTGTTTTCATTTGTGCATTGCATTGGTATGTCATTTACGTTTTGCTATTTTAATGTTCGTATTTTGTCATTCCAACTTTCGATGTTTCAGAAAGCTGTTGCGTCACACACGTCAGCAATTCATCTTGCCCTTACGTAATTTATCATTCCAACGTACGTAACTCGTTCTGCAGTAAAACCATTACAGTATTTTTAGTGCCACCGCAAAAGTACACTTCCGACTAAATCTCAGTCCTGTTTATATCGCATTCCACACGTAATCAAAAGCAATTTTATTGTCAGTTCAACTCTAGTAGAAACTAACAACGCAGTTTACACTTACATGTAATGTTTTTCAATGACTCAATGCGATGCGCTACATTAATTCAGCACATTATTGGAAAATAATCTTGATTTAGATCAGGAAATAATTGGATTATTTTGTTTTGCATGTAGAATTAAGTTTGCTAATACTAATGTAGTCATTGCAAGAAAAGCAAAAAATTTCATCTTCCTCTTAATGTACTAGAATTCCATCTTGGTACAAGGAAAATATATATTTCAAAGACATATTTTATCTCCATCATTGCAAACCTCCGCTAGCTCAATTAAATGGATAAATCGATTGGAATTTGGTAGGTACCTTATATAATGCGGCAAGATGATTGGAAGTAGCAATAAGGAAGGGTTGATTCACACCAGGATGATCTAAGTCGTGAACAACGGCGGCTAGTACTGCCGAGAGAATCTCCAAATGCGTCAATTTCTCTAAAATCATGTTTTCTTGAAGGAAACAGTGCATGGCTTGAGTAACGTCCGCGGCGTGAACAGCATTATGGTACGGATTCCGCCAATGATAACCATCTTCGATTATAGCTGCAAACAAGAAAAGTAAATAAACAGTGAAAAATTTCAAGAGGGCAGGATAGAGACGTAACAGTATATATAAACGAATTTATTTACGTTTTACTGCTAACTGAATGAATGGGAAGTTTAGCGATGCCAAGTTACAAGTTTACTTTTGCTTTTACACGAACTGAACAGAAACCTTTAACCTAATAAACCAGTTAAAACTGAAAATATTTATTCGAATGTAAATACCAAAGACATAAGCTGTATATAACCAAGTAGTTAACTCACTCCTAAAAGATACGCAGTACATTCGCGAATAAGAAATACTTCTCTTTAATGCACAAGGTTTTCTGACAGTTTGCCAAAAGCATGTACCTATACTAATGTCTTTAAAGAATCTTGAAAAATTCAAGTTTGTAAAGAGAGCATGTTTCCAGGTAACATTTATTTCTAAAATGAGATGTTTCAAGAAGGTATTCCAAGACGAGGCATTAAGAATGGGACATTGAAGAGGTTTCTACCACTTATGATAGTGTACTTATGGCCCGAGTAGTTTACCATTAAAAAATGATACAGTTGTGATAGGAGAGTTATTTTTTATTTATACGGATACATACTTAACTACTATAAACATTGGTGGGTAAATACGAACACTACACATGAAAAATACAGTACTTACAGTACCTAAAGCAGATACACTACTATGTATGCATATTTTGAGTGGGTATACATTTTTAGCTAAGAGTCTTCCATATGTTTCTTTTCTCTAGTTTTCTTGAAAATATGCTTTTTGAGTTGATTGAGGTAGTAGAATAACAAGCTGAGAAAAGTAGATTGTAAACATTGTGTGCATGTCATGTGGCTATGACTGTTCATTCACAAGAAGCCAGGGTACTACTCCAACTAGTTGAAATAAGGAACAGTAATTTTGGTAATAGAGAAAGGTGCATGAAAGTTTATATATTTTAAGAGCCTTTTCACTCAAGACTTTCACCCACACAAGCAAAACAAATGTGAACTTGAGTGGTTTCCCTAACATAATTTATGTACTGCATCATGTCATTTCGCTGTAATTTGAAGCGTCCTATTCGCTGTCTTCATAAATAGTAATAAGCATTCGCTTCTCTACCTCACGTAGACATCAAATTACAAATACCAATATGGACTGAGACTTGGCCAAGATAACTCTTCCAACTTTAGCATCATCAACAAGATGAGAAGAGCCACTTGAAACCAAATTGTCTACCAAACCAAACCCACGAAACTTAATAAGCAAGCCAACTGAGAGAAACTCTGTCGACCGTTAGTCACATGGTAAAGACTGCCCTGTGTAAAGTGCCTACTCAAAATTTCAGCTTTTGATTTCTCCAAAATTTTGAAAATGGGACTAGTTAGCAAAATTTGGCCCCCAGATATCAAACAAGCAAGTTATTCTGATAATTTACAAAACTTAAAAAAATTTTTTAACAAATGTTTGAGGCCGTAGGAGCCATTTCAAAACGGACTTTTAAGCATAGAGTGACTACGAGATTCAGACATTTAGGGTGCGGTAGGGCCTGGCTGATAAAATCCATCACCCCAGCTGTGAAGCTACACTAGCGCCAGCCCCTAGCTATGCTTCCTTATAGTGCAATCTCGTCGTGTTCGTGTCTCGTGCTTATGATTTACAAGTGAAGGTTACTACGTAGATGTAATATAATACTGTTATGTAAACCAACCAAATTCTCGCAGGGAACCATAATTTTCCATATAATTGGAGATCAAGTTTTGTGAACTGCTTATGTAGCACTCTACGTATAATAATGTAATAAGATCTTCACTCACTCGTAGATGCTATCTTAATAACTAAGAAATTTAGACTTACTGGATGACAATTTTCAACTTCTCAGTTCTCGTATACACTTTAGAACATTTTAAGCACTCAGGATGTCTCACTAACTTTTTTATCATACTCAAGCAAAGCTTTTAAATTAAAATTTAATCCTTTCTTAAATTGTTTAGATACAACGCAAAGTAAGGAAATGGTAAACTCATGTGACGCTCTGAAGTTCTATCTAGCAATCTACCTAAAAGCTCAATATGTTTTCGTCTGTACTCCATACTGTTCTTAAATAGAAATCTAATGTAATTTCAAAGATTTTTTTAACTTGCAGGTGTACCCAAACACAATTTCCACAGTTGTAAATTCTGCAACTGCTTTTCGGCTTTACTTTGCAATGATTTGTGATTTCTTTCAAATTTTAATGACAAAAGTGTCTACTAAACAACTCTACGAAGAAAAACAGCTAATAGCTTCTTCACACCAGAATTAAATAATAAATAATAACAGAAGTTTAGTTTAATAATTCAGAAATAAATAGGTTTCTCACACAGAAGCAATTTTCCATTTTTGTCCACGTGTAATTCTGTGTACTAGTTTAAATTCTGGTGAAACAGGCAAACAAAGACAATATATTGCATATCTATGTCTATGTCTTTAAGGTTGCATTGTTTAGTTTAGGTCTCTACTACAACAACATAAGCTGAACATTATGTCTCTAGGAATGTAAAACTTGCGATTAGCCTGGCATTTCCCTATACTGCTTATCTGTTCGGTAGTATTCATTTCCTATAACATGCACAAGTTTTTTACGATTTTATGCTCACATAAACTTTAATTGTTACTCGCATGCAATTTTACGTATGGTAGTAGCTTTCGCATGTCCTGCAATTTTCGAAACTACCTAAAGAGTACGTAGTTTTTCAGGCACAAAGCAATTCAGTGCTGAGAAAGAAAGGCAACAAATGCACGTTTTCAGCGAATGTAATATTTACTACCTACTATTGTACATTCATGTTTTCATAAAAATTGTAATTCTATGCATGGTTCTTCCTTTGTATCGAAATAATTCAATACTTCTCCCTATTAAAATCTGCGTATCCATTTGTATGTTTTTCCATATTATTTCGCTCAAGTGTGTGCATAAACTGAACACATAGAAAGGAAGCGCTTGTCGAGAATTTAATAACTAAACACAGCGCTGCATTAAAAATTTTACGGCATAGTTTTATGGTTGTAAGCAGATAGTAGCACTATTTGCTTATCTGGGCGATCGCTCGGTAAAGCCCTTATGCTACATAACAACAAACAAGGCAGATGCAATATTTTTGATTATATTGCAGCAGTTGCTCATGTTCTCTTACATAAACGTGTATTACACAGAATAACACAAACAATAAAAAACAACAGATTTGATTTCTTGTCATCATACGGAATGATGTTTTGCAAGCAACATATTTTCGAAGCTTTAGTAACAGTAAGAAAGACTTGAAAAAACTTTTTAGGTACTGTCAGGCAGGGCCACAATACATTTTCAGAAAACTTGGCCTCTAGAAAAAAGATTAGAAAAAAACACAAAACAGTGCAATTTAAAACAAATGAATAATTTACTGCTTGCCCTTTGACCATTTCTTGCAATAGTCAATTGTAAATAAACTTGTTCCTCTACAGACTTGCCAGTCTTGCTGGACATATTAAAGACTGTTCTGTACTTTATATAGATGACACACAGTAAATGCTTTTACAAAAACTGCAAACGGAACGTGATCACAGCGCGTAACTTTCTTAGCCTAGAATTTTGTTCTTGGTAAGAAGACTGGAAAAGCTGGCCAGTACCCATAGAGAGATACAAATACAATTGATGTAAGATAAAGCTTCCTGAGTGTGGCTCGTATAGAGTCAGCTAAGACAGAAATAGTTCCGAAGATTTAAGGTCCTGAGTAATTCATGTTCATGACATGGCTAGTAGTAATTCACAGTAATGGTTCACACAGTGGGTCGTCGAGAGACTAAATCTAAGTAAGCAATGAAATGGAATGAAGTAGTACCATAAGTGTATAGGTAGCATCTACATAAACTTATTTTATTATACCATGTGTATACTTAACTTGCTCATACTATGGGTTTCACACTTTACAGGCCGTAAGTTTTCTTAGACAAAATTGACTGGATAATACGTACTGACAATCTACAGCTACAAATTATATGCTCCGACCGAGATTATATAATTCAAGATACCAACGTGGTATTTCTGTATTTCATTTCTCGCAAGGGTAGCAAAAAAGAGGATGTTAATAATCTGTAAAATAATTTAAGAATGTACCCTGATTTCCAAAATGTATGACTGAGTGAATAAAAATAAGATTTCGGTTTGTGGGGAAGATAGGGAAGTTAAATCAAGTCAGCTTTGCCAAGGAAGCAAATACGTAGTTGAAGTATTTGCAAGTACAGTAGGCATGGAATCAATGGAATGCGAGTGTGTGTAACAAAAGTATTGAATGAATGGGGAGAAAGGAGAGAAATCGTTTTCACTTTATATCTTTGTCTACCTTTTCTCAACTTCCAACATCACATCACAATTCTAAGGACGTAAACCCTGAGTTCAGCTGAATTGATGGGTTGTTGAATACAGTAGATTAAGGGAGGTTGAGCTTGAGCACAGTGTACTGGATTGGAGTATGCAGCAGTAGACGGCGCATATACACTAAGCTGCTTTAACTTAATGTATATTATAAAGAGTCACGAGAATGCAAAGCATTCTATGTTTATATAGCAAAGACTGCTTAAACTGAATTCATGCAAAGTGGTCCATTCACTTGTCTTTTGTGAAAGCAAACGTTCTGAGTGAGTCAACGATGCCGACAAAGCCTACGGATATTGTATAACTCTGTGAGTTTTGGCTTGTGCCGCCGTTAGCGAAAGCTACGAATACGAATGGCTTACAATTTGGAATCTTGACCTTTATACATACATTTCTTTCAAATGATCTCCTTTATTTAGTTCTAAGACTTTCTAAGGTAGAAAAACAATGGATAAAGTTCTACGGGGTAGCTTTGATAAATGGATATTTGTATGCAACATTATCTATGACTATATATCTGTGCATTACTTTTATGTGAACATTTATGTATACATTTTACCACAACTTTTAGGTGAGTATAGATACAGTCAGTTCAACGGTTCTTCCAGCACTTCCAGCACTTCGTTTTATTTGTCCTTCTGGGTGGTCCAAGTATGAGCAAGTGCTGGAAGAACCGTTGAGCTGACTGAATTCGGATGTTTTGCGTAATACTTGGCGTTATAAACAAAATCATTATATCTTACACGCATCTAGGCAAATCTTATTATAACATTTTATTGTTTTCGCAAATGGGGGATCAGCAATCTTGGGTAGAATTGTATTGAAATAGTTCCACTGGGAAGTGATGTAAAGTTATTGTTGATAATTTTGAAAATGAATATGTTTTACAGAATAAATATCAAATAGGCAGACTACAGAAATAGTTTCATAAATCCCTGTTTATATACAAAACGAATGCAGTCATCAGAATTTGAGTTTCAGAATGAACGTAAATGGCCGTTAGCTGAAATTTTGTTTGATTTATCGTTTTTATGTGCGACTAGATTTATGATGTGTAAATCCGTGACAGTTATGGGAAAATGTTGGAGGTATGCTTAGAGTGTAGAATGCATACCTACAGACTCCTAGAACCATTACACACGTCCCTAAAGGCACAGTTTTCTTATCACTATAGTTCTAAATACATGATTGCTCATCATAGCATAGGAGGAGTTTATATACGTGTGCATTATTACTCCGCTCTGCGATATCGGAAATGATGGGATGATAACTTAGAGATGAGAGGATACTTATGGCAATAGTAAATAATGTTTTGAAAGAAAGTGTGTACATAGTTCGGTGAGACAGACAGACAGTACTTTGCTCTAGTAAAACTTTTTACAATGAGGAAGAGGAAACTATTGATGGATTATGTTTTGGCAACTCAGTTCGACTGCTCGCTCTCATCCTGCTATCCATTTTGTTTCATACTCAACTAGTTCATAGTGCATACTAGATATTCCACTACTGAACTACTGACTGCAAGCGGAGCACTGTCATGGACCAACATATTTATTCAGCAGACCTGTGTATATGCAATCTAGGCATCTTTCCGCCGAGTGAAGACTTCCAATCTAAAAGTGACTATAGGAATGGAATGCCACATTTGGCAAACCGAAATACAGGAGTGATTGATTGAACCCTTGCTAAGTCCTGTATCAACTAAAGCTGCCAAACACTGACACATTACGACTACCAGTCGCAGGACGCGGCAGATAGGCAGCTGGCACTGTGCTGTGTCTGTATCTTTTTTGTTACACATACATGCACATAACAGCATCTCTGCAATAAACTGCTCGTGTTACCGTTCCTATGTAATGCTCATACAATAAGTATATCTTCCAGACAATATTTAGCAACAACAAGAAAACTAACTATAACCTATGCAATTTTTGAAAAACCAGATTGATAAGATGGTAAATAAACTATAACAATGCTAATGTAGACATAGGCATCGTCTAAAAGTATATTTACTTAAATGTAGCGCTGACCGTCATGCATAACGTTCTGTATTTTCTTTGCTTTGATTACAAATACTACAGTTACTTTACATTACATGGAGAATAGCGAATGAATAACATTTAAGACTTGGAAACTACATTAACAAATTATCATTTTAACGTTAGTTCTGTATTCCGGTACGTATCCATATCACCTGAATTGCACACAATAGCAGAATCATCGATTTATTACAATATCGTATAAAAATAGTGGTAGACAGTTTACGGAGGGGTATACGACGTTGGTAAAACCAGCTAAAAGATATGCAAGACTTGCTGCTACCAAAATAGGTTTTATTGAAATTCATACTGTAAGAGTATGTCTAAACTGTATATGTAACTTAGTTTTTGATGGGATATATCTGCGTGCATTGGATATTTCGCATATATAGGTATTACATCAACATCAGACACAGACAGAAAGAAATTGAGAGAACTTTGTGCTTTACTTTCTGCACGGAATAACAGTTACATTCTGTACCTTTGCATGAACTTTATCGCATCATTCTGCCTACTTATCTGTACTGCACACATATTACAAAGCCAGACTGACAGATCAGATCTAAACTGAATATTTCACTTTCTTTCTCTTTGTCACTAGCACTCCCCATTTCTCATTCATAGCGGTAGACTGCCCTTGTAATGTAAGCATGCTGTCAAATAGATAAAAATAGCGAAAAGACTTGCGAAAAGACTTACAAAACAGTTTCCACACAATAACAGGATCCAAATTAAAGTGTTCCAATAGTCCATACGTTTTAAACAGATGAACACATAAGTTAGGAAGTGGACGGCCTGAAAGAAACCATAAAACACGCATTAGGAATACGAACACACGAAACAATTCATTTACTTACGCTCAAAAAATAACTGTCAGATTTTTGTCCATGATTTTCTAAAGCAATCTAGTTGTCATTTTTTACTGGCAGTGTGCCATTCAACTAACTTAGGAGTACACGTGAACTAGTCACAAAGGCGATACTACTACAATACGTAGGAAAAGTAATGAATTCCAAAGGATGGCTTAATATCAACACTTAAGGTGCTACAAATGAGCGATAGGATGAATACATCAAAAATTCTTGCATGTTGCTTTATTCATTACTGCTTTGATGTTTTTATTAAGTCTGCAGAATGCTTTCTGTTAGCTAAAGGACTTTACATTATTACTCAAATTTTTCCTGGCGCCAGACAGACTACTTTCTTGTGTAGCGCACACATACTCAAACGAGTGATAAATGTAAACGCAAATAAAACTGCGTCTTGGAATATTTACAGTTATGTTCTAAACAAAACATCAACTCGGACGAAAACAAATGTAGTGTTTACGATTGAATTTCATATTTTATTTAATATTCATATACCATTAAGAAATGCTACCTTACTTATTAGTACGATAGTACGTCGTATGCAGTGCAAATGCATTTGCATATTAGGAACAAGTACGCGTTGTTATCGCGAAGAGAATCATTGTAAGTGTTGGTGTCTAAGTACAAGCAATTCAAAGAAATTTATGGAGATAGTGAGAAACCTTATAGTAAAATTGAATGTACATGCTTGCACACCCGTAGTAGGGTCTATTTATTGCTTTGTAGTAGTTATAAAGTGTAAATGTGTTGGATTATTCCGGGTCCGCGCGTTGCGGACTCCGCACCTTGCAATATTGACTTTATATATTCAACTTTTATTGTACTATTTTGGCTGTTATTTCGCAGTAAACTAGAAAGGTGGATAGTGGGATGGATACCTAATACATAAACATTGTTCTTTATGACCCGAGAGTAGAAGTGAGTACACGGATATAGTTTTTCTGCTATATGGTGCTAAAACTGGGGCTAATCAAATGAATACAGAATCAGAAGGCGTGATAAACACTATTTATTCATCAGGTGCGAGATGCTTGAATGTGATAATAAAGTCTAAATCGCTGTACCTTTCCTAATACGATTTCACAGTTGACATGACTGTGTTAGCTAAGTATTTACTTGCTCTGTTTTTCTGATATGTCGTGTGTGAGTCTAGGTATGCATTAGTAATGAGTATTTGGAATAATTGAAGCACAAAGGCGAGAGAGAAGTTACGTTGGGTAGTCAACTGCAATAATGTAGCATGAGTGGTTTAATCTATATTTAGGTTCATGAATGTTCCTGCCCATGAATTGTAAATATGACACACTGTGTACACACAATCTAAATTAGTAAGCAGCAAAACATGAAGACTCTATTATTTATATACTTTAGTAGTAACAACCTACTAATAGTAATATGCATACTTCACACTACACTACATACATTATATTAAATCATACAGAAAGTACTTGTTATACTTAGTATTAGTATGCTCTACTATACTTAGTAGTTTAGTAGTAGTTGTTAGCAAGTAGTCATGAATATGTAATATTCATTGACTAATAACTCTGTATAATAATATTGGCGTAGTAAGTGCTGTAAGTACAGTAATTCCCACCTTTATCTTAAACAAAAAAGGAATTAAACAATTATCTACTAAAAATAGCACTCTTGTTATATTAGTGGCACTGTTTGTCAAATATGTTATCTACATCTTCTATGTCTCACTTTACTTCCTGCTTTTTCATAATAGAATGTATAATATAACCTGCTTTACTTTCAATTCAATCTCCGATAATGTTTGTTTGCCACTGCTACAAAGTTGGCTTTTATGCTACTTCAAATAACATGAGTCTCTAATACAAATAGTTTCATATAAAGGTAGTGAATTATATGCTTAAATGGCAACTGAAAGTCTCTACTTTGCTTTGGTTAATTTCTCTTTCCTAATTTAATCTCAAAATTTAATCTCATTAAGCAACATGGAATGATGTGTGAATCGAGATTTATTGATCATTAGAAATCTCAATGAGAGCATGCATTCAATGAAATTCTCTAGTGATATTTTTACCAGAATTTATGATGAAAGCAATAACATTTTAAGAATATTTTGAGACATACATAACGAAGGGAACTTACCTCCTGTCACATTGTCGAGTATAAAAGCGTTAAATGCCCAGTTGTTGATTCTGTCAAGGACGAAATTGGTTTGATACGCCGATAGGTCATCAATGAGTGTAGGATCTTTAAAAAGGTATGTGCGAACATATTTTCGTCTTCGACGACGTCGTTGCACCGTCAGGAACGGTCCTGTGTGTAAAGGACGGTTTGGGCGACAGTCCAGAGTTTCTAGTAGGATCCATTCTGATGGTGATATGTTTTTATTTTCTGTGCTGACCTCTGTATTCATTATTGTACCTGAAATTCACAAAGAAAAGATTTCCTTAGCTTAATAACATCACACTTTAATTTTAAGATTACTAATATTAATACATAACGTTCATCTTCTCACTAATACTTATAAATACTACTGATCCCGATCACTCTCAGTGCTGAAAATCGTGTACATCACTTTAATGAAAAGCTAGTACTCTACGCTACTTTTTCATAATTTCAAAATATGAATAGCACATTTCCTGTTAATTGCTCGCTGGCTGAATTTTGGAATAAAACGCTGGATTGGAAGAACATAAAAAAGTCGAATTTTGAAATGGATGAAAATCATAAGCAGCTTCTCCGTTATAGCATAAACTTAAAAACGTTTCATCTGGGTAATTGTGAAAACATGATTTTCGGTAAGTCATTTTAATTTCACCAACAAATATTGAAGTGAACCACTAATTTCACTCTTAGTTATTTAAAATGAAAAATGCAGAGTATCGAGAGAGGTGCCGATTTGTAGAATTCAGACATTGCATTAGAAATAGAATTGAAATACTATTGTTATGCATATACAATCCCTAGTCGCAAACTCATATATTCTGTAAGAACAGTGACATCAAGAGATATCAAAAGCGCCGTAGCAAACCGATGTCAAAATATTCACAGGGTCTTGTCTTGTGTATTCAGATCATGGTTTAGCATTTGAAAATAAAATGAATGCATTATTGAGGGTAAGGGTAGAGGTATAAGTGAAAATCAAAGAAAGGCAAGGTGTAAAATGTAAACAGAAATAGTGGGAAGGGAAAGTGTGGTTATAAGATGCACGGTACATCGCCATTTATGCTGGGATGTTATTTATGCATGGTATAGCTTTAGCAAAGGAGTGAAAAGGTGGAAAAATAATGTATTACACATTTCCTTTTCTTGTCTGAGCTGTTTCTCGGAAGAATTTTGCATGTAGGTGCATTGCTGGGAGAGTGTCGACTGCCATATCCTATTACGTGATCGTGGCGAAAAGTAAAAGTCAAAAAGGAAACGAGAACGTCGTAGTAATGCCAGACCAAACCAAACCGGCTAGAGTATGCTCACTTATCGTTAGCATATTACATCAACCCAAACGAAACCAGACCACGATCAAACCAAACCAGAGCGCATTTTTTCCTGCCAAAGCAGAAGTTTACAGAGGTGACATGAGAAAGACACAAAAAGCTTACTACACCACATCCTAGTATTTCACTTAAGAATTCAGATCGTGTCAGAAAAAATATGAGCATCAAACATGGAAAAGATCGTAAAGCCTCAAAAATGTTGACTCTCTCTAGCATTTCTTTGCGAACGTACTCAACCAAATCTTTTTCCACGTATCTTCACGATTTACGTTTGCTAACTTTTACAAATATCCGGGTCCACATCAAATCCTACTAGCTACATCATTATACATAAATACATAGCGTACTTACCTAAATCCACCTACCTATAAGGTCCTAAAGATTTACGGACATTAATATATCTTACATTCTAACAGAACATACAAAGATATTTAGATGTAGTACTTATGCAGGAAGAAATATCTACGCACATGCCTACACGTTATATTATATCTCCCTACTTTTCTCAGAAGCAAAATGAAGTTGGCAGCGAATATATTGATATGCGAATGAAAAACTCTTTCTGTAAAAGATATAAATACCTACAAGCTAGCTTATTACTTATACTTATGTGTAGATACATTCACAATTTCGAAACAGATGGTGAAGAAAAGGAATAATAACTGGCATGTTATAGTAATGGTTCAAGCTGCCATGAATGACATCCGTCAACAATACAAATTTTCTTGGGTTCATAAGGTTTTGCCCTCATCCCCCTGACCTGGATAAAAAAATATATATAAATGAAAGGGAAGGGGAACTCTAGAGGATGCCTATTACTTATACAGTAATAGAGTCCATAGAAATTTCTTGTATTAAAATCCAGGAATACCCAGAAAAGTAACTGACGGAGAGAGTAGAAGCTTCCCGGACATTTTGGAGTAGTGGCTCTGTCATTATATATTCTAGTACATTGTAAGGCTTTCACCAACTCATTGCAGCATGCAATACCTTTACCCATAATATATGAGAATCGGGATGGGAGAAACCGAACCAACATGGATTTTCTTTCAACTTACAACAAACTACAACGACCAATCCATGCGTGTTTCTTGTCACGCACACGTTCCTATTATTATCGCGACCTGAAAGATGTATTGAAAGAGAAAATGGAGAAAGTACACCAGACTATCGGAGTATACATATATACGTCAAATGTCTGTTAATTTATCTACATTCTATACAATACATATAACCATCTGCAGTTACGGCAGATAAAAACACATAACTACAGAAAACAGAAAATGAACAGTTTGCTGTTTACTTTTCTAGAAATACTGCTGCCTACACGAAACTAGCAACGCCTTCACAAATTCAATTTACAGATATATGATGTAATGCATAGTTGTCTTTGGTCACCCTTGAAGAATGTCGTAATTTTAAATTTTAACGTGAAAAATGCTATTACGATTTACAGTTTAATGCATTGCGTTTTGCACATTAGGTATACCTCATGTAATTACTAAAATATGGGTTTCTACTGGCAATGAGTTGGATAAGATCAGGGTAAGAAAACGTTCATAAGTTAAGAATAATCCTTCAGTAAACATGTTACGATTGTCTCATCATAATTTTAACTTGCATATGAATGCCATATTAAAATTATTATGAGTAAACAACCGGGGCAGAAGAACAGACACATGCCATTTCCGCTTTCTTTATACCCTCAATAACACTATAAGGTATGTGTTCGAATACTTTTCTCAGTTTGCTTTCAGTATACCAACCAATACAATACAATTTTTCGGTTAAGTGAAAGCAAAACTTTCCCAGCAGTCCTGTAATTTAAGTTTGCAAAAAACAATTTTCCGAGCCGCTGTTTTCTTCAGGGACATAAAAACATTTTGAAATTATTGCTAGAATACTTTCGTATCACGAAATGGAAAAATTGTCTCTTGGAATCGAAAGAATTCACAATGAAAGAAATATTTAGTATATAGGATACTTTTAGTGGACTGCAAAAGTAATAACACGAGAGTTGAAAATGTGCGTCTTACCGTTTTCAACGTCTTCACAAGTGTTGCAGATGAATTTTTCTTTAAACCTTGTATTCTTACGATACAAAGTCTGGAAAAATGAATAGTATTGAAAATCTTTCTGAATGAATAATTTGTCGCACATTTTGGCTGAATACCGAGTAACTCTATGGTAAAGAAGGTTACGGGATACAAGCTATTAGATTAACAAAGCAAATTATATATGTTGCCACTTAGGATGCTGTTGCAATACTAATTCATCGTGGTAAACAAAATTTCCCTTGGAATATTCAACGATCTTCTGTTTACTTATAAGGATATGCCATACTTGAGTAAAATAAGACAAGGCTGATTGTTAGTGAAGTAAAAATGAGATGCTCCATTCGCGTCATTGCCCATTACTTGACATGAAAGGAAGTAAGCCGCCCTGCTACCGCATTAAAAATAATCAAATAGTAGCCTAATTTGTGGTATGCAAGATCAGAATTGCTTAGGCATACGCTCTCATTTAAAGAATTAAAAACTGTAAACACGTTTCTCTATGACTATTCACATGCATATGGATTTTTTCGGAATTTGAGTGACAGGTTCTGATTTATATGCACACTTTTACAGATATATTCCGACGTACTTAAACAATGTTGTAGACACCGACAGAAAGAACCAGATTTTTTCAGAAATTGAAACATCTAATTTCCAAGACTTACTCACGTAAATATAAACAGACTCAGGGTGTATCCAGAAATCTTTAGATGAGTAATGTATTTAGAGTGTTAGACTAAATATATCTTTACGAGCATAATATCCTTGAGTAAGCGAGTTCTTTTTGTATTGAGAACAAGTAATCCAACATTAAATTGCATATTAACAGTTGCAGGTGTTGTTTAGGTGTCTAGCTGGTTTTGGTTGTATGCGCCTAGGTTATTCTAAAGAGATAAGATCAATGTTTTCTAACGATGGACACAATTAAGTATCATTTCATTAACGTTTTACGGAAAAATTACTGTAGTTCATAATTATTATCTTTCTATGCACGATTGACATTTACTAAAAAATTTCCAATTAAATTCAAAAGATGTTTGAAGGTTGACCTTCTGCTTTTCTGAAAACTGGGTTACACTTACGCAGTAAGCTAAACTAAATTGCTAAAACTGTAACCTGTAACACATAGGATTCATCTACTGATCTACCTACCATTACACTATCTTAAGATGTTTCATACCACCGAACATATTCCATTTGCATAATTTACATAAATAGATGCATACAATTTATATTTTAGTAGGTAGAATTACAAAGGTGAGAAACACAATCACGAAAGATATAGCATTATACAAAGCGGAATTATTTACTTGCTTTTCATAAGTATAATTAAACAATGCATCAAGTACTGCGAAGTGCGAACATTAATTCAGCCTGTGTTTCGTCTTGTCAGACTTAAAGCAGAAATTGCCTGACAATGATTATGTTCTGCAGCGTTATCTGTTCATCTGCTACCTGGTATGTTATGTGCCTCTGCCTATTACAGATGGGAAGACACTATTCGCTATTCTCAGAAGAACGCTTTCTCATAAAGAACAATTATTTCCCAGTTTGGTTCTGGCTCTACAAACTACTAATTAAATGGGAGCTACAAACAAAATTAGATTTCTCGGATACTCAGATCATATAAAGTTAGTGGGTATTTGCCTCTCAAAATTGTTCAACAATCTACTGTGAGCGTAGGTATATTACTTATATAAATCTATTATGCTAACGTTGTTCAGGCCAAGGCGGTTCCATGAAGCAAGGAAAAGCGGCTCGTGCGGAAAGTCTATTGGCATTTCCCTAGTTGTCATCTAAACACAAATAAGTATCAAGTACATAGAAACACACTAATAGTAATAACTATGCCTACCTACGTATTTAGTATGTGAAAGTTCCTTCATTTTAGTACCAACCATTACAATGGCTACATGAATAGTAGCTGCTATAGCCATTATTCTGCTTACATAAAGGTGCATATTAAAAGCAAATCTGTACTCACGAGTACAGATATGCACCCACAGTAGTTTAATACTGACTAAACTAATCAGCATAATATATGTTTAGACATATAGATGTTTGACAGATAATATCCACCTTATACTATGTGCACATAGAAGAGGGAAGAGCTTATTCGTTTTCCACATAAAGTTATCGACCCTTGGGCGATATTCTGACAAAGCTATCTCTAGCGCAATTTATACAGCACTTACAGAAACCTGACAGAGGACAAACATCCATGTCGCATGCATAATTTATCGTACATCTCAAACTAAAGTGTGTGTCATGATGTAAATTCAATGCTTATACTTACATTGTATTTGTAGTAAAGGAATCATCTTTGTGGCTATAAGCTAAGTTCTACATTCAACCCATTCTACGTATTCTACGATATGCTTACACTTTGTATGCTACATATTGCTACATAAGTATTGTCTTATCTTTAATTGCATTTAATAAAGTTAAACACATTTTCTTTTCTCCTCGTATCCATATTCTAATGTAATGTTTGTAATTTTTAATACGCATTCTAATTACCTGAGATGAGACTTTATAATACGATCAAAATTTATTAATAGTAATTAGTTGGGTAAATTGCTATAGAAAGAATACAGTACCTGAAGAACACATCAAAATAAGTTGCCTATAATAGATGCACATTGTGGTACTCCGTAAATATTACCATTCAAAGCAGGGCTTCTTTTACATAGAGGTAGTATTTCCTTTTAATGCTTTGTTGTTTTACTATATACTATTGAGAGATGGGAAATATTGTAAGAAATAGATGCACTACATATAACGTTGGTAAACCAATACTATTGTGGCTTCAAGAAATAAGATCTCTGTACCACTTTTACAATAAAGAAATCCATTCTTTCCTGATTGCTTGGAATTGCTTCATTTTACTTTATCAGTCTGCAGATAATTGATGGAACCATTTGTGGAATGAGTACAAATTGCTTTAGAAGTCTAGTTCTAGTTTCTCCTTCCTAGTGTCATTTCCATTGATGGGGAATTGCAAACCTCATTGAGAAATACGTAGGATGGGTATTGTTTCCATTTGACAATAAGATAGAGACTGCTACTTCACATCAAATATAATTTAGCTAAACAGCAGATGCATTAGTTCAGAGAAAGCACTAGCTACCTACTTAACCGTAACAATATCTATATCAATGACTTTCACACTTACCATATGTGATGTACAAGATTGTTAAACTTGTTTTTATATTACAATGCAGAAAGTAGGACTATACTTTTCTGTTTTATAGATAATTTAATTTGCTCCTTGTTTGATTGATGTGAGTAGAAAACTGTGTACAAACAACCTCATTTGGCAGGCGTAATTGTATTAGTATTAATAATTTCTAAACTGGATACTAAATGACATTGTGATCGTATTACTCGTATTTGCAATCTAGTATCCTCAGCACTCAACTAGCAACAGACCTGTATTGCGTGTCGCGCAAATACCGAATTGTTGAACTGAATTTCTCTTTGTATGCTTAAAACTTCTATGTACTATCTTTAAAAGTTCAAGTCATAATACTACCTTCAAGTCAACTTGCAAAAATATTAATTAATTACCTCAAAATTATTTCAAATCCCAAAAAATTAACTAACCAATGTGTTAAATGTGTAATGATGCTAGAAAGAGGAATACATTGAGCAATTATATAATTTGAACCTATAACGATACTTTGCATGTAATGTAAACATGTATCAGCAAATGTAGCTTGTGTTATCTACTACATCCTGATTTAAGAAATAAATACAGTATTCACTTGATATAGTATATGGCACTCTGAATCCAAAAGTCGCATTTAGTTTTTATGAGTATGCATTAACTGTCGAAACGTGGAATCGTAGAAAAAAATAAGAATAGTGATCAAATGTAGAAGATTTAGTTAGGAAGGTACTTGGCAAGTAAATGCGTTCATATTCTTCTGCTCCCTAGAGTTTAGAAAATCCATTTTCATCATTTGTCTACCTTCGGTTCGGTAGAAGGGGTATTACGAGGACATTTTCGACCCCCATAATCGCATTTTGATCCAGCTGAGTTGAGAAATCATCTTTACCAGAACCGCCATGCAGAAGTAGTAGATACCCGTCGCGTCGTCATTATTATTATACCATGATATATCTATGCATACTTTGTATCTATGTTAGCGATACTTGTCACTTCTGGCAGTTTTTGAACTGCCGAAGTAAAAGAGTACCGGTACCGTAAAAGTAAAGCTAACATTAAATTTTAGGTGTAAAAATTAACTTTCCATGACTATTCCGCTCGTTTTAAAAGTGATAAAGAATGTGTTTTTCCTAAACAACTAAATTTCCGAATTTTATTTAGCTTTGAAAACTCAGAACTTCCTGAGAAAACAATCATCCGCTAACATGTGGAAGAATACAGCTTTTCATCTCCTATAATATAATGTCATATTATGCTTAGAACGTAGTATAGAAAATACAAAAAACATCAAACCACTCTAGCATAAGAAAATGATGAAAATCCAATATAATAAAAATCTAACTTGGAGAATGGCTTGGTAGGAAAAGCATTACAATATATCATGCATGATAGTACACGGTATGCACCGAGACTTGGCCTTTAATCGGCTTTCTATCATTTAGGTTCTGATTTGGCATATGCTTACACTATATGCTTTTAGGGTAGGAAAATTGCCATTTAACGAGAAGGTATCTGTAATTATTACTATACCTAATTTATATGATGTGATCTTGGCAATTATTAAAACAAAGAGTGAGTATTACGTATTTGCGTTTCGTTTTACATAATCCGTTGTTCAAATTTTGCACACTGATGTTTTCACACTGCTTTTTGATTGGGATTAGATAGGTACTTATATATGATCCGCTTAAGCCTACTCAATCCAATCTAAACCAAAGTAAAACCACATCCCTCCAACTAAAGTTTCCTGCAATATGAATAGTGCTCTGCACACCAACCAAGTGTTATTACCATCAGCAAATTTGCAGCAACTCCGTAATCTATTACAAACTAATACTTCCGTCTTACTGTGAACAAACCTCCTACGAAATCATTTCATTATTATAAGAGAGATAAAGGAAATTTGAACAGTTGAATTGCATGTATTTCTAAGCATTACCTGAGCTAACAAATCTGTTATGCAAATACAAAGTCCACCTCTAAAAACTTATAATTAGGTAACTAACAGGCTACACAAACCTTCTTCGGATTAAATACCGTACACGCAGAGTATTAATAGATTACAAGGGGGCGTCAACGTGAAATAAATACTATAAGTTTGTTGACTCTTTTTATGCATGTGAGTGTGCAATTCTATATATTTACCGTAAACTTGTTGTAATTACATGAAAATGTACTTACATTCGCTGCAATGCAATGTAGTCAATCATGTCTCAGCACATGCAATGTCTACCCACTCAAATGCATACAGTAAATGAGTTTTCATAATTAGAATAAACACTGGATAGATCAATGTGAGATGATTTATCTTTCGGTAAAGCACAGGGAAACAGGTAATGCGTGCATGACTCACTTTTACAGCACAATGCCGTTGTTAGAAGTATGACTGTATAGTTTCGCTTAAAACATCATTAAAACAAGTTGAAGGTGTTTGTAGTTTTTTGCAAACAAATACAAATTTTCAAGCCAACTTTTACTGAAAAATTTGTTCATACTGATGCCTATCCGGAGTAGATAACCAGTGTCACTATAATTAATTTTTTTGGATTTCATGCATACCCTTAAAAATCTAATCTGAAGCCTTTTAGTTATATGAGCCTTTTCTTACAAGAAATAGAATATAGATAGACAAGGTACAACAATCGGAATTGTTCGCTTGTCTTGCAAAACAATTTACTAATATTATGCAGTGCCAGAAAGCTATAAATACAAGACAGCCTACAAATATAATAGTTTTATAGGCAGCAGAATACAGAACAACCAACATGGTGAGGTTGAAGAACCTAACGAGATGCTTACGGTGCATACCAAACTGGACAAGAGAGGAGAAAAGTGAAGATCACCTGACAAGAAATAATGTGTGTTTAGCCTCGTCACCCTGAGACATAAGTAGTAGCTTACGCACCCAACCAGCAACCGAACTTAAGCACTTAAAGTTGGTTGGGATTTGGGAAGTTTTACAGAACGCGTGAAAGGAAGGTAAGCGGAGAAAGGAAGTAGAATTCCAGTTCCAAATGACTTGAGTTTTGACTCTTTAGCTCGCATGTGTTGGATTTTGTACTTGAGAGCTGAGACAGAAGAAAGGAGTTGAGTTCAGAACTGACGTGAGTTGTTGAATTGAATAGAAGATCTCAAGTGCCACGTGCCAAATTTGCTGTTCCCCTGGTTTTGTGATTATCACATGCGTCTCTCCTTCCTTCCCTTATGGGAAGCATTCCATCTCAGAACAACCTCACAGAACTAAACTCACAATCAGACAACGCAGGCCTTTTGCCTTCGAGAAATTATTCCACGGTTTACTTACTACTTTGACTCGATTCAGTGACTATGGTCCTCTAAGGGTGTCTATAGCTACTCAGTCTTACTATCCATCTTAGCAATTTAATACGCAGTTCTAGATTCTCCTTTAGGATAGCATACACCATGTATGGAACTAATTCTGTAAGATTCTAGTTAGTTACACATATAGCTTACTAATGTAATACTCGCGATTTCCCTAGATAAAGTCAATAAAGATAATTATAAAGGTTATCCTCATATTATAATTCCGTGTTCATGCAAATGAAACATTTATGCAGATATAGGGTTTCGAATTTCTACTTACATAAAGTTAACAATGAACTGTGGCTGCACCACCTCATGAGTCTTAGAAGTATTTCACGGTTAAGTTCCTCAACTACTACATAAGCATACACTGAAATTTATTTTATTGGACACTTGTGTCACCCAAATCCTTTTCCATGCAACGAAGTGAACTAGAGTTACTATACTAATAGTCTCATAAATTTCTAGTTTTTAATAAAAAGTATCTATCAATGTAATGGATATCGTACGTAGTATAACTTTTCTCACGGTTGCTGCTCAAAAATTTTGTCAATGTGCCGAGTGTCCGACCATTTTGGTTTTACTGTATTTACCAGTAAGTACCATAGAGCGTTCAGCCTACTATCCAATACACCATATAATGATGCTACTTGTTAATGTATACATCTTTGATTAATGAATGTCCCAATCTCCCTTATTATTAACCCATGAAAACGTATTGTCCATGTATAGGTTAATATATAGGTTCAAGGCATACGTCAATTCAACAAAACATCGTTCGTTGCAGTCTATTTAAGAAAACTAGAGGATAGAGGAAACTTTAATATGGATATAGCGAACGAATTTATACATACCTTCAAATTTAATGGTATTTCAGAAGCACTGGTAAAGTATGAATACAGGGACATACTGCCAACATGGAGAAATGAGAAAATATATCTTCAAAATAATTTGTCCGCAAGAATGATTTAGAATAACACACTTAGTACTATAATCATGGATATTAGTATGTATTGTGTTTTGTTCCGTGAATAGATTTGAGTTGAGACATGAGTGGTTAGAGAAGAGCACGAAATACTAAAATTTCTTTCCCAAGTAGTAATGAATACGCAACATGGCAGTATTAAAGCGAAAAGTAGAAAATAGTTCACAGACAGACACACTGCTACAGATATATGTTCTATTATTAAGGTAGCAATTTTCTCTACGACTTGTCTGACTAGGTACTTCTTTGTAAACTGTCTCTTTCAAGAACAAGATTTCGATTTATTTTCTATATTGACAGCATTGGCCTATGGTACATAAACATTAAATATACAGTTTTATCTCAGTTATACTATATTGGCTAAATCACAAAGTAGAAAATTTGAATAAAAATTTGACACAAATGAGACCATTCCTCCTTTCAATTTTCTCGATTCCAATTAGATGAATACCAATTTGTATTTATTTGCAAGCAACCATGTCTGTTGAATTGAATCCATAGAATTCAAATCCATAATACTACCATTCCTTATTCTACTAATATTTCTTATAATTATCAATTTTATGGTACATCATACTGTAGTTCTTCACATACTACCTTACTACCTTCCCTGTTCTGTTCTCTCCATTGTCATTGTATGCATAAGAATTACTAAGAAGAAGGACTTAGTTTCCTGGAGAAATCCTATTAAAGACATAACTTGGCTTGGCACTAATCAACAGTGCAGATGGCACCATACTACTCCTTGTATCATACTCGTTGTTGTACTTAGACACATAATATTATGGAGATGTAACTAAATTTTTTACAAAAATACAAGACGAGTCCACGAATTGAAAAGATCCTGCTTATTAAAATATCTGATTTGTAAGATGGTCCAATAATATCAGAAAAAATAAATCAGTTATTCTTCTTTGGAATTGTAACTGCTTTGCAGAAGGATTTAGTAAACAATGTATTTTCTAAGTAAAGGGTTCCTCATATTAATTAATCCAAATACGAAAGTATTTCCGTATTTGCATGAATCTGTGTTTAGCAAAAAACACTGCCAAAAGCACATATAGGTGTGGTGTCTAATAAATTACTTTATCCAGGTAATAGTACATTTCTGTTGAGTAAAATTCTGCTCAAATGGCCAGTTTGGTTGACTATTTACATTCTGGGATGTAACCAAAAAGTACAGGTATAGTATACCACAGCGGGGATAAAATAGACAGCAGTGTACTGCTTCTTACATGATCAAACATGATCCTATGTAAAGTGATCACCATCGGTAGCACCAGCAAGATACGAATCGACTTTATTCGGAGAATCAATGTAAATCAAATCAGGCGAGTTTCAGACCATTCGTCTCGAAAAAGCAGAGAACACGCTTGAGAGGATACACTGATTAAACGAAACCAACCAAATCAAATCTGACTTTACTTCACTACGAAGTTGTCTGGAAGATATTCATTGCACATCGCGATCGTTCCATCAAAACTATAATAGATGCTCGAGTACAAATTTAAGGCAATAGTATTTTTAAGTTAAGCCTAGTATTCAGTTCCACTTTTCGGCCTGTTTTCGTACGAAAACGACCAAATTTTTCTCTTCGCTTCCGATTTCGCTTTTCAGTACTCACTTAAGATTTTTCACTTCGAAAATTCCGTTCGCATGGCGATTTCGCAGGAGTTGTTCCACGAAAAATACATAGTTTTTTCGCTGAGGGAATATTTCGTAGCAATGAAAATTTTCACCCGAAATTGTTGTCAGGGAAATAAAATACTGAATACTAGGCTTTAGGTATTACGTAACTGCTCAAGTCTAAACGAAAACGTGAGGCTCCACTGCTGTGACTGTGACTTGACTTGAGACCTATTTTTAAAATGTTAGTTCCTCTAGGTAAGCAAAAAAGGTCCATTTATGAAAATATTAATATAATCCTTAAAATATTGTCTACTTTTTTAGTATTGGTACATTGTATTTGTTATTGATAGTTAGACATGAAACAAAATAAAAATAAATATTTTACAATTTTAATAAATCAGTGTGTTAGTGCTAATGTAGTAACTAGTGTCGTCCAAAATATAAGTGAAAAAGTGATTTGAATGTGGGAATTGGACAGTCAAAGTACATGGGACAAAGTCATAAAACAAGGTATGACTCAATGCATTTTGATAATTTTGATGCAAATGTCAAATTCCGAAGAGATCCAAATTATAAATGAAGAATACTGTTCTAATGGGCCAGTTTGTTGAAATATATTATCAAAATAATACTTCTGTGAAAACAATAAGTAAAAAGATGATGGGAGCTTTGCATATAGTGGAGAGGAATATTTAACTTATTTTTGTGGCCTGTGGGATATATTATGGTTAACTTTTGTAATAAGAGATGCAACTGAGTTCTGACTCATGCGCGTTGATATTGTATGCAGTTTTGAAACCTGCATACACAATTCATGGAGTTGTAGGCTCTATTTATAAGATTCTATTTCTGGAACCGGTTGACTGATTGACCCCATCTCGAATTTGACCTCTTGACCTCAGATTGGACCTTAGCTAGATGTGTTTTAAGTTTGAAGTTATTAGCTCAACATGTTCTCGAGTTATCGATGAGACGGACAGACAGACTACTGGCACGGGCAATGGCACAAAGTATCTGACCGTACTTTACAAGGCAGAAGTAAACGTACCTATAAACTCCCTAAATAAGGATTTTCAAAACAAGCTTTTTATATCCCATTGATATTGATTTATTTTTCGACGGTTATGAATATGAGGTTTTGGTTGTAATAACGTTTTGGATAAGCTGCACTTTGGTGAAATGATGAGCTAGTTGGAAAGCGAAGTAAATGGTTTTATTTGCATTTTGTCTTATTCATGTGTCAAATATACCATTTCTGATATCTCTTACAAAGAGCCTGGGAAACCCAGTTCCCTGTGCAATTTATGAAACGAGCAAAGCAATAAGCAAACTACAGTACAGCTATTTATATTTACATGCCGAGAGGATGTAATTTTACCTACAAATGTGTTCACAATTCATGTCTGTCAAAGTTCATTCATGCTTAATAATAGTAGTTAGCTTTTTGAAGTCACTCGTCTGGAAATAAATGGAAATAGAAGTAGTCACTCATCCGATATTTTGGCTTTCACTCACTTTTCCTTTTGTCTGATTGAAAAACCTGGATTTGCTGTATTGTCAGTCATGAAAATATCATGGTCAGTTCTCTGCATTAAGGGTAAATAAAGCTAGGTCCACACAACTGCAACAATACAGGTACAATGCTTCCGAGATTTGTTTGCCTGCTTTCTCTTTGTGCTCAACGAAACGGTGTTTCAAAAACGATGCTTTGCAAATCCAAATCGAGATTATTTATAGTAGAGACTATTTATTTAGACGTATATAGAAGTACATTTATGCTACACTACAACTGCTGAGACAAATAATATTATTATGAAGATACTTGAACATGTAACACTGTGATAAGTAGCATTAGCTCAATATTCCCCATGGTACACAATATTCTGGTGCATGCTTTGTCCACCTCCACAGAAAATAAGTCAAACAAAGAAACGAGAAAGAAAAGAATCCCCACGAATCCATCCCACCTTTGCTTTCGTCTGAACCGAGAATTTTTTACTTTCTGCCTACGCAATCAGAGAATACATACAAACAAAGAGTTCATACACAAGCAGCACTACATACAATAACTCAAATAAATCAACTGAAAAACACTAGAGTGGAAGTACAAGTAGTACTAGTCGGTTGAAGCCCAGAAAACACAATAGTAAAGTGTTGTATTTACAACTTGTTAGGACTTACTCTGTTTGCTGCTTTCCTGGAAAGAGTTCAATGCACATTCAATTCACTACAGTCTACTTTAATTCTATTTGGTTGAGTCTCCAGAAGAGATTTGTGATGGGACTATAATAAGCGTCGTGTTTTGTTTATTGCCTCGTCTGTTTGACGTTAGTACATACTACTCACAACTCAACCAGTTTTACTAACTTAAGTATACACAATATTATTGCGTCCTAGGATTTACTTTTCCTTCGCTATGGCTTTTTTATAGTTTTATTTATTTTATTTTCATTTCCTAAGTACTCTTTACTTTTACCATTGACCATTATAAACAATTACTGGCTAGTCTATTTTCAAAAACTAAATCGATGCTCCTCCATGGCTCCCCTGTACGTACTTTGGACTTTACGAACACAAAAACAAGTATCACTATAAAATTTAATGGAGCGTTGTTTCCAAAAACATACATTTCTCATACAATATTTTTATTTTTATCCCTTAATATTTACAGTCATGTGGTCGATGTGGTCAAACAATAAAAACTCCATTCACCATATTCAAATAAAACTCGGAATTATCAGAACTAAAGCCAGACAACGGAGGATAAAATGTGGGGCCCCAGTAAAGAAACGCAATTTCCAATTCAACCTATAAGAATTTTTGCGTTTAATTTGCTGCTTCAGTACGGCGCAAAAATTCTTATTACTTGAATTGGAAATTTTGCTTCTTTACTGGAGGGTCACAAGTTACCTAATACTATTACTTCACACAGTTCAACTTTTGCCTAAATTATAATTAATTGGGATGGAAATGTAAAATTATTGCATTAATATTTGACATATTTTCTTATGAATTCACCTTTGGCATTTTTATGTAATGATAAAAATGTACAAACATTGTGCATAGTATCATGAACTTTTCATTTCTATGAAACATGCTACACTGGCGAGACAAAAAATGGATTTTCTCAATGGCTTTGTTGGTTTGGTTGATTCGAATGAGTCTTTCCTGGAGAAAACTAGCTGGAACCTGAGCGTAAGAGAAGGGAATCGAGAGAAGGTAAATCAAGCCAAACCAAACGCGTAGATGATGATCAGAGAAACAAAAACTGTTCTTTACCACTTGAAAGCACACTTATGTCGGAAGCTAAAGAGTAGTCTCCGGTGTTGTATGGACTCTTTTCTCACCATCTCATCAAACTGCACATCTGCACAGGCTCCCATTTCACATTGCAAATCTAGCCATAGAGCGGAGAACCTGACCAGCTCGTCTCCATCAGAAGACAGCGTCACATTTTATCCAGGAGAACATATAATCCCAGGTCTTTATTATCTCTATGCTTGGTTCTGTATTGTGCACCTACTCTACTTAAGTATATTGTAGGTAGGCACTGCGTCATACAATGCACAGGGCATAATATAATGTTGCATCATATATATTTATTCGCTGTAGTGCACTACAACTCAATCCTTATCCAATATTAATCTTGCTCGGTGTTACTATGAGACTCAGGGCTGAGGATGAGCTTAGTAGAGTCGAGTACTTGGAAAACACAACTGACTGGATGTAGAAAGAAGTAATGTAACAGACATAGACAACGCAAATAACTCAATACGCTTTATCTTTGTGGACAATCAAATCAAGATAGAGAGAAAGGGGAATAGAAAGTCGAGTGTATTTTCCTAATCCCAAGTTTGGATAGTGGAGCAGCAGCATAGGTAATAAAATATAGTAGTCAGCTCCATTATGTTGCTCTTACTTGTTTCTGCTATAACACAGCAGTAATGGTAATGATGTACAAGTGTACAACTCACAATATACTTATCTGACTTTATTTCAGTCTTTCAGCCTGCCCTGTACTCTCCCTGCCTTTGTATTTACTCGTCGCGACGAGTCGAAACGTACTGGCAATAATGGCAACGGTAGGTAACTCAGAAGAAAAACGAGTTCTGCTAATTCACACCATTTGCTTTCACTCGACACCTCAGAGCAGCGTACACAAAGAGCCTGTGGTCTACAGAGCGTGACCTATTGCGTTTCCACTCTACTTTACCATGAATCTGTATACATTTCTAAACATGTATCCCTCTGGTAATGTGTCACTATACTAAAACTACAGAGACAATTTACTTCTCCGCGCAGACATCCACTGTATTGTTCAACTTTTACATTTACTTTCCTACGGGTATATGCTCATTAACACAATAATGAGATTTATACATACCTAAGTGTATCTGTAGAGTATTCAGAGTCAGGTCAGAGGTACATGTCTAATTATATCTGTAAGTTCATTTCGGTGTAATCCTAGACAAACAACACGTTTTATAAACACAATGCATATCCTTGGGTATCCTTGTGAATATTAAATTTGTATATAATTTAGCACTTTGCTTTACGTACTGTATACTCCATGCACATCCGAAAGGTCAATAAAAATTAGTAATGATTACGACATGAACAAACAGATTACGCTTAACTTATCACTTATACCTATAGTACAATTTACCTACAAATGGATTGTCTTGCTATGCGTAAAAACGTTTGTTCTGACAATGTGGAGTTTCCCTACTTTTAACAGTCAGCCCAAAACTTGGGTAACATTTAGACTTCACTGTAGATACATTTCCGAAATACTTTTGATTATTTATCAGTAAGCTGCAGCTCTCTCAGAATGCTCCGGGTGGAAAATTAGTATTGTATAGTCCTAAATACATTAGTATAGTATATATCTCAATCTCGCTTACACAATATCGAGTTTACACTTAAACCGACATGTACATATTTAGTTTATGATTGTATACTGTTCCGTAGGCAGCGTTTACAGTAAGAAATACGATCCTTCTCTCTGGCTTTTTCATGCATACTTGCAGTGAGCTTAGGTATGCAAAATTGCGAAAGTACCAGAAAGAGGATTATGTCACAATTCCTGAATAGTAGGTAACTAAAGTTTTTGTTTTGTTTGGTTAAGCTGGAACTCTGTGTAAGCAACACAACCTGAGCTAACATTCATCAGCGATTCAGCATTAGTAATGAATCCGTAGTAGACAGAATTCCATTTATATGTTGTTCTCTTTCAGAATTTGAAATGCCAAAGCCAATTCAGCTTTGAGGACCGCAATACAATAGTACACATAGCAAACATAGTCAATATAAAGTCCACCCTACGCTTGAAGCAAAAACAAACAGAGATTAAAACCAAGCATATATATACATTTTGCCAGTTTACTTATACCATGTAAAATATACATCCTACTGTATACTACATATCACCAAGTAGTATTTAGACATAGTCTCACCTAGATATGTAAGTATGTATATTATATCACATTAAAATGTAGGGGACATCTATAAACTATTATTTTGGCAGGTATTACTACATTATGTGGATAGAGAATGAAGTTAAAGTTAGTTGGGGAGAAAGTTTTTAAGTACGTCTCATTCATCCTTAAACAGAGTAGTACGTTCAGATATACAGATAGTCTATCCATAACGTACTTCCAATAAGCGTGGACTGTAGTAGGCACCTGGCACCTAAACACAAGCACCAACTTGCACTATATAGTATGCATTTAGTATACGTATTGTTTTCCATATCATGTGGAAAACTTCGTATGTGCGAAGAGAGCATAAATGCATTAAGTATAGGATGCTATATCCTCTAGCCCAAAAAATTAGGAAGTTGCTGACTAGGCACAACACGCAAACTATCACAAACAGAAAGATTTGCTGATGAAGTAAAGGCATGACATACTTTATGTAAGTATACAATAACACAAGAGAAACATTATAGACAGTAGTATTTGTATTGCATTGCACATAATTTACTTGGGCAGATATTCAGAAGCATACCTTACGACAATCAAAAGTCTGCCAATTTATTTACTGAAATAATATTTGTCTCCCAATTTGTCCTTTTTTGTTTCACAATTTTTTCTTTTTCAAACAAAGTGGAAGTGAAAATTATCGGACAAAATTAATGGACAAGAGTGAAGCAGTTGTGAGTTTTCTTTATGTTTTACTATGTTCTATGTATGTGAGGCTGCGGTACCATTTACCTTAACTTTCATTGCGGTACCGCAACTAAAATGTTATAGCTCCTCAAGTAGGTAAAAACCTTTTTATGTTAGTTGACTATTGTTGTATATGCATAGTATTTATTTGTTATTGTTATTGTTGTTGGTACACTCACTAACTAATTTATTATGAATGACAAATGGAATGTGGGTCGATAGTGAGGTACGGTTGTTACTATTTATGTTTATACTCCGAAATGAATGGCTCACTAATTTGCATAGGTTAATAAGATTATTATTTGTTTACTACGACTTGTAAATCACATGCTGTATACTAGGTTTATGTCTTGACTCTGTATTTATGAATGGAATGATGCAATGTATGAATGAAATGTCCAATGTGAATTTTAGTTTTTGACTAGGGGCGGATAATCCTAGTTTGTTCTACTTTTACTTCTTGTGACCCCAATAGAATGACCAAGATAATTTATGTAATTTAATGTTAATGTACTCTGAATCATCACTTCTCTTCATTGTCTTTCATTGAAAAGTATGCTTAGAAATTTGGTATAAATACAAGTCAATTGTAATCTGTTATCAGAACGAATGTAACTCTGTTGCTGAACGTTACTCTGCTCGATTGAGAAAATAAATACAATACCACAAAGATCTACTCTTTTGGTTTATCCATGATTTCTCATGAGCATATTCTCACCATACATAAGAGCAAATTTGGACTTGGTCCATTCCCCACACTAACTGCCACTTCACTCTGCCTACCTGTACTCACTCTTCTTGATATCCTGCACCCTTTAACACCTTCCTAATAAACTTCAATCCTTCCAGCCTATAAACATTGGTCCTTCGAGCATACGGATATTTATCTGACGTCTCTTGGAGTCCGAAGATATTTAGCCTTACAACTTCCGGGATACTGATTGCGATTGAAGAACTAAAGAAACCATGCAGGCCATCAACCGAAGAAGAGCAGCCCTGAAGGCCAGTTTAACTCGCATCGAAAACCTGTTAAACGATAATGATGACAACCCAGTTTCCGAGAGAGCGTTATCCCTGAACGAAGAACGACTCGGCCAGTTGGAGACCTTCAGAGCCACGCTGCTCACGGAAGCCAGTGAGCAAGCAATCGATGACGAAGAATTTGAAGAAGAGGTTCCCGAGTACGACACGTTAGAGGGACGAATTATCCAATTAAGAGAGAAGATCGACGAGCTGCGGGCACTATTGAATCCTGGTAGTCGGACCCCAAGCTCAACAGCAACCGCTTCCGCATCCGGCAGTACAGCTATTACTACGGACATCAGGCTCCCGCGGTTAGAACTTCCGTCTTTCAATGGCAACAGGCAAGACTGGCTGACGTTCCATGACTTGTTCCAGGCAGCAGTACACCTCAACGACAATTTGAGTGGGGCGCAGAAGCTACAATACTTGAAGGCATCAGTAAAAGGAGAAGCGGCAACACTCATCCAACCGTACAAAATCTCTGATGACAACTACCAAGAAGCGTGGAGGGCTCTTCAAGCACGGTATGAAGACAAACGAGAATTGTTGAATGCAGCCTTCGACCGGTTACTTGCCATCCCGAATCTGATGAATGAAAATCCAGTAGCACTACAGAAACTTAGCGATCGAGTACGGGAATGCGTACACGTTGTGGACATTCTCAATGTGCCCCGGGAAACTGCATACGAGCTCCAACTGATTAATCTCGTCTCAAAAAAGTTGGACACCGAGTCTCGGATGCAGTGGGAGCGTACAATGAGAAAAGATGAACTACCTTCCATCATGGAGTTTTGCCCTTTCGTGGATCACCAGGCCAGGGTGACCGAAGCAGGGAGAACAAGTGGAAGGATCAAGCCCAAAAGTTGGAGACAGGGACCAGCTGTACATCATGGTGCGAGTTCGAGCTGCCCGGTATGTGATGGTTATCATCAATTATCTAATTGTAACGAATTTAAGTCTATGCCAGTGGAAGACCGATGGAATGCAGTAAGGAGTCAACAGTTGTGCTTCAACTGTTTCGACGCTGACCATTTCGTTTATGACTGTGGAAAGCCTCACTGCAAGCAGTGCAGTGGCCGTCATCACTTCCTTCTGCATACAAAGGAAGCTGGAAGGAAGGCGGAGGAGAACTTGTCGCAGAGTCAGCATCAAGCAGCCGAGGAGACTCCAATCTCAGCCAACTTTGTGACAAGTGGAAGGAGCAAAGGACTTCTGTCGACAGCCCTGATCAACGTACGTGACAGTAAGGGGAAGTTTCAAGTTTGCCGAGCCTTGCTGGATCCGGGAGCAGAAGTGAGCTTTATGACAGAAAGATGTGCCGGTCAGTTGGGATTGAGGAAACAGCAAATTGAAGCCCCACTTTCTGGTTTGGCTGGAATCGACGCGGGAACAGCAACTAGGGTGGTGGACTTGGTCTTCACGTCGTGTCACAACGTCAAGCGGGCGTTCAATGTGGATGGTTTAGTGCTGAAAACCATAACTAAGGATTTGCCGTCATCTCCCGTACCACGAAGTGAATGGAGACATCTACAAGGACTTCAGCTAGCAGATCCTCACTTTCACGAGATGGGTCGGATCGACATTCTGTTAGGAGCTGATATCTACTACGAACTGGTGCTATCAGGGAAGAAGGTGGGACCGGAAGGAACCCCGATAGCCTTGAGATCGAAGCTGGGATGGTTCTTGGGGGAAGGCTGTACAAGAAGCCAAGATCGTCGTCTTCGCCTAGAGAAAATCAATCAAAATGCCACAATGTAAGTCCGATTCCTGTCATTTCAGAAAATAATTCTTATTCGAGGAGTTACGTAATTCCTCCCAGGCGACGTCACGCAAGTGGCAGAGATCAAACGTCATGATCAAGTCTGGTGGACACTTATGTACTACTCTGAGAAATGAGTTGTTGAACGATAGTTCAAGGGGGAAATAATGGACAAGAGTGAAGCAGTTGTGAGTTTTCTTTATGTTTTACTATGTTCTATGTATGTGAGGCTGCGGTACCATTTACCTTAACTTTCATTGCGGTACCGCAACTAAAATGTTATAGCTCCTCAAGTAGGTAAAAACCTTTTTATGTTAGTTGACTATTGTTGTATATGCATAGTATTTATTTGTTATTGTTATTGTTGTTGGTACACTCACTAACTAATTTATTATGAATGACAAATGGAATGTGGGTCGATAGTGAGGTACGGTTGTTACTATTTATGTTTATACTCCGAAATGAATGGCTCACTAATTTGCATAGGTTAATAAGATTATTATTTGTTTACTACGACTTGTAAATCACATGCTGTATACTAGGTTTATGTCTTGACTCTGTATTTATGAATGGAATGATGCAATGTATGAATGAAATGTCCAATGTGAATTTTAGTTTTTGACTAGGGGCGGATAATCCTAGTTTGTTCTACTTTTACTTCTTGTGACCCCAATAGAATGACCAAGATAATTTATGTAATTTAATGTTAATGTACTCTGAATCATCACTTCTCTTCATTGTCTTTCATTGAAAAGTATGCTTAGAAATTTGGTATAAATACAAGTCAATTGTAATCTGTTATCAGAACGAATGTAACTCTGTTGCTGAACGTTACTCTGCTCGATTGAGAAAATAAATACAATACCACAAAGATCTACTCTTTTGGTTTATCCATGATTTCTCATGAGCATATTCTCACCATACATAAGAGCAAATTTGGACTTGGTCCATTCCCCACACTAACTGCCACTTCACTCTGCCTACCTGTACTCACTCTTCTTGATATCCTGCACCCTTTAACACCTTCCTAATAAACTTCAATCCTTCCAGCCTATAAACATTGGTCCTTCGAGCATACGGATATTTATCTGACGTCTCTTGGAGTCCGAAGATATTTAGCCTTACAACTTCCGGGATACTGATTGCGATTGAAGAACTAAAGAAACCATGCAGGCCATCAACCGAAGAAGAGCAGCCCTGAAGGCCAGTTTAACTCGCATCGAAAACCTGTTAAACGATAATGATGACAACCCAGTTTCCGAGAGAGCGTTATCCCTGAACGAAGAACGACTCGGCCAGTTGGAGACCTTCAGAGCCACGCTGCTCACGGAAGCCAGTGAGCAAGCAATCGATGACGAAGAATTTGAAGAAGAGGTTCCCGAGTACGACACGTTAGAGGGACGAATTATCCAATTAAGAGAGAAGATCGACGAGCTGCGGGCACTATTGAATCCTGGTAGTCGGACCCCAAGCTCAACAGCAACCGCTTCCGCATCCGGCAGTACAGCTATTACTACGGACATCAGGCTCCCGCGGTTAGAACTTCCGTCTTTCAATGGCAACAGGCAAGACTGGCTGACGTTCCATGACTTGTTCCAGGCAGCAGTACACCTCAACGACAATTTGAGTGGGGCGCAGAAGCTACAATACTTGAAGGCATCAGTAAAAGGAGAAGCGGCAACACTCATCCAACCGTACAAAATCTCTGATGACAACTACCAAGAAGCGTGGAGGGCTCTTCAAGCACGGTATGAAGACAAACGAGAATTGTTGAATGCAGCCTTCGACCGGTTACTTGCCATCCCGAATCTGATGAATGAAAATCCAGTAGCACTACAGAAACTTAGCGATCGAGTACGGGAATGCGTACACGTTGTGGACATTCTCAATGTGCCCCGGGAAACTGCATACGAGCTCCAACTGATTAATCTCGTCTCAAAAAAGTTGGACACCGAGTCTCGGATGCAGTGGGAGCGTACAATGAGAAAAGATGAACTACCTTCCATCATGGAGTTTTGCCCTTTCGTGGATCACCAGGCCAGGGTGACCGAAGCAGGGAGAACAAGTGGAAGGATCAAGCCCAAAAGTTGGAGACAGGGACCAGCTGTACATCATGGTGCGAGTTCGAGCTGCCCGGTATGTGATGGTTATCATCAATTATCTAATTGTAACGAATTTAAGTCTATGCCAGTGGAAGACCGATGGAATGCAGTAAGGAGTCAACAGTTGTGCTTCAACTGTTTCGACGCTGACCATTTCGTTTATGACTGTGGAAAGCCTCACTGCAAGCAGTGCAGTGGCCGTCATCACTTCCTTCTGCATACAAAGGAAGCTGGAAGGAAGGCGGAGGAGAACTTGTCGCAGAGTCAGCATCAAGCAGCCGAGGAGACTCCAATCTCAGCCAACTTTGTGACAAGTGGAAGGAGCAAAGGACTTCTGTCGACAGCCCTGATCAACGTACGTGACAGTAAGGGGAAGTTTCAAGTTTGCCGAGCCTTGCTGGATCCGGGAGCAGAAGTGAGCTTTATGACAGAAAGATGTGCCGGTCAGTTGGGATTGAGGAAACAGCAAATTGAAGCCCCACTTTCTGGTTTGGCTGGAATCGACGCGGGAACAGCAACTAGGGTGGTGGACTTGGTCTTCACGTCGTGTCACAACGTCAAGCGGGCGTTCAATGTGGATGGTTTAGTGCTGAAAACCATAACTAAGGATTTGCCGTCATCTCCCGTACCACGAAGTGAATGGAGACATCTACAAGGACTTCAGCTAGCAGATCCTCACTTTCACGAGATGGGTCGGATCGACATTCTGTTAGGAGCTGATATCTACTACGAACTGGTGCTATCAGGGAAGAAGGTGGGACCGGAAGGAACCCCGATAGCCTTGAGATCGAAGCTGGGATGGTTCTTGGGGGGAAGGCTGTACAAGAAGCCAAGATCGTCGTCTTCGCCTAGAGAAAATCAATCAAAATGCCACAATGTAAGTCCGATTCCTGTCATTTCAGAAAATAATTCTTATTCGAGGAGTTACGTAATTCCTCCCAGGCGACGTCACGCAAGTGGCAGAGATCAAACGTCATGATCAAGTCTGGTGGACACTTATGTACTACTCTGAGAAATGAGTTGTTGAACGATAGTTCAAGGGGGGAATAATGGACAAGAGTGAAGCAGTTGTGAGTTTTCTTTATGTTTTACTATGTTCTATGTATGTGAGGCTGCGGTACCATTTACCTTAACTTTCATTGCGGTACCGCAACTAAAATGTTATAGCTCCTCAAGTAGGTAAAAACCTTTTTATGTTAGTTGACTATTGTTGTATATGCATAGTATTTATTTGTTATTGTTATTGTTGTTGGTACACTCACTAACTAATTTATTATGAATGACAAATGGAATGTGGGTCGATAGTGAGGTACGGTTGTTACTATTTATGTTTATACTCCGAAATGAATGGCTCACTAATTTGCATAGGTTAATAAGATTATTATTTGTTTACTACGACTTGTAAATCACATGCTGTATACTAGGTTTATGTCTTGACTCTGTATTTATGAATGGAATGATGCAATGTATGAATGAAATGTCCAATGTGAATTTTAGTTTTTGACTAGGGGCGGATAATCCTAGTTTGTTCTACTTTTACTTCTTGTGACCCCAATAGAATGACCAAGATAATTTATGTAATTTAATGTTAATGTACTCTGAATCATCACTTCTCTTCATTGTCTTTCATTGAAAAGTATGCTTAGAAATTTGGTATAAATACAAGTCAATTGTAATCTGTTATCAGAACGAATGTAACTCTGTTGCTGAACGTTACTCTGCTCGATTGAGAAAATAAATACAATACCACAAAGATCTACTCTTTTGGTTTATCCATGATTTCTCATGAGCATATTCTCACCATACATAAGAGCAAATTTGGACTTGGTCCATTCCCCACACTAACTGCCACTTCACTCTGCCTACCTGTACTCACTCTTCTTGATATCCTGCACCCTTTAACACCTTCCTAATAAACTTCAATCCTTCCAGCCTATAAACAATTAACGTTCATGTACAAATATTTGTTGTGTCTATGATTGTACAATATTGATGACTGAATGATCTACGAGTTGTTACAATAGAATATTTTCTTGTGTTTTTCACTGTAACAATGCATAAACATGCATGCGTAAATTATTAATCAACGAAAAATCAAAATCATCGAATTTCTGTAGAATTTTGTAACTTTAAAAAAGTGCAAGTTTAAAAGTATGGTTTTCTGTCTTCAAGTGCCTACTACTTCGTAATAGCTGTTTAGTATTCGAAGCAAGTTTTGCGTCATATTCTGTATTATCGCTCGATTTTCATTATCCAATACTGAGCCAGCAATTAGAGCTGAAATAAGATTTGCAATGCATTTCAATTAGCGTTTTATGCTAATTGCAGTTTTTCACGTTGCAGAAAAGTTTTGTACAGAAAGTTATGCAGAAAGGGTTTACCTGCCACAAGAGACAAAGAAGCATTCGAACAGAACAGTAACGATCGTCTAACGAAACGTGCTACAGCTTTCATGAGAGTCGCTCATTACACCTTAACTTATTGTTTGCAAGTTTCGCTGTGCACTATTAGCACTGAACTAATACACTGGACTATCCTACAGAATCTACGAATAGCGGAGGCAAATAATAACAGGTAATTATAGAGAAACTTACTTTTTAGGTCGCGCTCAACCCCTTTTATGTCTAATTTAATTGACGCATATAGTCCCGCGTATAATTACTTTCGTATTACAATCATTACTCGGGATATAAGAGTTTTTAGTAGGTACTAAAGGGATGGATGGAATGGAAACTAATGCATAAATCCTAATTTATTCTACTGCTCTCTGTAGCCAGCCTTAACAAATGAATATTTTAGAATGTCGCATAAAGAAGTAGTTATTTATGGTGATATGCTTCTTACTACTACAACATAATACTCAACTTGCAATAACAAACAACTCATCTTCACCTCGGATACATGAGTTTAGCAGTAAACCAAAAGCACAATATTGTCTTGCCCATATAAAGTTTCTAAGCTGTAGATACACAAGTTTGCATTACTTATGTCACACAGTTGTTTATTTTACTCTCCTGCATAGAACACACAATGTGATTCGCGTAGGCATAATAGATGTGCATAAATACTACCTACTTCAAATTGACTATGCTAATGCTAGAGGTAAGCTGAGGTATATAAACATCTATTAGCATTTGGGTGTCACCATCAAACAATGCCAAATAAGTCTTTTGATGCACAATACAATATTGTAGAAATTATTTATCTGTAACTAAAGCAGAAGAAGGAATACAATGGCTAGAGCTGGATCTAGCGTACATTTTAGTTTTATGAACAATAATATTGCAAGTCTACATAATAGAGTCAAATTAAGTGTTCAATATATGGCGCATCTGTCTAAACTTATGTCCAAACTTTCTTACAAATTATACAAACTTTGCTGTGCTTCCATCAAAGTGCGTAGTCACAATAATCAGTTTCCTTATAAACATATCCAGCGAAAGAACGACCTACTTGAGGTGTAAAATATACATGCAAATCCATACTATTTTATTGTTACTAAAATTACCCGTCTAGACATAAAACTCGGACCTAAATGGAAAACTGAATTTTTAGTTGTCCTGCAATTAGTTTTTGAATTTCGAGCGTTAATTTAAGCAGTAGTTTATTAGGACTTTTAGGACAGGGAAGATTTGTTAGCTTCCATACTTACAGATAAAAGTAGATAATTTGACTTTTACACATACCAATTAAAAAGCACTGCTAATTTTCCGGTAAGACAATACTGGTAAGACAATTACTTTGAAAGCAATTGCTGTTTAATTGCTATTTATAATATTAGTTTGAGACTCTTAAATCAGTTTGCTAACTGACGGTATGCGCCATTTCATATGGTTCTTCATTACGACGTGCCACAAGTATACGTATTTATTTATTTTATTTATTCAGTACAGACAGTTTCCTCCTTGGAGGTTTATTACAGAGTCAGTTAGATGATTAATTATACCATAATTATTGGAGATAGGATACTTAATACATTACTGAGATATAGATTACCAAAAATGTGTGAGTAAGAAAAGGAAAACTACTAATATTTACGTTTATGAATTACAGTTGCATTGAATTTAGTTATTGAGTTCATCAAGTTGCATATTAGAAACTACAGAGGTAATACAAGAGAGGTTGCAGAGATTATTAGATTGGGGAGGTGTTGCAGCTAATAATTGCTCATTGAGAAGGTGTGATTTGAGACGTTTCTTAAATATATTTATATTTTGAGACGATTTTACGCTCTCGGGAATAGAGTACCAAAGGGTTACAGCTTGTCGTGAGAACAGCCGAGAACCGTAAGAGTTTGTAATGGAGAGGATTTTAGCATATGTGATATTACTTCTTGTGACTGTAGTACTTATATTATTAATGTCCACAAAATTAACAAAATACTCTGGACAAGTTTGGTTGACAATGGTGAACATTAGTTTTAAAATTTGGTATTTATAAAGATAACTGGGGAACAGCCACCTCAAGTCTTCAGTAATTAATAATTTTACACTATCATATTTGCGCTTACTTAAGACAAAACGACCTGCATGTCGTACTATTTTTTCAACTGCATTTACATTATTATTTGACGAAGCACCCCAGATAATAGCAGTATTGGTTAGTATAGATAACACGTAGCTATTCATTAACAATAATTTAGTCTTAGTGTCTAACAGTGACTTTAGTGGGTAGTGACTTTAGTGGGTTTAGAATAGAATAGGTTTAGAATAGACGTAGTTTAGAATCCTGTTACACACATTTCAAAATAATATAAAAGTAAACCATAATAATAAAAATCAATTCATATAGTTCATGGTGACTGACTGTAGCCTAATTTGGTAAAGATATGCACATGATAACTCTATGTACATTTATGATATTCATATATAATGACAGTGTTACTACTGGTAAGTAGGCCATAGAATATTGGTATACGGAAGGTAATGGAAGGTAGAGAAGACAGAACTGTAAGCAGTGACTCTAGTGAGTAACGTAAGCCAGGCTTTCTGTTGGGTTTGATTCGTTTGGAATTTTCTTTGAGCTGACTAAAGTCGGCTTCCGTTTTACTCTAACCAAACCAATCTAGTATTACACATAGTAGAGACACATGCAGACGCACACATACTACGGCAGGGCAGAGTGGGAGAGAAGATTCGATCCCAGTCGACTTGGTTAGGCTAGTTGGAGTATGTAATCTTCAGTTCTGCTTTGCTGCTGCTGCTTCCAGAGAGATAGTGGGCTGCGATACATAATATACTACAATTGAATCTGAAGAACGTAGATCCACAATATCCGTACCATAACATAACACCACACCACAGAATTGTATATTGCGTTCCCCGTGATAAAGCAGAATATACTAGATAAATGCAATGCTGGTTTGCTTTTGCTCTATTTGAATTTAGCTGGTTTGCTTTTGCTCTATTTGAATTTAGCTGGTTTGTGTGATGGTGGTAGGTGGTACTAGGCTAGACACAACATACTGGTACGGCATAAGTGTAATTCGTATACCTATAGAATGTAGGAGCATAAATAGGTTTGTATTGGCCATATAGAGTTCAGTTGAAGTTGTCACTCGGAAAGGCAAACGGAATGAAATGAAAATGGATTAGAGGCGGGAGCAACACTGAAGATAAATCTAATCCGATCTCATCACATCTCATGCATATGAAGCTAGTCTTGAGTCTCTTGTGTATCTGCTGCGTACTTTACTTTATTTGTACTTTCTTCCCTCATCTGTGACTTGACTTAAGTGTGCTGAGTGAGGAGTGTATATTACCTATCACAAATTGAACTTACTTTAGCCAACTACCTATCTATGTCTTCCACAGATAAATACGTGGCTAAGTATTCTGCATTACTCGTATAGGTGTTCACATACAAACAGGTTACTCCTAGTTCCTATGCTATATTTAAGGATAAAGTTTCTGGCTGATACTTATACGCACTACTTATTTTCCCTATACCTCTGGTTGTCACAACCTACATGACATGACTGTGACACAAAGATGTATTCTGATGAAGGGGGAGTAATGATATTCCATAATAAATTACATGTCCCATTTCCCATTTTACTTCCACTACTTACATATATACCCTAAGCCGGTATTAGAAATGCAAACTCATATCACAGGTGCCGTGTCAATATATGATAATATAAGAATAGAATAGATAATATATTCCTCGGTTTCCTTTGACGTATGGATTACTTCCAAAAAGTGTTAAGCCGTATTGCATGAGACAGAATGAGGTACGAAGTACTTATAAGTGATATGCTGCGATGTCTGTGTCTGATTTGATGTGCTTACATCCCACTTCAATCCTATTTCGGCTTCAATCACTTCATTATCCTAAAGAAAATGAATGAATGCAAAATGCTCTACTACGCACCCTTATTACCAGTGCGCCCATCTGCCTCGTCAAATCAACCTCACCACACAACCAATTTAGGATTAACTTCCTTATATTACGTATAGTGCTGGTATATTACCAGCACTATACGTGAGAAATCTCAGAAAGCATCTACTAGTACAATACGCACCTATGGATACGTTCACATTGAAAAGCGTGTCGAAATTTTCTTTCCTTCGTTTCAAACACGAAGCACTAAAGTTTAAATCGCAAATCTATATGAACGAATATTTTATGTAGGGTACATTTTCTGTTTGTAATATATGACCACAACAAAAACTGTCCAACATTCTACAAAATGTTTGCAAATTAAGTTTACCAATAAATACTGCTGTGTACACGAATGTACAATATATGATTACACGATATACTAAAATTCAACCTCAGTGGGTCTGGTGTCACATAAGACATATTTAGTGTTATCTGTTGATAACTTTTTCTCTTACCTTGTAAAAGTACAACACAAACAACAAAGGCTAAACTTTCGTAAAACTAAATGGCAAATTCAGCATTTTCTAATAAATAACTTGACTTACGCTATTCTGACTATCGGTCTAGCTTCGGACTTGTATTTCGATATTTTGTTACTTTCACTACTTTCTTTATTTAACATTGTATTGTGTATCTATTTTGTTCAATATCACGACACGTGTTCTGTCTGGATAAGTTAGTCTTGCAGTACTATTGCTAATAATATCTTTAAAATTGTAATAGTATTGGAAGCATTATGTTCAGATAATTTAATGGAAGCATTTTTGAATCTCGATTAAATCAATGAAGCTGTAACGTCACCCACACGTCCTCCAAATATTTGTATAGCCTTATAATACAACAAATATGCTTTAGTCATGCTCTGTGTACTCTGTACTCTGTACGTGGTACTGAGGGGGAACAGTAGGAAGCCGAATTCCATCAAGAAGAGATTACCAACAGTGCTTTTTCTATTTCCGCCTTGTAATTCGTTCCGTTAACAAAAATGCAGAAAGTCGCTTTCTGTGTAAGCAACAATAATGACGGCAACTTTCGGAGTTACGGTATAAAGTACACACAACAGGATGGATAAGTAAAACTGATCTTGAAGTGGGTACGGTGATAAGGTATTTAATTTGTTCTTTCCCAGTATGCCATACCAGAACAACTCTATCCATATAATACTTAAACTGTTGTAGCAGAAAAAGAGAGTAAAAATATTCATGACCAGTCGATTTTAAGCTTGCTTTTGCTGTATTATATACTGTAGTCAGTAAATATTCATATTGCTAAAATAATTTCCTGGTTTTGTAGTTCCATTATGAATTCTTGACTTAGGGCATATTGAAATGTAAACATGACTTACTTCAGTTCAGATGAGTCATAATTCCTAGTCTGAGTTTTCCATGGAAAATCTGACGTTATTGGAATAAATCTACATAGGTTGTAAGTTTATAAAGAAGCATAATTGCCATGAGGCAAAATCGACTTAAAAATGCTATTAATTCAAATGAAAAATTATGAAAGCGTATAAAGTTAAATTTCCTGCTGTTCCTTATGGGCCTAAACAATCTAACTCTAAAACCCCTAGAATATTATTTACATATTTAGAATGTTGCAAATGGTTATTGGGCCTTTTTGTTGGTTACGCGTCTGTATTAAGTATTCAAAAACAGGAAATGTGAAATATTCAGCGTACATAGATTGAGATGCAGACAATGTAAATGGTGAAAGTTATAAAAAGGAAATGAAGGAATAGGAAGTATGTTAGGATCTAACTGCAGCGATAGATTTCCTTTGGCACATGTAGGCAACATACCGCATACCTAAAAACCTTCGTAGCTAAGTTAAAGAATCGTATGCAGAAAAAGAAAAGCATCGTATTGAGCTCGTATTTGTACAAACAAGAGCACAAGTTACAGTTGTGCAATGTACATTTGTTCATGGTTCGTATGGACACATTGCATTAAAGGGAATTTTCTCCGTATGAACTACAGAAGGTAAGCATGAATGTAGGTATTCAATAGCGAGCGCTTCACATACCAAATATCTAGAAACAAACATAAAGAGAAAATGTTTCGCCTGAATAGAAAGTCTCGTTTCGCAGTAAGTTAACTGTGAGAAAAGGAAAGGGAGGAGAAAGTAGAGAAAGGCACGGCATCATGTACGGATATAAGTGAGTGAGCAGTCAAAGCTAAACTCCAATCTATTCCATTACGCTACGGATAAGCCAAACCAAGTGAAGGCAAGTCAACCAGGACACACACACAGTTTGGGTGTAATATAATATAGCTCGACAGTTGCTTATAAGTACGTAAGTGTAAGTATTACGTGTCTATAGTGTCCACACTAAACACACAATGAAATACACACAATCACTACTACCGAAATAGTAGCAGATGAAAAAAGAACAGAAGAGTAATTCGACTTCTTTCACCAAAGGATTTCAATCAGAGCGCAATACGTCGGAACTCAACTCTATTGGAAGAAAACCCAAGTACCCATCCTGCCATGCCATGCATGCCGTCGGAAGTACCCAAGAGATAAACTGGAAACGCAATATGGATACCTACTCCTTACAGACTTTGTGCAATATAAAAATTTGCTCTATATACCTACACCACAAAAAATAATGATATATTACCTAGGGCCTTAACCATTATGTATCGAACCTTCGTTTCGTCTTATCGCAATGCACAATACATCTTGTATGTACACTACGTATATGCATATAGTAAGTATATTGTATACTACATCCATTAACTGTAAGTAAGTAATACAAATTTTGGTGTATTTCCCATTAGGCTGAACAGTGTGTATGTACTATTTTGAGAATAGGGACTTTATCTTGCCTTGCTGATTTTCTTTAGATGTTACAAATAACACCAGAGTGTGTTGGAAGAGAGAGGTATGTGGAGAATATTTGTATACATGAAAGTCGTGTCCTGCTGTCTGTACTTTAGTTGGCAAGAAAATTCCTTGATACAGGAAGTTATAATAAAAGTCTTTAGGAAAGCTAAGTAAGCATGTAGGGAGTTACATAAGCTTGCACCGCGAAAGAACAAAATGTGCCATTCGTAATTAATTTTCTTAGCAAATTTTCCCTCTTGGGGGTCCAACTTTGTGGAAACAGTTGAATTTCTTTAGAGACTCTTAAGCTTCAGTCACTCCGTTTAGAAGTATACGTAATTCACTTCAGTTTCCTATTATATCATTATAGAACCTACATTCTTGCAAATAGTTACCTCTAAATGTAGTGAATTATATTAGGCTACTATATAGAGTCTAATGTAGAACGAGAAAGTCAGAATATCTACTCCGTCGTGGTGTTATGTGCAGTCTAGCCAAGAAGAAGAAGAGAGCTTCTTTCCTGGAGGCTTTTCTCTCCTGAGCGCTATAACTGTACTTACAATTAGATATATTGAATATGCTGGCACATCCTCTATATGTCTAGCGCTGCTCCGAGTCTATCCTTATGGCATTTCAGAGATCTGCCTTTCTGGAGCATTGAATGCCCGTCTCTTTCATTGCATTGCACACTGCGTTGGTAAAGCGAAGGGAAAGGAGCTACTAAAACTAAACGCTTATTTTCCCAACTCGAAAATTGAAGACGACGGCGGCATTCCATTAAAGTTCTTCTGTACTGTAGCTAACTCTGGTCTTTCCGTGTAGTTACTCTTCCTACTGTGGTCTCCATCTTCACTCTGCAGTCTACTAAAGAGTACCTACTTTAACTGCTCCTGTATTCAATTCGCCCTACAGTGAAGAGATAACGTTTTGTAGTTTTATGTTCATCACTAGTACATCACATCAGAGCTATAGACATGCCTTCCTCAATATTATAAGCAATAAGCGTTCTCTAATGTATTTACTAAGTACGAATACCAATATAGAAACAACTCTGTTGATAATGTACTAGGATGCAGTTAGATTTGATGAGACCATGCGGTCGTTATGTAGTAGTAATGCAATTCCAGTTAGTGGCTTGGCTGGGCTGGGCTAGTGAAGACCAATAGAGCAAAGGATGCTTAAGAATGTTGATTCATGTGTTCCAGCTTCTTTCCTTGTATTTGTACATACCGCAATTTACAACTACCAATACCATACACAAACAGTCAACATTCAACATACGAACTGAACACTAATCGTAAGAGAACATGTATTTAAGGACCTACGATACACATATATTATTTAGTCCGAGCAATATCGTAAGTAGAACAGATACTAATAACAATAAGTACTAGTTATCTTCGTACCTTGCAATATTTCTACCACTAGAGTTACCGTTCAGACAGATAAACTACAATTATTTATCTGTGGTTCGCTTTGCTTTGACTACACAGTATGTAATGGACACAAATGACACATCTAGAAACATTCCTTCGATAGGCACTACATACATCTACATTCTGCATCTATGGCTGATCGTGAGTGAAAGTATTTTATAGATTACATAGTTTTTCGTTCGCACCCAGAATCTTTTCGAACCTCTGCTTTTTCGTGTCACAGTCTTTTCGTAACCATTCTTTTCGTACCCTTTATTTTTGAACCTCTGCTTTTCGTACCCTTGGTTTTCGTGCCAAGACAATAACAAAAGTTAAGGAATTATGGCAAATGACAATTAAATATTAAATGTCAGAAATTACATTTCAGTTTATAATCATAATCCAAGATTATAATGGTGAAGATTTGAACAATCAGAGATCTTTTCTTCGTAAATGAAATGTGGAATGGTATCTGTGGAAGGAAAACAGAGAGGTTCAAAAAGATTCTGGGTACGAAAAACCGTGTCACCATTTTTATAAGGGGGAACAGTAGTTCCACGACTGCCATACCTCAAAGGAGCTACTAAAGAAAGCTGTCATATTAAATATGGGAATTACAGGAGAAATCTTCCATGCCACAAGCGTGTGTCTTGTTTTGTCATATGTTATGTTTTTCTCTGTCAAATATTTCTTTTTACTTTTAGTGCTCCATGTAGTACTCAGGGAAGATTAGAATCGTAGCCACCACACCAGTCATGCTGCTAGGTTGTATTTGTGTACATCTCCCAGTGTCTAAGTCTGCTCTGTATGGAAGTAATGCTGGAGGACAGGACAAGGCGTCCTATTTGTAGAAATGGTCTTGCACTACTACTGCGGTAGTTACCTGGTATTGTCTATCTGAGGCAGAGTGAACAGATGGACAAGATCTTGAAAGCTGACATGGTCGTTCTTTGTACAGGGATAAATGTGCCCATTAGACAGACCAGTAGAGCAGACTTGACTGCCTGAACTCTCCTGGAGTTCTACTTGGTTTGCTTGGGTCCAGCACTGGTGCACGGGACTGGACTTCTGTTCTGTTTGTCTCTTGGACTTTGGCGTCCCTTTCTACGCAGAAAGTTGAAGAAGCCCCATGGGCAACCAACCAACTATGAAAATAAATTGACAAGAAGAGGAAATTATCCGCAAAACGTGTCTCCTTCATAGTTTTGCCGATCGAGCACTAAAAGAGTAGGTTGTAGGTAGGCCGAGACAGCAGTCATCATACTCCATTCCTCCGTACTGCTTACTCTCCTGTCTGTCTCCTTTTAATAATACGTACTTCCCAGCAGTACTTGCTATACACACCTCTTACTCCGCAACTCTGATGATACGTATCCGCACTATGCTCCTCCACTTCAGATCTCAGTCCAACTATATCTATTAGGCAGTCCTCTTCTGTCGTGTTCTGTCTTTTCCTTTAGATTGCAGCCTCTCGGCTTTTTCGCACATGATGGAAGACACTCCTTCCCAATTTTCTCCACGCTCATTTTTCTGAAAGACAGAAACCAGTCACGGACAAACTACGTATACAGGGAAACCATCCACCTTCATCCATATACTTCAAATACTAACCAGTCGCAGATCCTCTTACTGTATAAGTAAGGAAATAAAGTTACTCACTCTACTAAGTAAGATGTACACTTTCTTGTGTGATGGCCAATTATCTGAATTAATGTTAGACATAAAGTACTACTCCTGTCCTGACTACAGACTGCATTACACCCAAAATAATCACATAAATATATTAGGCGCTTCCGTTCACTCACTTTCGTCATTCTACATCACAAACATTTCTAAAGTCTCTCAAAACTTTATACCTCCCTAGTTTTATGATCGAGTGTACTAATCAACAATTTTCTCAAAATATTATGGCCAACTGACTGTGCATAGCAAATAATTTCTCAGTTTTCACAAATTGGCATTAATTTCCAAATAAGAAATCCCAGCATTACAAACAATTACACAGCATACAACAAGCATATTATATATTAGCAGTTATACGAGAAAATATAGAATTCACAAAACTCACTTAGGCTTAAAATGATTTGCGATTTGGAGGTTGAGGTTTTTTGCATGTTAAAATTTAATACAAGGAAATGCCTAAATAATGTAACGGAACGGAATAGCTTATATGCAACCAAATATGTATTTTCAGTGCATGCAATGTAGTGTACTCGTATGAATTACATTAGCGAAGGCCAGACTTTTCGTGGAAATGAGTGTGGGTAGGGTAAAGTTGGAATACCTTTTGCGTAGAAATATGTAGAGGAATTGAAAAAGTAAAGTTTTGATTGACTTTATAGAAGACGTGAAAAGAAATGTGGAAAGTATTTTCATTAAGCCATATTCAGCGATGATAATATCGAAATGAACAATGTAAAATGAGCATGGGAAGTTTATCCATAGTAGAGTTGAAAGTATTTCTGGGATTTGAAGACGATTCGATTAGATAACGAGTCTAGACAAAGAAAAAGGCTGTTCGTCTTTCATTTTCTGTTCTGCTTGGATGTTTGCTTGAGTTTCGCCACCACCCCATTGAAAATGAAAGCAAAGATTGCGACTAAATTGAATCAAATTGTCATTTTCGATTCCCTTTCGTCGTGACCTGCATTGAATATCCAATTTTGTCATTTTATCATCTCGAATGGAGGTTATATGTATGTAGGATAGTTTTCCAGAGACTGACTCTATTTATATGCACTAGTTTAGTTTAGCTAGTTTAGGAGTCCTATGACTTTAGCTTATTGACTCAAACCGTCGAAGTCGAGTGAGTGATTTGATTTGACTTCGCTTTCCTGTTTCCTCTTTTATTAATGTCAAGACTCTCTCAATCCTCTCCAGTTCCATTTTCCATTCTATTGGTATCCACTCAACCCATGCCATACCCATAGCAGTCCAGCCAGTCCAAACTCTGTTTACTATTTTGTTGTGCATTTCCATGGACCAAGGGAACATTTATATTCAACTATGGAACAACTATTGACTCTAGTTCAAGATAGTACATACGTGTGTATATCTCCTAAGTAATTGTAAGGATCCAGTAAACATCAATATATCTTACTGATGTACTTGTACTTCCACAGAACAGAATATCCTACATTTCTTTGCAGGCAGGTTCTATGTGTTGTAATATGTACCTGAGATCTTGAGAACGAGAAAAGAATTGAATGTCTTGTAGAAAACCTCTACAACTACATACTTGCATACATTTACACATTTATACCTACACAATAAAATTCACATCACATAATAAAACAACCAGCCTTGTTTACCTTGCTAGTATGTCATGTTTCTGAAACTCCTCATGGTTCTTTGTCAACAAACGACCATCATTCCATTTTATTCCTTTCCAACGCAAGAGCCATTAAATTACATACTTACATTGCTACCCTAGTGAACAAACTACATACGTCAATCCAGCTATCTGAAAGATAGAGTTATGGCATCCCAGACTTGTATCCAACAATAAATTCATAATGTATGAATGTACATCGCTACCTCAATTTATTTGTACTCTTTAACTTTTTGTCTTATCTGTAATTCTAAAGATTCAGACACAATCTTTACTTTTACATTTTGTCGACTCGGATTGGGCAAACGAATTTCGTTTCAATTATTGAATTTTTCTATATTTCGAATGGTTATCGGGAAAAATTCAAGCATATTGTAGCATTACATGTAAAAAAAATCATTTCAATTCCACATTCAATTTTACCGTATTTATAAATTTTGTACATGTTATATTTAGTAGGTATATTATAACAAACATGAAAATCCTTATTGAATAAACGGGAAGGAAATTCATGTAGTGTATAATGCAAAATGAAAATATTTAGATTTGTCGATATTTGAGAATAACTACAGATAAAATTGCATGAAACGGAAACGAGGAGGAAGCAAATAAGGAAAACACATCAAAAGACTGTACGCTGTACCTAACCTGAGATATATGCCAGAGATCTACAGAAATCACGGAATATTCAATGTATTCAATATATTGACTAAATGCTTCATCACTAGTGTACTTGTTCAATCTGCATATCTCCAACGAAATCAAATATACGTACACCCTTTCCGAAGATTTGAATGTTAACGCGACGTCCTTGAACTTCAAACTTTAACATTCCCAATCTCTCTGACGAAATATACCTACATCAAGGCATGGCAAAGAGATCTTTACCAACATCACTTTTACGCAAATAGATTAAATCTTGCATCATACAACCAAAACCATGCATATCTTAAGTTTATGCAAAGTATTTAATATATCGTAGGAACCGAAGATACAAAAATTGGATACATTAATATGCTGTACTGGATATGGACAATATTGTACAATTGCACAGAGAGGTTTCATCAAGAGAGGTTATCGGAAATTACAACTGTTATATAATAACTAAGAGTAATTATCTTGAATGACAGCAGGTGCATTAAATTCACTGCAGCCAGCCTGGCTGACTACTTCTTGTGATCAGCATAATGCGGCAAAGTGGATATGCAACATTAATTGCAAAAAACTAGAAAAAATATTTAAATCTCCCTTGGTTAGCCTTTTGTATGCTAATACAATATTATATAGCTAAATTGTAATAAGAACCGGTTCCATGGCCCAAAACCCATTTTGAAATAGATGTGGTAGTTAGTAAGCTCACATGGGTAGCACTTTTTCAAGTTTTGAGGCAATATTTCATTAGCAAGTGCGTAATAACTTTGAATGATCATATTTCAATTTTATTTGCCAATAAAAAGTTTTTATATCCTATAAGACCTACCCGAACATTATCAGCGTAATGTAAGTCCAATGTAGTAGATTATAAGGAAAAAGTACCTAGTACCTACTGCTCAAAAAACTTACCATTACATTACATCTCACATAGTTGCGTGTAAATAGCTTATACAGTATACACAGATATAAGAGTATTACATAAAGGACTACACATACCATACCTGTAGCACAATTAACTTTTTTGATTTGAATACAATGTAATTATTTTAGGACCATGAGGAACGAATGTAGGTGCATGTTCAAATTACTGGAAGAGAGAGAAAACTAACTGTTCTGAAATGTACGGACATAATGTGTATCAAGTTGGCTGCATTAATAAGGAAGGTGACATGACATGATGGTTCCTTGTTTTACGTCCAGGCACGCACATACTACAGTAATCACGAAAACTATGTTAAATAATAAAACTGAGAGGTAAAGAGTGAACCACCCAAAAAATTGAACATATCATCGCCTAGCATGAACAAAAATTAACAATGTATGAGATATAGACAGTGTACACGCTAGTAATAATAATATTACTGTACTAATGGTAATAAGCACGTTCTGCTGCATAATTTATGAGAAAGCTGATAATTTGAGTACCTCTGTTTCACTATGCCATTCAATTCGGTTCAGACAGCACAAATAATTGAAACTTAGTCAATCAATACGTATTACGTAGAAAAGTATTAAATGCAGGAGCATAAAGAAATTTTGTAGCATACTCGAGTAACCATTAACTCGAGAAGCTGTGTTTCAAAAAGGAATGATTCTTACCTGGAATAGTTATGGTGATCCCATCGGCTGAGTTCTTTCTGCACGTTAATCCCTGCAAGCAAGAACGAATAAGTTTGAGACAAGTATTCCCCATGCTAAAATATGCAACAGACCAACACTTCAAATCACAAATTGAGTACACACTGCAATGTGTAAATTCTCATATTAAAACGGAGCACTAACACTCACACAGTCACTTACACCTTCCTAAAAATTTAAGTGTACTAAAACATAACCTCGTAGTAAAATTGATACGATTAGAAAAACTTGTGCAACAACCATGAATCCGACAGGAATTCATTTTCTTAAGACTGTGTCACTCGTTGTGTGTGATGTGAATAGAAAGCCTTGAAGATTAAACTATATTAATATTATTTATAGAATTAGTACGCTAACTGCTAACTATGAGTATGTACACTTCTGTCTGTGTAGATAATATAAGTATACGATTGTATAATGTCTCTGTATAGAATAAGTTTGATGTTAACCAATGAGTTGAATATAGGATGATTTATATTATTAAGCACATTACAAATACAAATGGAATTTAACAGGAGTATAGAGTATTGCATGAGAGTATGTATTGTATTGCCGTATCTTTAGTGTTAATTCTTACTGCAGATGAAAGTAAGTTGTACGTAGAACGTGTACACATGCAAACTAAATAGCAGAATGGGATAAATAGAAGAACAGAGCACTAACTAACTAATACTACAACTGTAGCATTGAAGGAATGATAACTAAGGACAAAAATACTTGTGTCCTGCGTCTGTGAATGAGTATTGCTTGAAATTCAACTTATTAACAAGGTTTCCAACTCCAACTTTGCACAGTGCACTACATTAAATAGAGCTACCAGCTTTTAAATACATTTATGTCAAGTCAAGAACAGAAATGATTACAATTCCGCTGCTCGTTATCAATGAAAGTCCTAATGCGTACTGATTGCTCGTAAGGTTTTGCTTTGCTTCGCTTCATTTGACTTATCGTTATCACTATCAGCTACATAATATCACCTATAGGTAAACACAGCACATACCTTCATGTGTGTATGTTTACAATACAGACCCAGTACACAGATGCAGATGTACGTGTGGCTGAACTAGGCGATATACTATTGGCACTACTAATTCTGCCGGCTACTCAATATTAAACTCTGTGTAATGAACTGTGTAATGTAAACTCTGGCTAATGCAACAAGAAATCTAGCACAGGTACATCTGTACGTACGGAGAGATTTCTTTCCTACATCTGTTTAGTGCTACCCTACAAAGGCAGTGCAGATACACTAAACATACACACTCTTACTCTAGTGATGTACAATAGCAATACGGATGTGGATGTAAATGCACTAAAGTGCAATACAGATATATAGATACAAACCTGATGAATATTTAGCTGTGCTGTAAGTGTTTATTTGGTCACAGCAGGAGAAAAGAAAAGCAGAGTAACTGTATCCGTTCAATGTACTTTGGGTAGCAGGCATGAAATATGTGTACAGTAGTCAAACAAGTCACTAAACTAAAGCTTTACATTACAATTGATAAATGTTCACTATAAAAAATTTACGGCCATAATCATTTATCACGTTCGATTAAATGGAATCCAACACAGAATATCATTAACTTGTGGGTATATGTTTGTATACTCTGTAAGGCAAAAGAATCAATAAAAGAAACCTTCCATATGGATTACCAATACTGTCAATTCAATTTATAGTAATGGCAAATTAGTGTTACTTCAATGTTGATAATTTAATGTCAATAATAAAACAAGAATCAGCTTCTGTGTACCCTCAGTTTTGGAAAATATCCTTAAAAGTTACAAGCTCGTCATTAAGTTTCTTACACCAATATATGAAACTGTGGGTAATGTGATAACTATAAAAATATTGCCTGCTTATCAGGAATTCATGTTTTCGAGATCTGTATGGATTTTCAATTCGATTTGATACCAATGAATATGCAGTATTGAAATTACTATAGCAGATAACTATTTTGATGAATGATTCAGTTTTAGATCATTCTCATATTTGACTACGGATGCACGAAACGTTATGAAAACGAATTAGGGAAGTAGAGCAATAAAAGTTTTAATGGTTTACAATGTGCGTAGAAGAGTATTTAGTAATGCAAACGCAATTCGTTCGTCGATGCGGTCAAAGAATAATACTGTGCGCAATCTGCTGAGAAATTAGCCCAGAAAATTACTGGCATTTTTGCATTGCATCTACGTTGAAGGTATCTGTTCTAACGCTAAATTATGCATGGACGTATGGAATGTTATACTTATTGTAAGTTATATTCTACAATGTGCATACTCTGATGTATGATATGCCTTGCAGTCCAATGAAACAACCTTGAGGTTAGAAAACAATAGGAGGACAAGTGGCAGGCAGGTTTCTGGGTAGGGTTAGTCGTGGCTCCTCGTGCTTTAAGTATTCACATTTACGTCTGCTACTACGTCTTTTCTTTGCCAATTTTTCTCATCTCATTTGATTCATTTGGCGATTCGTATCAGTTTAATGTATCTATCCATTGTTCCTTATTTCCATTCCTGAATTTAATTCAGTTCGATGCAGTGCTTCTTTACGTGCTCATTAAATTTGTTCATTGTCTAAAATGAGATACATTTGTATTCTGTTCACTATAAATACATAAAAGAACAATTCGGCTATCACTTTTTGCAAATCTTGTAGTTTCAGAATGTCATTAGTGCTGTATATACGCACGAAACACGTTTTACATGAAAAAAGATTAGAGAACACTTCTTAAAGATTATAATTTATCAAGTAAGCTCATTACCCTGTAGCTACAGAATATTTTATCCGCACTTGCATTATTATCAATCAATAGCATCATTATTCTCATCCCAACTCCCATGTAATTTGTAAAAAAGATCCAAGTGATTAATTAATGTCCCTGTCTTGTAGAGCAATAGTGGGCCTATAAAGTTCCTTCAATTTCCATTGGGCAAAGCACAATTTGTAATTTATAACTGCATAGTAAAACTGTAATTTTGCTTAACGTTCAGTTTGTCCTCTTTGGCAGTGCAATGTAAGGTCTTACTAATTGGGATTGGATGGTTTGTTATTCTGATATGATCTAATGAAATGCACTATATAAATTTCCTGTTTGATTCTGTTTATTGTGTTCGTGTTCAAAACATTAATTTCTCCCTTCCTTCCGCAGCAGATTATGATTGCCATTTGTTTAGGTAGCCCAATATAATGCATTACAGAAAATTAAAACTCTAGTAAAGCTCCAGCAATTGAAATTACATTGTAAGTATCTATTTAGTATCCAATGCACTGATACAGATACAATGAGTACGAATATGTGTGTAGACAGCACTAAATGGTTAACGTTTGTCTTTGCATTTAGTTGCATTGCATGGTACACCTTGAATATTGAATATGTTACTTTCCATTTACATTCAATACACTCTTTACTAATCGACATGAGGTTTCGTTTTTATCCGTTCACTAATAAGTTTCTTGTAGCTCTTGCCTATGGATCTTGTCTGACTGTCTGTAACCTCACATGTTATCAATTAATTATATAATGGCAATCAGGGCGGTTACCATAATACATTTACCGCGTTTAGACATGCATGTGTGCGAATACGACATAAAAAGAATTTATACGAACAGTGTTAGTAGTGCATTCGACTTTCATGATTGAACGATGAACTTGCAAGGCTCAAGGATAAACTATTTCTGGTACATACTTAATATAGTATTTGCACTAATAATGCTTCGTTCTCATATTCAACCCATTTTTAATGAACAACTGCATTTGAGTCATATTATGCAAGTAAATTAGTAAAAGTGCCTAGGAATACATGTGGCAGATAAGGAAAGGTAAGTTAAACCTTTCTGTGCACAATAAGCAGGTAATGTGAAGGGAAATAACTTCTAGTATCATACTGATAAATATATTCATAAATCTATTTTGTGTTCTGCTCCTGATCCTGACTACATGGTTTCCATATACGGTAGGGCAGGTACACATAAGTTACTGTAAAAGTAACTAAATTGTAGTCTATTCTTCTGTGAATACTTATGTGTCTATGGAAAATATCATAAGCTATGGCTTTTGCAAAAAACTATTTCCTTCAGCTAATAATACACTGTATACATGAAACTACATAAGTGTTGTGCAGCAGGTCGCCTGAAAAGTTATGTATAGCATAATGTGTCCCTGGTGGCAACTGATCTTGCAAATGGTTTTCTACATAAATAGTAGGCAACTACAACTTTGTGGCTTTACCTCTAAGGTTATGAATGCAGGGATCCTATCTTGAATACTAAAAATAAGTTTTCTTTATACTCCAATGTATATGCACATTAGAAATGAATTTGCATATAATCCATCCATTTATCTGTCAGTTCCCTTCCCCGGAATTGTTTAGTGGATGGAATTACATTTAGATCAAGTAAATAAACCTTGGACGAAATTAGTTGATAAAGGCTTCAGGTAGGATTGTGCATGTAAAATATTACCATTAGCAGAGTGGAAAATTTGATTCTAATTGAGTGAATGGAGCCGAGAATAAGTATATGCGACCACATACTAATAACTCACAGTCAAAACATAAGTTCAAATAGGAAGATTAGTTGGAGTTAGGCTACAGTATACTTATCTTAGCTAGAACTAAAACATTTCTATAGCATTTACGTGAAAATGTACGCAGTTACATACATTTAAGCACACCTGTTGGCGTTACATTACATATGCCATGTAAATTATGCATAGGAATGAGGCTAGCCATGCTAACAGAGACGCTCGGCTTTGGGCTATTGTACACAATGCTCACTTCACATAACTCACTCAGTCAGGCTAGTTGAATTCCCAGTTTTCTTACCCAATGTTGAACAAGCGTATGAAAACACAAGTATACATTACAGGTGGTATATGATACGTTTTCCCATTTCCCTACCTACCTTCCTCTCCACACTAGATAATATCCCTAATATTAATCTTGAGTTTAACTACGCGGAAAATTAGATTCTACTTCTCTTGTATTTTATTTTCTGCTTTGTATAATGCAAAACGTCAGACGGAGATAAATGCAAGTTGTCTTTAAAATTAATGTGTGTAAATATAGTAATCCCTTTTTAGTACTGATCCAGATTCCCAAAACAGTGCAATAAAAGAAAGAAACGGATCCAAATGTGAATCAGGTGGAGGCAGTCAGGATTTTATTCGGGCGAAGGTAGAATGAGTAAAAATAATGTAAATCGAAAGTATTATTGTTTCACTTCAGTGTGGAGTAGAGAGAATACATGCTGTAGGTTGTAGACATCCTTTTGTCAGTGCAAAATTCATATATCACTAATTATTACGCAAATTGAATTAGTATAATAGTTATAGGAACATGGTAAATCAATTCTCGAGCAATAGGTATTCTAATTTCCTAATTTGTTACTACTGCTGCATATATACAGACATGTGTTGGAAGCGTTATAAATGCTTGTGCATTAAAAATTTGTGATGTTCATCTCGAGTTGGCTAAGATGTCATAAATGAATGAAGGAAACCCATTTGGAAATATACATAACAACGTTAAATTTCCTAGTTGCAATTTTGCGTTCACTTAGGAAGAATCGAGCAGATGTCTGTGTCGTATAGAACACTGTCTGTAGTTAGGTGTTCAGATATAATGAATAAATATATTTTAAGTGAAGGCAAAGAGATTTATGTACGACATGCAATTGTGCTCGATATAATTTGTCTGTTTCGCTAAGTTCATTATTTTGATGTAGCGCTACTTTCAGAGCAATGCGTCTCCTTCTGACAAATTCGTAATGATATTTATTATAGTGGTTCGCACCGTACTTAGCTTTGAAGCAGCATTGACTTGTATTCGTAATCTGATGAAAAGACGTGAGTTTAGCTTAGAAGTTTACTCATATGGGATGCAAGAGTATGCAGTGAGTATATGTGGACGTGGATAAAGAAAATCATGTATTCATTCTATATGTAAAGCACACTACAGAAAAACACATGTCCTGATTGCTACGTGAAGGAAAGTAGGTTAGCTAAATTCATTTAAGCTACTATATCTACATACGGCCTTTTCTGACTCAGCTTTACTATCCTAAAGTGCAGAACAGACGTCATCATCTCCTCATGTCCTGTTTAATGTCCTGAAGGAATAGCTCTGTGCTGGAATTAATTGAACTAAATCAGCACGGATAGAACCGGCATAGTAGCACGGATAGAACCGGCATAGTAGCACGCATAAAATGTATGCTGGTATAAATACAAAGGAGGAGAAATACTTACCAAACGCAACCTAGGGTATTGTATGCAATAATAATCTTCATTGCATTCATTTCTAATAAATACCTATTTGATTGAGACTATGGATGGGTACTCCGCAATCAAATTAAACTATGCATTTATGTTTAGCCATTCAACGTAACGCTCGACTAATCCACACTTAATTATTTTTCAATAGGTTCAGAGAGAAAAATGTGTATGTACAATTAGTATTAGCATGATGGTATCTGGTATTCCACGATATCCCACGGTATTTATGAAACCATATCTCTCTAGTTTCATTATGCCTTCAATTACTCATTAAATCAAACATCACTACATTCGTTTAATCGTTAAATTATTTTTAATACTAATCTACATTATAATGAGAACAAATACATATGCGGAAACATTGAAAAATATAGTATACATACATACATTAATTTTATGTACTGAAATAGTGACAAATCGTCACGGAGCTATTAAATATTTGCATATTGTATTGTCACACATGTCATGTTAGAAAGAATGTTGAATACGTGGATACTCAAACGTTTGAACTATTATTACATGGCTGATAGTGCAAACCTTTTCTCCAATACTGATGTCGTAAATTTTAATGGATATCAAGTTTCGGGTTACATTATACTTGCCATTAAATTTAAATTAGCCGATTTAATAGTGCAATGCGAGGTCGGGTGACAACACAACACAGCGCAACTAAAAATCAAGTATTTTGCATTGCAATCTAATTTTATCTAAAGCCATGAAATTAAATGATTTTAATGCATTAGCGTGCACCGTCGTTTGATGAATGGCTTTTTATTTGCGACTTGTAATTGGAACTGCGTAAAATGGAACGAAATGAATACGAAGAGGAAAACGAAGACAATCAATGGTTTATGATGGTTTGATTTATGTTTTGCACAACGTAAGCAGTAAAGTTAATTGAAGTAGACTTGTAATTACATCTATTTTGGAATGTAGGTCTTTGCTAAGCAATTCAGTTAGCAGCAGTTAATTTACTACAAAAGTAATGTCATTCGAGTTTCGAGTCAACTATAAGAATTAAGTATTAGTAGATCGTAATAAATCTTAAATTTACTAGTTTAAATTGACAGGTGCTACAATTTCCTTTATTTTCCCAAGGTAATTTTAAGGGGTAGCATAGAGGTTAGTTTAGTAGGTAGTGTTAGTGCTACACCATACTCTGAAAGTAATAATGCTCGATTGGAACACACATACACTTACTGCTGTTAGGTAGAAACTTATAATGTGCCAGCCGTTAAATGTGCAAATGACACCATTTATTTATTTAAGAATTTTCCCTTGTCGCTGTCAGATTGATGGATTGTAATCATAGTTATTATTATTAGCTATACATTCATGTTGTGTTACCCCCATTGCATTTAACTAGCATAGATATGTCACCAATAATTTACAGTTGGCTTTAAAAAAGCGTACAAATTCTATGCAAATTGAGTGTTGCACTAAATCTTCTTGCTTTTATGTGATACTGCCAACAGGGAATTTGCTAAGAATTTTATGTCGCTTTGGGCTATAAAGATTTAATCGCCAGATGGTTTACGAAATTGAAAGAAAAGTTGTAAAGGAGAGAGTCGGCAATTTAACAGGACAGGATTCCAAAATCATATTTCCGGTAATAACCTATAACTATCTACGATTGATAACCATTTGAAACGCATTTAATAAGATTTAAGTACTGGGCGAGCCGTAGAATTGTTTATTAATTTTTAAACGTTGAACTTACTGTTTTCATTACAACATCCTGTCTTCTGTACGTCAATAAATGCTTTATTGAAAAAATGTTATTGTGAAATGATCTGTTGCTGTTCTTTGTTGATTCACTAATATTATTGCAGAACGTAATATAACAGGTAACGAATGCAAATTAATACTTATCATGCTTTTGCATTTGTGTACTCATTAACCAAAAATACCAGGATAGAGATAAAAATAGAATGTGTATAAATATTCCACTAGTGTAAGTGGTAATGGCTTTACCTACATTAATGAGTCTCATTAACTAACTCTGGTATAAATAGTTATACCTGCCATATAATGTAATGTCTGGCTACTTACAAAGTTACAAAGTACTCTTGTCTATTTCAAGTACCTGTATTGTAGTATTAGTGTAGTAATACTGTTAACTGATTAATTTTGTGATGTCTCCTTTACATGGAATCAACTTATCTACGGTAGATAAAAAAATTAATTTGGAAAATAAATATAAATGATACATTATATGAAAAGTGTTGCAACAAACACAATTTTTAGTTGACCTCCTCTTTCCACGAGTTGAGTGACAAGAAACGCTGATTGATTTTAGTTGCGCATTTTAATGTGAATGTTATTGTACTAAAATGTTATTATATTATAAGTTTGTCATGGTTTACAAAGATTTGTAGCTTGTAGCTCCGTCAATAGGAATTCTCATAAATATTATTAACAATTACATCTAGTAATTAGCTTTTGCTTTGAGTGCATGTAAATTTTAGTTGATTCAATTTACAGTCTGAACTGGGGCACACTTGACAAAATGTTTTGGACAGAAAATAATGACAGCAACTTTCCGAGAAACAAAGAGATGATTTTCATTTCATTCAGCATAACTATTAAACTTAAGTGTAGGTGTCCTCATGCTGAATGTTTAATGTGCTCACAGAATAGAGTTCTTTGAATAAGTGGATTACGTATCTCTTTTGTCATACTCCACTCTACTACAGTTGTGCGAATGTTTAACTTCTGTGCACTTATGCAAACAGTTAGTGTAAAGTATCTGTACTTTAAACGGTAATTATTTAACAAGAAAATTTCTGCGCGTCGTAAATTACATGTAGTTTCGAATTGAAAGTGGCTCATTCCTACAGTTTCCACTTCTATTTCTGCATTCTTTTTAGGGAATTCAACTATTCATCTTTTTATACACAACCTAGTAAGTAGTAAGTAGAAATTGCGAGCATGACAAGCAATGTCACTATTTACATATGCAAATTCCAAACAACTCTGTCACACATACAAGAAGTCCTCCTTGAACAAATCTTACTTTGCCCGACGACTCTCTCATGTCACTAATCTGAACCAGTAAAGCCAGCGATAGAGACAAAGCAAAAAATCTCTGGTTTATTAAAGTAAGCAGATTTGGCAGGAAATGTATTTCTGACATCTTGCGATCTATGTACCTATAACACTTATTTAATTATGCTTACAACTTAAATACTGAGAAACCATTGCTTATAACTATTTTTAACCCTGAGAAATCTATACATACCGTTTCCTTAATCTACTGCGGTTCTAGAACTGATTTCCAGATGTGGTATGCAACAGTAGCATTGTGACCCCTTTGTGGTACAATGACATTGAAAACTAAAATTCAGGATGAACACTGTTCGATCTTGATCCATGTACTTGAAGTTTGCTTATACATCTACTGAATCTTAGAATAAGCGTGTGAGAAAGACGAACGATTTAAAGACGAGTATGCTTAAGAGCAAACATATGTATAAAGTATTTATTCTTTAATTCATGTATCACGGTAAATGTAATTGCTAATTACGAAAGACCAATGACTTATAGACCTATAGTTTTGAGTTATACTGAATTTATAATCGAATATCAATTCTTAATAATTGTTGTTCTAATTTATAATAAATAGCTGAACTATTGATAGAATAATAAATGTAATTGATTTAAATATGAATAACCAATCCTTCGCAGTATGTGTTCAGGATCTGGCCATGGTTCAAATAAAATTGATGGATGAGCAGTTTTTATAATTCCTTTCACAGAAAAACTTGTAAGCCCTAGAATTCACAGAAGTAGTACAGCATGATAGTATAAAAGTATCAAAACTACCCGTTTATAGTATTTGTAAGTGTAGTAAAGTTACTAAAAGCATAATCATCTAAATGTAATGTATAACAAGATAAATTTACTGCATTAACGCTCAAGGAAGGTAGAATAATTAATTATAACTAATCAGTTATTCAGTTAGTACACACTCTTATTTGCATGGAATATTTAATGGTTTTAGTACAAAGCTCTTCTTATAAAATCCTCTATAGGGAACGTCATGAAAATTCTCATGTAGATAGGTTAATGAGTTTTTGTATTTTTATATTCCCAATGACCTTCCTGTGTTCACAGCGGGCTACTGATTAAATCCCTTAATGTTTTATAATTATGCAACGATGAAAATACCTGAATTTTCTTATGAGAATTGAAATTCGAGGTTACACTTTATTTTTATGCACTAGAAATGAAATTGTGTAGCTCGGTACCAAACTGAGAACCAAATGAGAAATGAAAAAATGTTCAATTAGTGGATATTTAAGCATTCAGTAATATTTGCACATGTGCATTGCAACATTTTAGGTAAGGAATATCAATAGAATATTTGGCCCCACAAGTTCTCTTGTCTTGCTTTATGACAGATATGTACATCTAGTTCTTTACTGTGCAAGAGAGCCGTTGGTATGTCAGCAATAGTATACTTTACAAATGATACCAATATATTATCAGTAGTACATATTCTAAAGCTAAATCTACAGATTTAAAGCTTAGAATAAATTAGTACTGCATTAAGCATGTGACGTGACATGCATATTACTTGACAGATAGCTATAAAGCTTGCTCATACCCATTTGTTAATCGTATTACACTTTTTATCTAAAGGACACAACTAATCTATGTCAACAATGAACATTATAAATTTAATATCTTTAGAGGACGTATCCTGCACTTTTGCATTCACTGAGGCTAATCTAATCAACTGTAGCACTACAACACACCGACCCAATAAATTGGTAAAAGTCTTAACTCAGTCGAATCCCTTATTAGCAATTCAATAGGCATTAGCAATGCCATTTAAGCGCATACATAATTTTTAGCCTGTATAGTACGTAAAATATAACTTCCTTAGTCCTACCGTATAAATGGTCGACAATTGGCTGTTCCTCTATTAGTATTACTAGCAATAATTTCATTTGCTGTTTATCTCAGATTGTGTGACACGTAATCAACAACTAATTTTATTGGGCTATTTATGGGGCCAAATTACAATACTACTACACATTGGATTTAGCTGTATCCTAAATCCTTCACCTCTCATTTAAATGCATCATCAGGTGGGTCTTCAAGTATGTCAGAGTATCACCTGTTATTTATGTCACACTAGCACCGCAGTTTTCATTCGTAACTCTTGACATGAAGTAGTAAATGTTCTGAAGATTCCAGTCTTTAGGTGGTTGGAATAGATTTTAAAACAATGAGTTTCTTACTCCACTATTTCCGTTTAATCCAATGTTGATTAAAAATGATTTAAAGAATTAGTCATCAAATATCAGCCTATTATCTCGGCTACACCATTCTCATATCTGGATATAATGAGATGTATTACATGAAAATTCCCTCTCGCAATCATAATGGCCAACCTTAATGCTACCTATTCTGTATTATCATATATTACCACAAGCATAGGGCTATGCCGCAAGTAATAAACCCTTTTGGTACCAGAACAAGTCGTAGAATCTTTATAGAAGTTAGGACGCGGTCAAATCATTTCTATTTTACACTAATGCATTGTAATTCTACCACCCTGTTTTAAACTAGATTTCATTGAACCTATGTACCTATAGGTATAAATATATTAAGGAAATCCATTGCTCTAATTAAATTATTTAAAACAGCAAATACAAACGGTATTTTCTAATGTTTCATTTTGAATTATATAGTAACCATTAATTTGGTCATTTTTATTCAACTTTAAAAGTTTAGTTATACTTCTTTTGATAGTTATGCTTCTCTCTAAGTTCCGATTCAGAATTTCGCAAGGTCACTTAGCCAGCCTAATAAAAGGGGAAACTTAGAATAATGGCATGTAATAAACGTGTGTAAATTCTAAGGTTATTTTAAATGCAGTGACACTAATATTTTTCTCAGTATACCAAACAATAGAGGAAATTATGTTATTCATAGGTCAAATTATTCCAAAGTCCAAAACATCGGGTCAAAAAGCATTTTGGCCGAGCCGATTGAAAATATGTGTAAATAAGTGAACTGGTTGACATTGTGTGCTGAATTGCATTGCCTGATTTACAACATTTAGTAAGGATGATGTGAGATTTCGTGAAGCGAGGAAAACACTCCTTATTGAATGGAAAACGTAAAAATTCTGTTTATATTCAGGAAGAAAGACAAATAAAGACACGCAACACAAAATAAGAATTGTACCTATTCCGATAGCCAATACTAAGAGTAACAACTACGTGAATGGTATACTTGCAGTTACGAGTATGCATGTTAAGGCTAAATGCAATCAAAGACCATCTGCCATTCCCATCCATTTCCCAAAGTAAATGTCGATGTCAGCAAAGTACTAAAATGAAGTGAAATCTTGCTTGAAGCATCATTAAATAAACGAGCTAGCCCAAACATATCTATTCTGTGTCTCACTAAATAACAGACTTTATGCATGTAACGAACTGATAGAACTTCAGTTTTACATATAATAAAACATTATTGACTTAGGTAGTAAACATTTATAGGTATAGCATTGTATTCCTTGTCTAAAATTACAACCCAATCCTATCAATACTTACATAGTTGCATACATAAATATTGGTTTCCTTTTAGAAGCGATCACAATGAGTAGATATTGTGTTTGTGTGCAGTACAAATAGTTTTTTAGTTGCACGAGCGTATTTGCGTATATCTTCTCTATAGTTTTGCCAAAAAAGGTAAACTCATAGTTTATTGTGAGTAATAAGGTAACATCTAGTATAGGACAGCTATTCCATTTGCATGAGAGGTAAATATAGATCCAGAGAGTCAGAACTTTTGCAACAGTATTCACGACGGTATCTACATACGTACTGTATTTCACATGTAGAGCATTCTTTGTAGTTTCCGTGCTACACAACTTCCTCGTCTCGTAAAATTAAAACTACCTAGAACAGCTAAGGTACCTTACTCTAGCTCACAGCAATGTGTGCAATGTAGTTACTACTATTACTTTTATTCTCTTTAGGAAGTACAGATGGATTTATACACTACAGTAAGCCAAACACACACGTATTTGCAAATAGCAAAGATATAATGGACATCCATTGTAAGGTATACCTTCATTCAGCGCCATCAAATAGAGCTGAATAGTGTGACTGTGTGCCTAAGGAAGTACTACTGGCAGGACTCATTTTTATAAGCTTACAGTAGTCTTCGCAAACTGAGATTGAACTCCTATTCATTTGCATGCATTTTAATATGACAGTAACGTAGTATGTGCTTTTTGGAATAGCTCAAGCAGCCTTTTACAGATGCTCTGATATTTTTAGCCTGTCTGGTAAATAAATAGTTAAGTGCCTAATGCCTAAGAAATACCCAATTTATCAGAAAGCAACTACAGGCGTAGATATACAGACTCAATAAGTATTGAATAGGTACATGGTATAGGATGCTGTGCTGTGCTATTCACCTACAGTCTAGCACTTACATATGATGTAGCTCACACATAGATTATTGATATCTATTTCTTCATGACTTCAAATGTCTAAGTTCAAGATTTAACTAATGGTGGAGCCAAGACAGATAAAGATAACATGTATGGCTTTATAAGTAACCATTATCCGCTCAATGACAGAATGTTTTAAATATGAGACATGCCACATAATGTTATATTTATCATATATTTATGTTCATACTATTTATTCCGTTTCGTAACTCACTATCAGTCGAGTATGTAGCAATAGGAATTTTTACAAAAAGATTAAACAAAACCGACTTAGAGAGCTATATTAGATTTTAATGAATCGCTTAAGGCGAAACTGACAATGATACAAAAACTAGTCGTTTTAACCTGCAAGGGTTAATTCTGTTTTTATCACCACGATTTATCTGGGTTACTTTGGGTTGTCATTTGAATGCATGTGGACTTTGCTGTTTTGATACCACAGTACACAAAATGTAAATTATTGAGAACTAAATGCATACAATTTATTACATTATTTAATTTAGATGTCTTACTTGCAGAGGAGTTTCATACTTAATATCCTTAATTTCTTTGTAAAAGGCTTTTCCGCAGAATGAGGTAGAATCAGTGAGGGAATTACACCCGTACAAATGCATGGATGACTAATTTCTGCAGACCCTGTACTGCGTATGTAAATAAACAATGCACAATACTAAAAATTCAAGCTGACAAAAAATTTGGAAGCAAGTTCGCTAATTTTTTGCAGAATGCACAGCGTTTAAAAAACTAGTCTGTATGTATCTTGATTTCTCAATAGAACCCATTAGTCAGTTTGGGTATGTATGTGCATAGAGATATAACGAAAGTCCGCCTCATTTTTTATGAGAGTACACAACAGTACATGAAGAAATACTGACGAAGCAAGTAAATCACAATAGCCACTCACATAAACATGAAATAATTTTGTTTTCACTTCGTCAGCCACTGTACTGGTTGTCTTGCCTGGCTGCCTTGGCCTAAGTTGATTGAGCTGAACTCTTTGACCGTCCCTGTGTGCTGTACTCAAGTGAACTTTTACATAAAGGAGTGGTGTATACTAAAACAAAGTACACATTCATTTGCTGATGCAGAGAACGAGAGCACTGTAAGGGAATGCAGTCGGGAAAAGCATTTACCTTTTACGATTGAACAGACACAACACAACAGCACTAGACAATGCCCAAAGTCAAAAGTACAAACCTATAAAAAGTAAAACAGCTGCGTTTCTGCCTACTGCGTATTTGGTTTTGATAAAATTGCTTTGTGTGCTCTCCAGAGAATGAAGATCTCCAAGCGTTCACGTTTAATTACAATCACTTTGAAGTCAAACTTTTACACTGAACTTTCATGCACTGTGCAGTGAGGGAAATAATTTTAATTAGCAAATGATCTATTTCATACACATATATAAGCATTTCCAGTGATACAATGACAAATACTATCTCTGCGTGCTTTTTGTTTATATCGTGATATTTCTCAAAGCGTCATGCAGAATTGCAACACGTCACAAATACACAAATTATATGTAACTACTACCTTGCTTCATGGAGACAGCTAATGCACCTACGTAAGCGAATCCACATGGATAGTTAGTCATTTTTTGTTTTTTCGTGTGTTACTTCCACAGACAAAAAAGGGCCTGCTAGACAGTAAGACTAGTCTAACCAACCACATTGAAACTTTTCCTTGCTGCACAAATTGTAATATTAATCAAACGACTGTAGTCAAATTCGAATCAGTTTATAAAAAGTTCCACTGCATACAACCCATTTCTATTTGTATTAGTGTGCAATTACAAACTGCTCAAAATCAATACAAACCTAACTCTAAAACAATTTATAAACTTTTATCTTGAGCTGTTGGAAACCAATGCCACGACTTTGGAAAGGTCTTATTACAAATGTGGTTGTGGTTATTATTTTTTGAACTAGAGTTATAGTAAATGCTGTGGTGATAATTTATCTCGTACTGAAAGCTCAATTTACATTGTTGGTTATTAATATACAAACACTAAACAGTTTGAAATAAAAGTCAAGGAAGCCTTCGAATTCTTCGAATGTCGAATATTCCTCCTCTTGAAAGTCAAGTGCACTTTTATGCGTACAATACAAATACACACTGACTATTTGTTTTACTAGCTCGTTTATCTGTTTTCCATTTATGTAGTGTATTTTAGGGAGTGAGATTACAGTAAGTCAAGATTACTGTATAGATATCATTTATCAAGTTAGATATAGAGCAGACCACTTCGAAATAGAGTGATTGAAAACATTCGACTAAGAAATCTATTTTGTTTTCATTTCCATACTGTTGGGACTGGGACGGCACAGCCTCTCTTAATGTAATTTGATGAAATTAATGGTTTAGATTATTTTATAGGTATTTCCTAAGCACGGATAATGGACACGAGAGCGTCATAACGGCCACTGGCCACTTGGTAACCTTAAGACTCAAAATTGTTGTGTTGCATTATTCTGAGAACCAGAGTGCTCTGTTGAATTCTCAGCGGTGTGTCGAAGACATTCGACTGGAAAGCGTTCAATTCCTGATTCCAATCTTTAACTATTGTTGTGGAAATTAATTTATTTTATTGTCAGTGAAATTAACCTTTTGCTAAGAATTAACTTTGTTTCTGCGGTTTGTTTATCATTATTGTTAGAAAAACCCTACTTAGAATTTTTAGGTAAAATATTGCATATACTACATTATCACAGTAGATTTATAGTACACAATTTATACACTCCACTAGAGAAACCAAAAAGAAGTAATACATCAACACGGCCCTATACATACATCAATAACCAATTGAATTTCCCTTCCACATATACTAAAATACTAATTACATTCGTAAACACAGTTTCTTTATCTATCAACATGGCAGTCAAAAATTATGCAATTCTTCAGGACAATGATTGATATGCTGTGCATACCTAAAACTGCGGTCTATAGAAATGCACCAGCCATGGGGAGCAATGTAGTTAGATTTTTAGATAGTTTTTCCTGGAATTTAGGTGTATAGTAAATTCTACAGACAAACAGATAGTCGATCTGGGAAACATGATAATAAACGTGTTTACCAAAACATGATATTCGTAACAAATATTATATGATGCATATTAGTCGGAACTCATAAGTCATAACTCATTATAAGGGAAATAAAATGTTATTTGATAAGAAATAAAGGCAGAATAGCAATGTATAATCTGACAAAGAGAAATGCAGCAAAAAATAGAGATGGAAGTTTTCTCACCTTCAGGGTTACTTTAGCACAACACAATGCCGTTGGTTACGTTATGTGTAATGGAAGTCTTGCAAAATATTCTCACTCAATGTTTGTATACATTGCATGCAACAGGGTAGACGAAGTAGTGAGCATACATTAAACTTATATATTATTCTACGTTATGTTTCGTGCATGCATGTAACCCTGCACTTGCAATTATGCATTTTCCATCAGCAGCACACGTAATTGTTTTAAAGTCCTTATTATAGTAAGGTAACTGTATCGTTGTGAATGTAAATAAATAATTGTTATTTACATATGAGTCACTAGTTTCTGAAAAGCTACCACAAATCGTGTTTCCCACTAATTGTATTCAAACTTATCTGATCTGAGTGTGCATTTATCTTGAAATTATTTGAATTACGTAAATAGAAAATGAACAAACAGAACAATAGTTTCTGTATTATGTATTGTGAAAGCTGCTTCAGGTGAAGGATTACTGAACACAGTGGGTAATATTCCGTAATAAAAACACAGTGTAATTAAATTAAGTAGAAAATTCTGTTTATTCTGCTTTTGGTACTCAAGAGAATAACAAGGTAAAATGCACAGAACTGAATCTTGATGGAGTACACTTCTTGTTATGATTATATAAGTATTGCGAGAGATTAGAATAAGAACTGAACTGAAATGAACTGGCAATGAAAGGAGAGTTGAACTTATCCGTACTTTGTTTTGCTTTATTGTCTCCTGTGTAGAATTATAAAGCAAGTTCATTCTCTGTCGCTATATTTTATACTCCTTATTGATATACTTAGAATTATTTAGTTTGTCTATACAGAACTATAGTGTATTTAAGTACGACAATAAAAATGAATTCTTTCAGTCTACGTCTGGTGTATTTCGGTGTGCCACTTTATACAGAAAACAGATTGACACGTAAACTGCATCTGCACACAATACTGTCTGAGGATAAGAATGATTTGAACTGGAAAACAAGCCCCAACCCAAGAGGACCGCAAATCAGAATTAATTTTAACTTGAATTGGAATTCTCACAGTTTATTTCCAATTCTCAAGATAGTTGATTATTACAAGGCAAAGGAAGAAGACACTTTCAGTTCACAGTAGTATACAAAGATTTAGAAGTGGAGTTAGATATACATGGTTTAGTTTCTTTTCATTGGGTTAGCTAACTATTTAAACGTGAGTTCAGCTGAATGTGTGGTGTGTTTAGTCACCTCATTCCAAATAGACACTACTGCAAGTGAGAAAAAGAGAGGAGCAAGCAAAGTAAGGAGTTATACAAAGTACTTTCAGAACATAGCGCATACATGCACTATTATAAACGATAAGTAGGTGTATTCAATTCTGTGTGTATGCCATGTATATAAGTTTTAACATAATAAGTATGAACGTAAAGCATATTATCTACTAGGGTTTGTGTGTTCTGTTCTTAGCACTCTGTGAGCACAGAATAATACATTAGTATATATAATGTGTTAAGTTCTGCTTACCAACTCTGTTATAGCGTTACTTCAGTCACTTATACGTGTATCCCCTTATTGCTTATATTAGAGTAGTTAAGCCAAGTTGAGTGAAGTTAAATCTTGGCTTTGGCTTGGCAGTTCACTCGAATTCACATTCACAATCATAACACTGCAGAATAGTATGTAATGTCCTAGGTACAAATGCATAACACGCTACGTATATAATGTATAAGTCTATTGGTTTGAATAGCCTGTACATAGTAAGGATGATATTCAATTCACAAAGCCTCTGCTCGACCTCGTACACACTTTCCTATGCTTTGCATTACATAGAGAATGACTAGGGGACAAAGCAAGACATGCCACACAACACTACACACACAGCCAAATCCAAAAGCTAAACTAACTAACTTCACAATGTAATGTTAGCTTTAGTAATATGCACATTATTTCTTACTTGCAAATAACATGAACCTGAATAGGAAAGATAGTACGAATAAAAAAATCATTACAGAGATAGTGGATAGGAAAAGCTTGCAATTACAAATAGGGAAGGATGTCAAATATAAAATATGTTATTATTATGAGGCAGGTTCCATGAATGGTTGTGTGGGTAGCCAAGATAGTCAACTCTAAGTGCATATAACTGAATGCAATGTGAAATAAAATAGTAGCACAGAAACGGGAAGGGTTAGTTCGACAAGAACGTAGTAGATTAGAATTTCTTTGCTGATGACTCAAAACGAAGGATATAGCTAAAGCTCTTTTGTAAATATATTGTACGTTCAAGTACTCAATACGATTTCAGTACCAAAAGTATATATATAATTACACCAATATATACTATATGCAATATCTCGTCGTGTCTCGTGTCACGTCAACCTGTACAATTTCAACTTCTTTATTTCATTATTTGCTTTTACTTACCAATACTGTCACTTCGATGTAAATCCAATCTCCTATAATAGCTCTCCCTTTTACTTGTTACTATTGCGTAAAGAGTATTTCTTTAATTTACCTGAAAGTATACTCCTCTGTGGATGTTCACATGTTCAATGATAGTAAATCCTTATCGTCTATATAATATACTATTACAAACACAAACACAATTATTGGAAAATCGTACTGTTTACCTTACCTACTATTACACAATGTATAAACATCCGAATTTTGCTGCTTTAAAACTGTTTTTATGTCCTTTCCGTGGTAGTACACACAATAAATTTGGAAGTTTGCATTACAGTAATAAATGAGCTCAAGAACATTCTACTTACAATATTCAATTAGAGAACGCATACGTACGCTTTCTAATTACTGCTTTTCGGATTTTCTAGTATTTAACAAATTTGCAGATTGTAAAATTGGACGAAGAGATTTTCAATTATAAACTACCACTATGGATTTTGGCTTACCAACGTAAGGTAAGAAGTGCAATGGCAGTGCATGCTAGCTATTAGTTTTAAACAAGGCCCATTAGTAGTAACGTTTATGAACACTGTCAAAACAAAATATGGGGTTGTCAAGTGGTGTTTACAAGATTTTGTGCAATAACGTCTGTCTATACTCCCAGTAAGTTATGTACAAGTAATAAGTAAGGAGTGATATAATTACTGTTTCCACACACGCACTTTTTCCATTGTCTGAACATTCTTCATTCAATAATTAGAATTAATTATAGGTATTCTAGTTTCTGCTTTTCTGCAAATTTTGCTTTTATCTGAAATAAGGTCAATTTTGACAAAAGAAAAGCAATGTTAAGCATTGTAGGAACATTATAAATGACGATTACTTGTGCCCTTTTTTATTTTACAGTATAAAGCACCACACTGCCGTTTCAACTGCTTTATTACTAGTTAAGATTATTAATCAGCCTGGTATGTTTTAGAATTTGTACGGTGTGTTCATTATGTGTGTATCACTTCACGTGTCACATCCACACGTGTTTTTGGCAGTGGCTATTTGACAGGAAGAGGACTTTTCTAAAGAATGGCCTTCATTAACGCATGTAATGACCATTAATATGTTAAAATTTTCATTAAAGTGAATTGAAATTCAGGCAAGCGTCAAGTGTCCGTACTTTTCTATTACTAATAGCCTTCGCTAATGTCATAGACTAACCGTATACAGCAAAAAACGTGTTTTCTGCCTATCAGATGGATAATATGTGAAGCCAAAGGGCTATTCTGCATGCCCGCCCCGCGTATGTATAAAAGATGCGACCACCATCCACTTTTTTGAAAACCAATCATTTTTGATCCTGGTACATTCATTATCTAACCAAAGCTTGCCCTAGTACAGCAATCAGACGTAAATATTTGAACTGTACTTTTACGGGCTTTTTCTAATGTTATTATAGTTTTGTATGCTAAGGGCTATTATTGACATGAACCCCTGTATACATCCTGAACCCCAAGAATAGTATACATCTACAAATGTTTTTACTTTAATCAGGGACGACTAAAGGACATTGAAACTATTAGGCGCTCATTAAGGCAGTCGTACAATAAATATATTGTGGACTAGTAAACAGAATATCATGTTCTACAATACCTGACAGGATGTTGACATAGACAAACAGTTTCATAGAATGTGGAGTTTGCCTTGGGAGTCTTCATATCTTCAGGCAAAGCGGTGTTCATTAGATGTCAAGGGATAAATTCGTTTTATTAAAATCTGTAAATTTGACCCTACTTGGAATACAAATGCAGTAACACGAACATTGCAATATTTTACAATGCCACAAGTCTACACATAAATAGATGTATGTAATGCACGTGTAATTGTATTGCTAAGAAAATGCTACGTTTGCCGTTTGGTTACTGCATAATGTTGTGTTAATATGCGTAGGTATACTCTATGTATTTAGTGTTATTACGTTGCGAATGCATTTGCATTACACAAAACACAAACACTTTCTCAATGGTTTTATTCTGAAGCAATCGTGTTTGCCATATTTAATACGCAAATTATTTACTTGCGATTTAATTGTAATTTATAATGTCAATTTATCAATGTGATCGGCAATTTTTTATAGCTTGCATTACATCATCACATGACTATATTTACTGTATAGCAGTCAGTGATATTATTTTTTAAAGGGTAAGTGAGTTTCATTGGTGATGCACAATAAAGAAAGATCTGAAGGATGCTGCAAAACATTTATAAATAATTATCGAGTACGTTGTGAGGATATTAATACTAATCCCAGATTTACATAATTTCTGTTAGCAGACAAAGACGTCTAGACGCCAGTATAAATACCTAAAGTTGCAAATTATAAAACAAGTCTGCTTAGAAACACATCGTATTGAATACAACTGTTTAATCATAGTGACGTCCGTGGGTAATACAAGTATTAGACATTCAGGTTTACGATAAGGTATTATTTTTTTCTTTATATGCATTAAGCATGACAGTCGAGCTTCAATAGTGTAATTTACCTTAATTCTCATTGTATGTAATTCATTGCAGGTTAATTATTATAGTAGATTATATAGAATAATTCATGCAGAAAGAAATACAAAATTGGATACCCAATGATGGAAACTACTGACAGGTAACCTGAATTGCTTTGTCTGAAACCTCATTGCGTTTTCCTTTCAAACGTATCACATAATATAAAAATGTATCCCTTTTGCAAAGGATTTTGGTTGACTTTGAGTAGGATGAGTAGAATAGGCATCAAAACATCACTTAAGCTACACGACTACACATGACGCAAGTCTGGTCTACAATACGTACTAGTCTATTTGTTTGGATGTTTATGATATACCAAATGTAATACGAAACTGATTATCCATACAAAGGAGCAAAGCTTAGCGTTTCATGTCATTGGAAACTTCGGGTAGTCAATTGAACAAACCATCTTATTGTTGATTCAAATTACACAGGAAATCTATAGCCTCTATTCTGCTTATATAAGTTCCTTCTTTCCTTATCTAATCCTACTGTCATTATGTAAGGCAGGTAAATTGAATGTAATCCAATACTTTATGTTTAGAGTTTTCATGCAATAGAATACATACAATCAACTTTTGCTACACTGTGAATACGGATAGTCGTATTTCACTCCAGAGTAATCTTTTACTTATTGCAAACTTGAGTATGTATTTATTGTGAAATTTGAGTGCATTATGCAAGTTATGCAGTTCAAATAACAGCGTGAATATAACTTATCAATCATCTTCACGTAATTAAAATGTTTGAGAACTGAAAAACTCTGTTCGATTGCGTAATACACATGCCCACCAATCATCGACATCCCAATATCAACTCTTCAATAGTATTAAGCATGCACTAATGCTCAGTAAGTAGAAGAACACAAGAAAATCCGATTACTTTGATTAAGTAATGTGTATCTGTGTGGTTCAAGTTTTTATTATCTTGTTCTTCTGACTGGTACATGCCTCTATATGTACAAGAAGAATTTGCAGTTTCTTGCTTGTGCACTAAAGATTTATTGCTAAATGGTAGCAGTTCAAGGCAGGTCAAGGAGGACAGCATTATAACAGAAAGTAAAGCAAAGTCGTAACTCATTTCTGTGTACAACTTTTACAAAAAATTGCTAACAATTAAATAACATTTACTTAGGAATCTTACAATATGTACAGTATGTTCAGTAATGGTTAGTGCAATACAATACAAATAGACACCTTTAGAGTGTGTATGTACCTACTATGATACTAAGCAGTACTAATAATATGCAGTAATGTTTGATAAATACTACAAGTAATGTAAGCTGACTAATGACTCTGCAAAATATTAATAACAAATTCTTCTTCCTTATACCTTGAGAAAATAAAGTTAGCCTTGATTTTACATGAAGGACTACTGAAATTGTGTTGCTTGCTACTGTTGCATTGCAGTCATTGCTGTATTATAATAATAACCTTTTGTAATAGCCGGAAATTTCCTTATTGTTATCGCATCAATTTATTGATAAAAAGTGTTTGTTTAGTAGTTAGTGTTACTCGAACAGGCCAAGTCCATTTTAAGTTCATAACAAGTCATTTAATGGTAGGTTACCAATGTTGTTTAATTTTAATAAGAATTATTATTACTTGGTAGAATTATACAAGCATAAAGTCTTCCAATAGTAATTCATCTATGAATACACGATCTAGCTATTAAAAGGAATGAGTAAACGATATCTCTATAGGTATTTTACGTAAAATTGATTGTAATTTTAGAACCTCGTCAGGGTAAGGTTGTTAACTCAATTAGTATTTATACAAATTAAAAATGGTAATAAAATGTAATTACCCAAGAAAAAATATTTGCGGTTACATTTTCTACTATGGTAAAGTAAGTGCTAAGCGATAACTCATAGAATTTACGGGTATTTATTTTGTACCTATCGTAATGTAAGTTGCCTCAGGGAAACATATGGAAGTACTCGTTTAGCGACTGCGGTTACTTAACATTTACATTAGTGAATATTTACTTTCGACAATACTTTATTTGTGTTTATCAAATATGACATATGACACAAAACATAAGCAAACCATTAAAGTGACTGACAAAAGGTGTCTCTTGTACATGTTTAGTACAAATATAAGTGAGAAAATTTGTAGATAATAGATAAACATAATTTGAAATAAATATTAGTTAATGAAACGGAGACAAAAGGTAAGCAGTTAATGCTTAGGCCGAAAATATCGGGTAATACATTGATGCTAAGGATAAATGAAAGATAAATAAGGAAGAGTGCATATCCTACTTGGCGTAGAAAGACAAGGAAAGGAGTACAGCGTATCCTCCTACATGAAGAACAGAAAATGTGGTAAAAGTTAATAGACGGGTGCCAATCAGTGTCGTGCAGAGTAAATAAGGAAGCGGGCAGCCTAAGCCACAGTATGACGTAAACGAGGTGGTTAAACCTCTATTTTATCTTTTGAAGCACCGTGGAAGCATCAACACAGTACAGTAAACACGAATACAACAACAGAAAACACAATGTCTCTTGTTTGTCCTAATGCACAAGGTACACAGAATAGAATACTTACTCACCTACATAAAGACTACGTTATAACCAGTGGAATCAGGTACTGAATAGCACCGAGGCATACTTACAGCACAACGAGAATTTCTCTTTCACTAGATTATTTTTGTTATTTTTTGCACATGAATAGTTTGTCGGGAAGCCAACAATAATAAAAAGCAAGGCTTTCATCTCCTCAGTTTTTTCAACCCAAATAAACCAGGACATACCTACTAGTCCTATACTTAGTTTACACTTTCCAGGTGTAACCTGGATGGTGGTGATAAAGAACGAATATAATAATGTACTGTAGGTGTTGGCACTATTTACCTTAAGGAGATACATACGTGCATTGCGTACCTACTTACATCTGCTGTCTGTATACATTTTCCTACCAACACAAAACATAGACAAGGAACATCATTTTTCTTTAACATCCGCAATTTTAAGCCTTTCGCATGGTAAAAGCTCGTATACCGATTTTCTTAACTTTACCCCTAATATAGTAAGTGCAAGATATATGTACTAATAAATAATAGACTACGGAGGCATGCCCTCGTATCACGCCTACTACTGAATGCATTACCTAACTAGACGTGGTAAGCACTGTATATGTATTGTAATGGACTTTCTTTGACTTCCCTTGTCACTTAGTAGAAGCTTTTAAGACGACGATTTTAAGCATGAACCGAACGAAAAAGTAACACCAATTTCTACACAGTTACCACTTCTGTATACTTATACAACATTAAATGAATAATGAGCATTTTATATATTTAGAAAAGAAACGCGATGCCATTAACTACCCTTACTAAACCAATATCAGTAGAACGCTCTAGATTTACTCACATATATAATATTACACTTTTGTACTATATTTACAATAATATCCATCTTGTGTATGCACTAATACTATACTAGAGCTTAAGTTGTATTTACGTGTGCTATTATTACTCAGAGTCAATGCGCTGCGTTCCTCTGTCCATTGTTACACTTTGTATCCGGGTTTTTTGTTGTTGCCCCAAGTGAGGATGTTTCTTAATAAAACATTTTCTCTTACTATGTTTCTTTGTCAATGTGATTTCTTATTGTTAGATACTTTAGATACGCGCTATACCTTACACGCTTGGGCAGACGGAAGTAACCTGGAAAACTTTTGTGTACATGGTTGTAGCAAGTAGGAATACTTACATAGCTATTACATCAGATGTATCCCTATTGTGAAACCCATTTCTTCAATAAAATTAATAATCTTCTCAGTTTGCTCTACTCTCTATTCATCGACGAAAATATTTCTCTTTTATTCCAAAGAACACCCAGAGGTTTTTGAACTCTACACATTTAGCATAAGCAAGTATAGCAGTGTACAGAATAGCAGGTGGGTATGTTTTATACCTATCGTTGCTGTATGTTCTCATTATATAGATTTTCTTTACAATCACATAATGCTGTGTGTACTGGTATTGAATTAGTAATGCTGTGTAAAGTAGGTTTATCCCTCGTAGGTAAGCTTACAGTGTAATTATGAGTTCTATATCTGACTTCACTGATGTGCTAGATATTTTTTGCTAGCAAAAAAGATGTATATCTATGTTGCGTACCGCAATACTTAACTAATTTCTCTTGCCTTTTGAATTTTACCTCTCTAGTACGTAAGTAGTTTACTTCTAGACTATTCTATTGTTGTCCGTTAAGTTTTAATCCTAGCTACTTATGTACTTCCAATTCAGTTCAATTCCAACTTCCAACCTTGCAGCATACAAGCTTCGTGTGTCTCGCAGGCAATTAATTTTCTATCATTTTTGAATTCTTTTTGTGTTAATAAATTAATTTGTAGAAATTAATTTATCTGTCTTTGACTAAGCTCACCTTACTTGCAACCAGTAGGTACACAGTCAAAGTTGACAACTCATTTCGTCACATTTGCCACCCGGGTAGTTTGTGCACGCATCCGTGATCGAGTCATCACACAGCATCTCTTTAGTGGGATAACCAGCATACTAGCATCCAACCCAAGTTCAGATAAAACACGCCCATTACCCCCCAACCCCAGCGGAGTGAGACCCAAACCTGATGTACTAAGCAGCACTGGACACCTCATCCCGCACATTTTGGTCCTAACCGAACCGGATACGAACAACAACGTGTCAACTTTAAGTGGATTAAGTGTTTTATTGAACTTACCGTTTTGAACTTTTAAACAATCAACTGCCATGGACGTCGTCAGGAAAGGTAGAAGAGCTCTCAAGGCCCAGCTAACAAGACTCGAAAATACCATTCTCCCTTACGGTGTCAACAAGCCTATGCCTAGAAACGAAATCACTACTCACGAGGAAGAAGTGACAAGATTACGCTACAAATGCAAAACTCTAATCGACGAATCTAGCAACGCCGCTGCTACAGACGCCGAATTCGAGGCTGAAGAGCCAGAATTTACTCTATAGAATTGACAAAATAATTATTAAACTGAAAGATCTGAAAGGAGGACTTGTAACAACTACAATACTCGCTAATTCTGACGTCAAACTTCCCCAGCTAGAACTGCAACACTTTCAAGGTGATCCCCATCAATGGATTTCCTTCAAGGATCTATTCGTGGCATCAGTGCACAATAATCCAAAGTTGTCGGACGCACAACGTCTCCAGTATCTCAAGCTGTCTTTGAAAGGCGAACCTGCTTTACTAATCCAATCCCTACAAATTACGGATGGAAACTACAAAGAAGCTTGGACGATGCTGGAAAACAGATATCAAAATCAGCGAGAGATAGTCAAGGCCATACTCGAGCGCTTACTCTCTCAACCCAACTTGAACACGGAGTCTCCAGTGGCGCTACGCAAGCTAGCAGACACCACCAGCGAGTGCCTTCGTTCATTCGATGTTCTTAAAATTCCATTGGAAAAGGTATGCGAACTATTAGTGATCCATATCATTTGCAAAAAATTAGATGCAGAATCACGTCTGCAATGGGAGCGCTCGTTGACCACAGACGACCTGCCCAGTTTCAAGGATTTCTACAAATTCCTGGAACACCAAGCGAAAGTGACGGCAGCGGCCAAGGGAGCCAAGACTCAGCCCAAGCCAACCTTTCCACAAAATACAAAAGCTCCAGCGTTAGTCCACCACGGATCGACCACGGACAGTTCTTCCTCACACAAGTGTGTTATGTGTGATGGAAATCATCTCCTATTCAAGTGTGATAATTTCAACAAGTTATCAGTGCAAGATCGTGCTCAGCTGGTGCAGAAGAAGAAACTTTGTATAAATTGTTTCAACAGAAATCATTTTGCAAAAGACTGTACCTCAAAATATTCGTGTAGAAAGTGCAACGAGAGACACAACACACTCTTGCATTTCGAGAAAAATCCTCCAGCAACTGAAGCGGCCCAACCCACAGTTGCGACTCCAGCCATTACAGAGGAGCCAGCAGTCGAAGTACTCGTCTCCCACAATGTGCAAAAAGAAACCAGTGAAACTCTGATTACAACTGTGCTTCTCACCGTCCTGGATGCAAGCGGAATTTACAGAAATTGCCGTGGACTTCTAGATTGTGCTGCGCAGCAAAGCTTCATCAGTGAAAGTTGTTTGAACAGACTTGGCCTAAAACGGCAGCGGGCAAGCTTGCCCCTCTCTGGACTTGGTGGAATAGCATTTGGATCCCCCCGTGGAAAAACTCAGCTCACTATCTCCTCAAGTAAAGACACTAGATTTAATTTAACATTTGACTGTTTTATTTTATCTAAGGTGACCAACCCTCTACCACATTACAAGTGTGATCCGAAGTCTGGAAGCACTTGGAGAAACTCGAATTTGCAGATCCCTCATGCGGAAAACCTGGACCAATCGACATACTGCTGGGAGGTAATGTATATGCTTATCTCATTCGTCCTGGAATTGTCACTGGCCCACTTGGAACTCCCGGTGCCATCAACACAGTTTTTGGATGGTCACTAATTGGAGAAACTAACAACAAGCCACCTACATCTGTGTCAGCTCACCATGTTTTGTGTGATGTCGACACTCAACTGCAGAAATTCTGGGAGCTGGAGGAGCTGCCAACGGAGCACCCGTCTACCCCTGAAGAACAAAAGTGTGAGGAACATTTCAGTGCAACTCACAGCAGAGCCGAAACGGGACGATACACAGTGCAACTTCCCTTTCGTGACCACCCTTCGTTACTTGGCAATTCAAGAAACATTGCAGTGCGAAGATTGTACTCTCTGGAAAAACGCCTTCAAAAGAATCCAGAGGTGAGCCAAAAATATTACAAGTTTATGTCAGAATATTTGGAGCTTGGACACATGGAGCCCATCCCAGATATTCAAGTTTTTCGACCACCAGAGTCTACCTACTACCTACCTCATCATGAAGTGTTAAAAGTGAGAGATAGTGTAGCCAAATTCCGTGTCGTGTTCAATGCCTCATCCAAGACTTCGACAGGAAGTTCCTTGAATGATAACTTAATGGTCGGACCGACCATTCAAGATGACCTTTTAACAATTATGCTGAGATTCCGAACACATCCTATTGCATTTACTGCGGACATAGTCAAAATGTATCGTCAAGTAAATGTAACTCCCGAGCATGCAGACTTTCAGAGGATTGTGTGGCGGTCATCTCCAGAATTACCCATCCAAGACTACCGATTGACAACGGTAACTTACGGAACTGCTTCAGCCCCTTACCTTGCTACCAAGTGCCTACAGCAGCTAGCCTTGGACGAACAGAAAGATTTCCCTGAAGCTTCAAAAATCCTGAATCGAGACTTCTACGTAGACGATTGTCTATCGGGAGCGCCTGATGTAGAAACTGCACTCAAATTACAATCGCAATTGATCCCCCTACTACAACGAGGAGAGTTTCAATTACGGAAATGGTGTTCCAATCACCCTGCTCTTCTGGAGTCGCTGCCTCCAGAATTCTGTGAAACAAATCGAGAGACTACCACTCAAGAAATGTTTGCAGTGGACGATTCTGTCAAAACTTTGGGAATTTGCTGGAAGCCAACTACAGATGTCTTCGCGTTTTCGGTAAATGTCCCTACCTCTCTTACTATACTAACCAAACGAACTTTGCTCTCAGATATCGCGAAGCTTTTCGATCCTTTGGGCTGGCTGTCTCCAACAACAATTAAAGCGAAGATGTTGATGCAGTCGCTTTGGAAAGATCAGCTCACCTGGGACGAACCACTGTCGGATGCCATCAAAACGAAATGCACCGAATACTCTCAGGACTTACCCATACTGGAGAAAATACATATCAACAGATGCATTTGTTCTCCAGGTTCCAGTTACCAGCTGCACGGATTCTGCGACGCATCGCAAAGTGCCTACGCAGCTGCAATATACCTCAAAACGACTACCTCATCTGGAGAAGTCATTGTGGAACTAGTAGCAGCCAAGACCAGAGTTGCCCCATTGAAACAAGTGTCCTTGCCCCGCCTGGAACTCTGTGGAGCTCTACTCTTGTCAAGATTATTACCAGCTATCCAGAAATCATTGAATCTTACTTATGAAAGTGTACATTTGTGGACCGATTCCACAATTGTACTTTCCTGGATTGCTTCCCCTCCCCAGAAGTGGAAGACTTTTGTGGCCAACAGGGTCTCAGAAATACAGAAAAATACCCAACTAACTCAATGGCACCACGTCGCAGGAACGGAGAATCCAGCGGACTGCGCCTCGCGTGGCATTAATCCTTCTCAACTTTTGGAGCACCCCCTTTGGTGGCACGGTCCCTCTTGGCTTCAGAACAGTGAACCCACTTGCGAGTTAGCTTGCTACGATACCGAAGAGGAAGCTGCCGTGGCAAATAAACAAAAAATACAAACAAATCATGTAGCAGTTGAGAATCCACTACTTTCTCAGTACTCATCAGTGACTACTCTCATCCGAGTGACTGCTTACTGTAGGAGATTCATCAAAAACTACCTAAACAAAAACAAATCTACCTGGATACGTGGACCTCTATCCACTGCTGAACTCAACGAAGCATTAGCAGTTTGGATAAAGCATACCCAATGGCAAGCATTCGCCGAAGAAATCAAGTCTTTAAAAAAGAAAATACCCTTACCTAACAAAAGCAAATTACTGAGACTCAACCCTTTCCTGGACGAAAAGGGCTTATTGCGAGTTGGTGGACGCCTTCGCCAAGCTCAACTTCCGGTGGACAGGAAGCACCCAATCCTGTTGCCCAGCAAATCTGTTCTCACCAACCTGATTGTTTCCCGAGAACACATCACTAACCTACACGCTGGCCCTCAACTACTCATGGCCAGCCTTCAAAGAAAATACTGGATTGTGTCTGCACGAGATGTGACTAGACACTTCGTGAACAAATGTGTGACTTGTCATCGTAACCTACGCCAGACTAGTCAGCAAATGATGGGAGATCTTCCCGAAGCGAGAATTACTCCAACCCAACCATTTCTCAAGTGTGGAGTGGACTATGCGGGTCCTCTAACAATGAGAGTGCTTATGGGACGTGGACAAAAAACATTTAAAGCATATATAGCTCTGTTCGTGTGTTTTGCAACTAGAGCTATCCACCTTGAGTTGGTCAGTGACTTGACCAGTGACGCTTTCATAGCAGCTCTCAAGCGGTTTGTCGCAAGACGTGGCAAACCTAGTGACATCTTCAGCGACTGTGGCACTAATCTCGTTGGTGCAAACAACGAGCTACAGTCATTTCTTAAACTAATGAAAAGTGTGAAGCACCATGATGTTGTCTCTCACCACTTGAGCAAGGACAACATTCAGTGGCACTTTAATCCTGGGGGCGGACCGCATTTCGGGGGCCTTTGGGAGGCTGGTGTGAAATCCGTCAAGTACCACTTGCGGAGAATCGTCGGAGATGTTAGCCTAACCTTTGAGGAAATGGCTACTGTCCTAACTCAGATTGAAGCTTGCCTCAATTCGAGGCCTCTTTCAGCAATGTCATCTAACCCGGACGACATGACTCCTCTCACTCCTGGACATTTCCTAATCGGGACTTCGTTGAATGCAATCCCGGAACCGGACTATACCGATCTTAAGCAGAATCGTCTTTCCAGATGGCAACTTACGCAGCTGAAAATTCATCCCGGAAAAGACAATTTAGTACGTGCTGTTACAGTGAAAACAGCAACTAGTACCATTCAGCGACCAATAGTGAAACTTTCTCCACTACCCATTGAATCTGAGGATGTTCTCTAAGTTTGTGTCATTCTCATTTTAATTAATTGTAACTTTCATTTCTTAACATTCCAATTCTGATTTGCTAATCAATTTGTTTTTCTTGTAATCAATTTACATGTTCTTTTATGAAATGGATATTTCATGGCGGGCGGAATGTTGCGTACCGCAATACTTAACTAATTTCTCTTGCCTTTTGAATTTTACCTCTCTAGTACGTAAGTAGTTTACTTCTAGACTATTCTATTGTTGTCCGTTAAGTTTTAATCCTAGCTACTTATGTACTTCCAATTCAGTTCAATTCCAACTTCCAACCTTGCAGCATACAAGCTTCGTGTGTCTCGCAGGCAATTAATTTTCTATCATTTTTGAATTCTTTTTGTGTTAATAAATTAATTTGTAGAAATTAATTTATCTGTCTTTGACTAAGCTCACCTTACTTGCAACCAGTAGGTACACAGTCAAAGTTGACAACTCATTTCGTCACATTTGCCACCCGGGTAGTTTGTGCACGCATCCGTGATCGAGTCATCACACAGCATCTCTTTAGTGGGATAACCAGCATACTAGCATCCAACCCAAGTTCAGATAAAACACGCCCATTACCCCCCAACCCCAGCGGAGTGAGACCCAAACCTGATGTACCAAGCAGCACTGGACACCTCATCCCGCACAATCTACGCTGTACAAGCATATGATGTCATTGTTAAATACCCACATCATTATGTAGTTAAAATACCGAAGGTAAACAAACATACGACTTTGTGGAATATACTTCAAAATCAGATACAAATATAAACCCCAATTCTCTAAAATTCCCTGCTTAATTTTTACCAGTGTTTATTGTTTCACAAGATATACATATATCTTGCATCATATATTTCTGTGTCCCCTGTAAAAGTAGAGACGCAAAATAAAATAAATTTCATAGTACGCAGTACGTATATCATTTGTAGTGCTAAAAGCTTAACAAATTAGCCATTGATCATCTTAAGTGGTGGCTTAAATTTGCACATACTAACTAAAAGCCTGGAACAATTGTAATGGATTTTCATTTAGCTCTGATTAAGCTTGTGCAAACAATAATGTGTACTTTCTTTTGAATGAACCATTACTGTACTAGATACGAAGAAATATTATCATTTAGTTAGTCCAGAGTCATGTCATTTCACCGAAAAGCCCTTCATTGTTATGTTAATTATCACTTTTGCTAGAATAATAACATATTATTGGTTTCCTTGCATTACTAGTAGCTAATTTTGATTAAGTCATCCTCGAGTTCTGCTCTTGTGAATGAATACTTTATGAAATGGAATCCCTACCTCTAAACGTATTTGACGCACTTTTTACATGAAATTAATTTTTCGACAATTTAAAAGATATTAAAGTGCTCCTTAATCAAATAGGTTAAGGTTGTGACATCAACTATTTAAGTCACCTGAAGCGATGTCACTTTTTTTCGCCTGCACAAAAATAGTCTTCGACAACACAAAAGCAAGTTAAATCTAAATTCTTTTATGCACGAGTTACGGTCAAGATCGATCAATATTTATTTCGATAGCCTTATTAGAATTTGATTGCAAGAAAATCGAAAATGTCATGTCATCTGCTTTTTATCAGCATTTGTTCGTTGTCTATTGAAGAAGGATGTCCAACAGTACAATAATAATGAACAAAAAATTCTACAAACGAATAACATGGAATACCAATATACGAAATATGATCCATTGAAGGTATATTGGATAGTGTTGTACTTATTACTGTATAGATTATATACGACGGATGTTCAAGTAAATATGTTCTCCAAATATGGCTGAAAGAAGGTCTGATAGTATAGGTTGTCAGAATAAGGTGTAGTAGTTTCAATACTTCTGCAATCAACAATGAACATCTTTTCATTTCACTTCACAACCATACATTCACTTCACCAGTACTCATAAGCATCTTGAAATTGAATGCGAACCTTAAGTAGGAAATGCATCCTAACGAAATTGGAAAAGGAGAACGGTTAGCAAACATATAAGGTGGATTCCTGCAATGATGATAATATATTACGTATAATAAATTGGTATACCAGCAATAAGGAGAAAAGGATCTTTATTGACGACAAAGATAAACTACGAATTCGGTACGCTGTATGAAAATAGTACGTACTAAGATATCTACCTTAACCGTAAACCTTAAGCAACACAGCATCAACGAAAATATTTGAATGTTCAATATTGATGTCCATGATACCCACCATCCGTGTTTCTCCATCGAACTTTGAGCATTATCTTATTACTAATTTATGTTTGAATACTCCTTTTGCGATAATAATTATATCCCACGATTTCATTGAGTAGTGTATTTGGAGGTATATATAAGGTTTCACCTTAGTTAAGTCAAGGTCCAATAAGTTATATAAGATTTATAGTGAAACATAACAATGTTTTGAAATTACATCTTATGTACAATGTAAATATACGTAATAGGACCAACCTTAACCTAATTCCAATTGAGATACTATTACGAAATGCATGACGATGAATATCTACGTGAATAAACTAATGTTACTTCCAATAAACAACTGATATTCGAACAAATGTAAATTTACTATTTATCCAAGTGATTTCTTTTCCTGTTATGTTATGTTGAATGGTGAATGGTGACTGTACCGTAGTGTACCAATATGCACAGTTAGGAATGACGAATACAAGGCGAAATTGAGCAAATTATAGTTGATGGAACTTGAGAAACTTGAGAAACTTACTGCATGTAAATCCTACTACCTTTGACACCCATGTAATTTACAAAGCTAAGTTTGAACAATTTGTTGTGATAAGTTATTACGAATGGTAAGGTGACACATGAAGTACACTTAATGTTTGGAACGGAGCTAGATCGTACAGTAATATGAAGTGAAATTATTTATGAAGTACTTATTAGTGGCAGGGAGGTTAGTCTTGTTAAGATGTACATCAGATTGCCTGAGTAGGTACCTCGGTCTTGTCCAAGCCAAGACCAAGTCAAACTCAAAGTGAAGGAAGTTTACTTTTGAGATTTGTTTGCTGATGTCCGTCTGTACTCAACTCAACTCGAATCCTACAACACCCAAACCAAGCAAGAAACTCTCCTTTTGAACAAAGTAAAAATACTCGTCTCTTCTGTTCTACATAGTTACTCTAGCAGGTAGAGTAAGTACAAATAATACATTAGATAACAGCAGATTGAGTACATATAACAGTTTCGTTTGGGTTCTGTTTACAAAACTTTTGTTTACTTAATGTTTGTACAGTTTAGTTTCCAGACTAGCTTCTAGGCTAATCAAATGAATGATAATATACTTCGTTGCTTTCCTTGAGGCTCGATGTCTTCCTTGAAGCGTATTTTTCAATTCATTAGTTCCATTCAACTCGACGTGCTATTAGGTAGCTAACAAAAAGTGATGCATGTGATGTAATTACATACTCATTCATTTCTATCGACGGTTAAAAGTATTTAAATAAGGATCATGAAGGTAATGTTACGTTTCGTTCAGACCTATTAAGAACTTAATAATACTTTGGAGATTTGCACAGTAATTTCAGTAATTTGAGACCTGAGAATTATATATTAATATTTATAGCACTCGTAGTAATATTACATTTGGATTTTACACCCATTAAAGCTGAAGAACAAATTACTAGTAAATCAATATTTATTATAAGTTTTCTACCTCAAAAAATTGGTCTTCAAAATTGCTTTGAAATTCGCCTTCACAATGTTACTTTGCACTTTAGTTATGCACGTACACATGATATAACTGTTGATGATGTGGAATGTGTAGTTGTAGTTGTATCCACTTTTAAAACATTACTAGCGTAATAAAATTTTATTTTGGTCCATAAAAATTGTGGAACTTTGGAACTCAATTGAATTTTGCAGTTTCGTGTTATCATCATTGCTGGGAGTAAGATAAAGTAGAATAAAGTAGAAATGTCTGCATTGTAGAAACTACAATGCAGACACAAGAATAAATATCTAGAACTATGTGATTCGATTCTGTCACTTGGAATTCTTAAGATGTCCAAAGTAACGCAACTTGATTGAATTTCCTTCCTTCTAACTATTTGTATTCTCCTCATTTCTTTAGCTGTCGAGGTATAGGACTGCATCACAAATACTTCAGTTGTGTACCGTCATGTTCAGAAAGATAAGGACCGAGCTTGGAATTATTGTAGTCTGCACAAGTGGGTGCAAGAATGACATCGTATAATAGGTAAAGGCCAACTTTGGGAATTTATATATTATTGAAATGCTCATGGCTTGGCTTGTGTGTAACTACAATTACTGAATTAATCTAATATTAGAATTCACATTTACGTTGGGCATCATATCATCCGCTTTCATATTTATTCAGACTTCGGACCGCCGTGCCTAAGTAACTCAGCCATGCTCAATATGAAAAAGAATGGTACCATAATTATTACATGATTTATGTTCCTGTTCTACAGCAATTCTTTAGTCTAATCTGGTTATTTGAATTTGTCACTTGAACATCATCTAATGATGTAGTTATCTCTAATTCGTGACAGAAACATAAAAAGGTTGGAATTGAAATTGGATTTTTTAATTTCATTGTCACAATACCTTTTTGGACAAGAAAGAACTAACATTTCTATTTTTTATAAATATATAGGTATATTTTTCCAAATATTTTTGCAATTAAACTTTAAGAAAATACTTATTTATAAGAAGTTAACCAATGAAATATGAATTATGAATGTTTGTTGTGCCATAAAGATAAGAATGTATAGTAATTTAATATTTTTGGAATGTATGGGTGTATAATGCATCCTTAAAGTATTGTTTGAGATTACCTACCATTGTTGGTCAAATAAATGTGAAATGTGAAGGCATGAAAGATGACTACGAATGTTTTGATGAGAAAGAGGACCATAAGGCCAATGTTGTACTGGAAAAAGTTAAGTAGGTGTGCCTATTTTTTAGTTGTGTAAGGATGATATGGGTAAGTGTGTAGATAAAGTAGGGAGAAAGGTAAGTGGTGTGTAGGTATTGTGTAAAATGAGAAGTATATAATGTCCTTGTTCTGCCGAGTAGTATGACACACTATTATTAAGACATCAAACAAATCTATGAATAGAATGTTGAAAAAGCCGTCAACCAGAAATAAGTGAGTTTACTGTTATGCTCTGATGCGAATGGAAATCTTGTAAAAGCTTTCATTTGTCAAACTACAGCAGGCAACTCATCTTCAGTCAGTTAGACTGAAGCTATCTAAGCGTGTACATCACGACACGACACGACGACATGACAGCCTTGAAAATATCTGCAACCAACTATTCAGACTGAAAAGTTGCTGTGGTAGAAAGGGTCGTTTAATTGGGCCCTCCTAGATCTCTAATTATGACAATTATCGTGTCGTAAACCGAAACCTGGCATGGAATCACTTGGCTTCGACTTGGTTTTCTGTTGATTACACTATGGAACTAACTTTCTATTTCTACTATTGCATTTACCACAATCGGTGACTTGATTTGGCTAACTAGTTAATAATGTTATTCGAACTGGTTTTAACCAGGCTCCTCACTCCTTGTTAGCTATGCATTGAAAACATCCGCGCACTTTCTTGTCATTCAAATCACAAACCATCATCAGTGCACAAAGTAATATTTACCAGAAAAGGACAGTTTGTTTTCAGAGAAAAGTCCTCATCATTCTATATGGGTTTCCAGAAAATTCTACAGTTACAATTTCTATTACGTATTTCTATTCCAACTGTCGCGAACTATGTACTTTGTACTCCAACTTTCCTCAAAACAAATATTATCTTTACTCGTTTTGAAATTCAAGCAGAGGCAGGGCGGAAAAATACGAGGTGAATTGTCCTCTTCAATATCTTTTCGCAAACATGACTATTATCAACTCTACGTTATGTAAGGAATGAAACGGCTTTCATAAAATTATGCCTACTTAACGAGCACGCATAACTTACATTTGAATTGAAATCGAAAGTTTCTTCACAAATACGGATAAAGAAAGCAAAAGATTTTCACTACTGCTTTCCTCCTGCACAATGAGTGAAAGTTCTCAAAAACTCTCAGAGTTGGTTAATCCAGAATTATAAAAAGATTTCAGGACTTTTCCAACCTCCGTCTTCTACTTAATATGGTAAATACGTACAAAGGTTTTCGCTCACTAGATTTAAAGCGATTCTTTCAAAATGGCACACCCAGCCAAATATAAAATTCCATGCGCCCCATGTATCTCTGCAAGGAAATGTTACATCCCTATACTTCTATTGCACAAGTATTTCACTACTCTTTATAAGGTATTCTACAAATATCCTAAACATCTTTTGGGAAAGCTGTATTATACCTCAAAATGCAAATATGCTGTATTATCTACAAAATAGCGTATAAAATAATATTAATACTAAGTCTGCAAAGAACCTACAGTATCTTAATGTTATAGATTTATTTTCTGTCAGGTACTTAAGATTATTTTGTGTGTTATGAGATGAGCCGTAAGTTCTACGAACTCCCCATACCTGTAGGTTGGATTGAAGTTCAATTTAAATGGTTTATATTGGACTACTTTCACATTTTAGCTGTTGAGTTAGAAGACATAAAGTTTGTTGGTATAGAGTGGTTGGCAGTGAGAACTGAGTTGTTAAAATAAACACCCACGATTAAAAAGTGATGTCTTGTGGTGTAATATCTACTATTACGACTTTCCTCAGTAGGGAATCAAGAGTAAAAAGAAGCTGTTATGAGTGCTTTACTTATCACAACTTTTATTATAGCCACTGTCATGTCAACTTTAGTTTTAGGAGCACGATACTAGGATACCACTTTCTATTTGCAGCTTGGCAGAGTAAACTGACTGAGCTCAGTAAAGTAATCCATATGAAAAGGTGGTTCGGTTTGGATAACTTAAAAGAGAAAACGTTCATATACCTACTGGGTACACATTACGCTACTCAAACTGCTAAGGTAAGTACTTAAGTATAAAGGAATGCCCTAAATTCGATGAAAGCAAAAGTATTAGTGAAAGTATCTGTCTAAACAGTATAAGCAAGCTAGGTATACCTGGAACTCATTGAGTCAACATCAAACATCAACAGAACACTGAAGCAGATGCAGACAGACACATGAAGAAAGGTAAGGGAGGGGATTCCAACCCAATACCATAGAGTTTGGCAAAGGTAAAATTTGAAATACACTACCTACTAGAAATACGTAGCTCTTCTCCCTCATCGCCATCGGTGAATCTGTTCGTTGTAAATTTACGACTTTCGCTAAAGTATTATTGTGGCGGTTTATGTTGGACGTGCTGAAGGTTCTGTGGATGGTCGGACATAAAATACTGAGTCACTAAATATTTCCCATTCCCAGTCCACCAATCGTGACACATTTCCTATCCACACTTGCAAAATTATCGTTCTCCACACCGAAGAGGGGCGCATTACGACTCATTCTCTCTCTTCGCACGGCGTATTTACCTTGTTTATTTTTCAGATCAACTAGGTTTCCCTTAGCTTATCTTATAGCCAGTAAAAACCATAACGTACGACAGGGAATCAACGATAAATTAAACGAGTCTGCAGTCTGCACCTTTTCCTGTTTCCATCCTATGAATCTTTCTCGAAATAAGAACGGATATCATTTTCTATTCTAAACAGTACAAACATTTCTGTCAAAGGTAACACACACAAATAAACTGTGCTGAGGGCATTTCTCATATTTACACACGGAATTTATTAATACAGGCTTGCATACTTTCTGTCTAGATACACAGTCTGTAGGTAACTACCATGTCTGCAGTCTGCATAAAGCAAAACAAACCTCTTCTACCAGTGCTGAATGCATAAATACCATACATGAAAGAAGACGTTTCTTCATTCTCCCGATGCTTGTCCTCAATATGTCAACAGTGATGATAGTAATAATTTCTACAGCTTAGCTTACGATAGCTACTACCGTCAAGTGAATAAGTAATCCTGACTTTATTCCATAGAGGTACAGAGTGCGAGTGGCGAAATTGATGCTGCACGCTACAAAGCAAAGCATGGGACACTACTCCTCAAGTCCTGAAGAGTAAATTTCTTTATATGATAAAATACCTATACGTATTCATACCTTATATAAACATCAGTGTATAGGAATAGGTACTTTGGTATGTATAGAAAGGGATCCATACCACTCAGTCAGGTCACATAGCAAAACTCATGAATTTTCAAAACATGCTTGTTTTACCACAAGAAGTAAGAAATACGTTCAGATTTACAAGTAAAATAGAACATTGTGCGGAAAGGAAAGGTAGACTAATATAGGCCACGGAAGGGTACAAATCGACCAAGATTCAACGCTTACTGTGGCAAGCAGACAACCTGTATTCTGCAAAACCATAATAAAATGTAGCACACATTTTCGAAATCTGTAACTGTCTCCTAAACAAAAGTCAAATATTTTGTGAAAATCATGGAAGAAAAACAATTAACAAAAAATGTCAAGTTAGCGGAAAACTTTTAGTTTTGAAAATGAGTCTTGTCTTGATCTTATTTTCTCCAAAACTTGGTCTAACAAGAATGGACAAGAAAGTGGAACGATGGAATGACTTACTCCTGGAAAACTGAGCCCTAAACTGGAAGGAATAAACCGTTGCAACTAATGCGTATAGAGAAGAAGCAGAAATTTACTATTAATTAACACAAGTGTATTTGTAACCCATCTATAGTGTAGCTCCTCAGCAAAAGTCCCCTTCTAGCCCTTGGCTGTAGCAGGCATCTGTATCATATTTAGTAAATTTTAATTTCCTATGTGTTTAAACAACTTGTGTACAGCTTAATTTGGGTGCACACAGTTAGTTCTCCATTATACATACACAATAACAATAAGCATGACTGTAGTAGGTTACTGGGTCGAATTTAGGTTAGAAAATTTCAAGAAGATTGACCTCAAATTTGAGCCAGATCTTCCTCTGCAACATAATACAAAGTTTTAAGTAATTATCTCAAACCGTTCAGGAGTTATACAACCAATGGACGGACAAGCAGACAGATAGGTTGTTCAGTGCATTTTTATAAAGAGACTCCTGCTTCTTAATAAAACTGGCTTGTGAAGCTTTCCAGCAATTTGTTCTTTACCTATGTACTTGGAATTTGGTAGACGGAAAGGTTACAACCACACATCCAGTTTATTAGGACGTGGAAAATAGTTTCGCTAATGAATTAAAGAATTGGTGTAGCGAACAAAGTGCTCTGAAATGCCAAACTACATCCTGTTGCTGTTCCTCGAAATGTCCAATAAGATCTGACAATTTACTACTAGAAATATGATGCAGTACATAGAACACCTTGATTGTCTTTGACAATTAAGTTCAAAATAGTTATAGTTTACAAGCAAATATCTCATTAAGAATAATAAAAGGAATGGAGGATATTAGAGTACCAATAAAACTCCTACGATTTCCCAACAAATTTTTTCTTGGAAATTGTGTTTCACTGAGATAAAATAGATGTTGGCTTGGCTTGCCATTGGAAATGCATTTGAAGTGAGGAAAACAATAGTGAGGCACGACTTGTGGCTGCAGCGTCTTTGAGTGTTGAGAGCAACACTATACTGTCCATTCAGTTCTCTTATCGTGTACTTTTCACTGTGCGAACTGCTGCTCACTCGCCTTCTGCCACATAAAAATTTCAAAGTCTCGGTATCTTTTAATATATACCACAATTTAGTTGAAACCAAAAGCAGATAGCATAAAAATGTCTTCGGCTTTCTCTGAAACATTATTCCATAGTGTAGTCTAGCGTTTCCGTTTCGCAACTCTGAGAATTTCTGTAAGAACATTTGCCAGATTCGGTTTTGCATATCCGACAAGCAAAACTTACGCTATGCGCGAGCAGCTAAAGGATAATATCATGTACTATGTTATGTGTACTATATTTAGTACCACGTACTGCCATGTCAGCGTGAGTACAAAATTCAGTTGTATGGAAACAGAAGTACACTGGTGCACTGTTATTTGACTACTACGTAAAATAATGCAATCCAACACAACACATAAAACACAAAGAAAAGGATCGAAATCTTCTCGAGATTTTAGCTAGAGGTTAGGTTGAACAAAGTCAAAGAGACAGACTGTCATGAATTTTTCTTTAATTTATGACAAGAAAGAGCTTGCATGGTAAATAACAAAGCAGTAAATATTTTCTTTGCAATACCATAAAACATGGAGCTATCAAATAAATAGCAGAAAACCTCACTGTTACTGGAGCATGCATTTTACACTTAGAATCTCTCCGAATTTTGTGAAACCTCACATCAACATTAAAAACTTTATGGGTTTTACTGTGTCGTCAAAAATGCCTTTGAGAAATAATATTACTTGCATTCTTTCACTGTAACACACTCTTATGTTACAGTTGGCGTACTTTTCTAAACATACTTATTTTAAGTCACTTCTAGAAAGTAGTATTTTCTGTATTGTACTTTTAAGGCTGCTTGATATTATTATATTCATAAAAGCATTAGCATGTGCACAATGTCTCAAACTTACATTACATACATTCTAGCCATATTTTACGAAAGCAGAAATCAGAACGGGCAACAATGCAGTCGCCTCTATTTCTCCTCAGTATATTCATGCAATATTTTTGGTACGAATACAAAGATTTTACGGTTTTCGTAATTGATTACGGAAATTCAATTACCGATTTTTTATATAAACAATTTTCCATGTCTTCTAATGTTGTCCCCAAGCTCCTCATTAAAAATCCATAAACTTGACATGTTTTAATAGAAGAAAATATCAAAATCACATAAGTATGAGGGTATATCGTCTAAGGTCACATTGAGTAAGACGGTTTTTGAAGATAGTTTACAGAGAACCTAAAAAGTCACATTTTCACCATTAGCAATTGGACCTATTTGTTTGAAAGATGAATCAGTTGTGCTGTTTTTGAAAGCCAGCGGTTCTTTGCAACATTATGGCATCGAATTGAATTAGCATAAAATATTTCCTGAGAGTATATAATATGATCAACTATTCGATAGCAAACGTACAGGCATAAGCTTTTCAAATAATCTTGCTATATATTATTTTACTCTTAGGTTACGTTATGGCTGTAAGGAAGATTTCAGTATTCCATTTTGGGTAGATTTCGTGCATTCGTAAAGAATGCACTCCGAGCTCAACATTCTCATCAATCTTGAATGTATTAAAATAGTTTTTGGGAAAGAAGCCAAACCATTTGGTCAAATCCTCATATGTAATGAAGTAGAAGCCGACATTCCAGTCATTCAAGTTTGTTTTGAGCAGTAGAATAACGATTTTGGGTCTGGCTATGTTCCCGAGTCAGTTTCCTAACATATCTTGATACACTATTCATTTTTGCTCTAATAGAAAAACAATTCAAAGCTTGCAAACTAATTGAGGCCGTCAACTATTTCGACTAAAATGATAGTTTTTAATACCAATCTTGTAGCACAGTTAATGATTTCACTAAGCAGTGCTACTTATTTGGAAATAATTAAGTCTTCTGTAAACAAGGTTATCCTTGAGGTTTCTTTTCTAAATCTTTGCCAAAAGGGCCAAATGCTGTACCACTGTTCAAGGCACCGTCAGTCATAACCAACTCTTCCGTTTGACAAGTACTCTATTATTTCTTGCAGTCTGGACTTTAACAGGGATAATGTGAATAAAATTCTTTTTAAGGAATAATGTGCTGTCAACTTTCTCCCAACTATCTATGCTAACACAAATTTTCTATTTTGCTAATTAAAAAGAAACACATTGCTAGCAATACAGAAACAATACTTATATTCTTCTTCAAAAGATGTTTTCTGAAAGTTTTTTTCTTTCCCAGAGGTTTCTTTCAGAATATGGAAACTTAATCCACTGACATGGTCTGAGCTGCGCTTATTACAGATTTAGTTTAGTTTGTGTGTGGGAAATAAGTAGAATAGACGAAAAAGTAACGTGGGTGGATGCATCAAAATTTCTACACTGAATTTGACTCTGAAATTCATGCACGTTATTCCAATCAGTTTCGCAAACTAAATAGGGACATTAAAAACTCCTCATTCGCAGCAGAGATTCGAAGAATAAGAAATTCGAGCCTTTAGGGTGAAATTGATTCCAATTTCACAAAGTACATGAAGATGAAGAAAATAAAGCTTTTAGAAATAATACAGCCATAGACTGCAAGAACAGACAGAGAAATAACATTCGAATTTTATTGTCTGTGACTACAGAACAGACTTTCCAACTTTATTATTCTCGCGTAATACCTGCACCGTACCATTCATTCTGTGCTCTCTCTAGAATCTTTCTTGCTGGTAGTATTCTTACCAGGAGGTATATAACGATAAGCTATGAAAAATTGACTATAGGTCCTAAAACCCATAATTCTATAGATTCGGGCAGATACCAATGTATACAAAAGTGCAAGTTTTTTTCATTAAATACCCACATATCTTAAGAATTTATATAATGTTTCTTATTAGTTAGTGTTATGCACAACCACACAATTAACATAATTCTGAATTTATTTGGTTAGGTCATTTCCAACTGGGTAACAGAAGAAAACTAGTGGCTCTATTTAATTTGAAAACTTCTTTTTCTTCTTACATAAAGACCATTATAGATATAAACGCACTTAAACCAAGGCAGCATTGTATTTCCTGTTTAAAAAAGTAAACATTTAGCTTCTTTGTATTACGTTACTTGAGTGCACTGCAAAACCACTTTTAGTAACTATTGTTTCCTTTAAGACTGACAATATTTCAAAAAGTTTTACTGAAACTGCTAACTTTTATTTTTCCCTACATTTCCTTATGTCTTTTCTTTGATGCAATCGTGTTAGAGGACTCCTTCTTATTAGATCTCCTAACTGAACTTAGCAATATGTTAAAGTGCCCATTGATTAGAAACATTTTTCAGTGCTTTCTTAAAACCTTCCTAAAGGCTTAGTTATTATGAGCGAAGATTTACACATGTATGTTTCCATTGTTGTCGTTGTACTTTCGAAGAGAAGACTTAACTTCATTGATTACTACTTGATTGATAATAACATTGAAGAAAACTAAACAATACCCGTTTTAATCATAGCATATTGTGCACTCGACTTCTATCTAATGTCTTGTTTTATACCGTAGGTATAAAATTTACTTTTTACGTCAATAGTTGTGTTACGAAAGTAAAAGTTTGTAGGCCCGATGCGTAAGGAAATTAAATCAATGTATTAATGGTATTTGTAAGGCAGAATAAGGGAGGGAATAGGAAAGGAATTGGTAACTCAATTTAGTTAATTCCTTCTAAATGCAAAGCGGTAACTGCCAAATGCTTTTTATCAGTGCAAACAAATCGAATCAATTTTTTGCTTTAAGCATTTAGAAAAAGCCTTTTTCAATTTACTTATTCAACCATGCCCTAATAGAATGAGTGGGTGCCATTGAGACTTGAGTATATAAATACGGTGAGAAGGGAAATAGAGAGAAAGCAGAAAAGTTTAACGAAACAAACTTAGAGGAAAATCGTTGGAGAGCATCGGTTGGTTACTTGTGTACAGATCTGAAGTAAAGAACATTGATTGAGACAGACTGTGGTCAAAGTGGTCCATCACGTCTTCAAAATAAGTTAGTCGGTTCTCGGAGCTTAATTCAATTGAGAAGCAATTTACTATTTCTAATGTTGAACCTAATACTAATATTATTTGATTGCCGCAGTACTACTAGCTGTACTGCAGTCACTCGACTACTCAGCCTTCTACGGCTACTACCAAATCTTTACGAAGAAAGCGAACTGATACCAAATCATTCTCTGAAAGTCTGTTCATTCTATATCCATCTTCGTATTTAGTAACAAGCAAATATAACCTACACCAAATGGCAAGAAAAAGAGAATACGCTTTAATTTCTAGTGTATGGATCCAATATTTACCGTGAGTTCCGTGAGTCAAATTACCTGTGTAGTGAATTGAATTTTTGATACTTGATTAGCATCTAGATGAGCATTTATCAGAGGTCGAAATTTCAGTGAGTATTGAGCCGTAGCGGCTCATGGCTCATTTCAGCAACGTCATACGGCTCACTCATTCGGCTCATGGCTCATTTATCAAAACCTAACGGCTCACTCACTCGGCTCATGGCTCATTTATCAAAACCTCAGGGCTCGCTCACTCGGTTCATGGCTCATTTATCAAAACCTCAGGGCTCACTCACTCGGCTCATGGCTCATTTTTCAGAACCTCAGGGCTCGCTCACTCGGCTCATGGCTCACTCCGAAATGAGCCATGAGCCGTGAGCTGAGCCCCGCTCACGGCTCAACGACTGAGCCGTGAGCCAATTTCGGTGAGTATTGAGCCGTAGCAGCTCATGGCTCATTTCAGCAACGTCATACGGCTCACTCACTCGGCTCATGGCTCATTTATCAAAACCTCAGGGCTCACTCATTCGGCTCATGGCTCATTTATCAAAACCTCAGGGCTCGCTCACTCTGCTCATGGCTCATTTACCAAAACCTCAGGGCTGGCTCATTCGGCTCATGACTCTTTTATCAAAACCCCAGGGCTCGCTCACTCGGCTCATGGCTCACTCCGAAATGAGCCGTGAGCCGTGAGCTGAGCCCCGCTCACGGCTCAACGACTGAGCCATGAGCCGTAATTTCGACCTCTGGCATTTATGAAGAATTAGTAAATATAACTTACAATTAAAGATTTAAAAATGCCATCACCAACACAAACTGACGGGCAGACTTTTCGACCATATAAGCCTGTATTCCTTAGCCATGTTAAGACGAAAACCTTTCCCTCGCAAACTACCTCACTCCTCGCATTGATTGCCAAGAAAATTGCATGGCATGATTTCTTGCTTTTCCAAAATTTTCAGCCGTACGGTGTAAGTACAATATTTATTAGAGTAATAACATTAACGTAATGCAACATAAGATAAGGCAAAGGTAGTAGGGTGTTATTGGACATACTATTCCTTTTGTTTAATCATTTCCAGAATAATAACCATTAAATACGGCTATGTGTACACAACTTGTCGTAATGAAAATTAACTGATAACACCTGAGCACAGAGAAAATACGAAAAGCTTATGATTAGGCTTGTATGCACTCAATGCATAAAAATTTCAAAGCTTATAATTGAGAGTCCTATTGACATATTATTGAATGTCACGGAAGAATTATTATTGGCAATAAGTGTTTGAAAAACGCCTTCTGTGAAATTTGACCTCCCCAAATAGATACTAATCAAGAAGACTTATTTGGTTGATATCTCTCAGGGGTCATCTCATTCCATCTATAAATTTAATGGCATTCCTTTGTAGTACAACTGAGATCTGCCAATACCAATATAAAGAAAGTTGTTTTTGGTTTTTATCTGAAGAATGTGGATGGTGCTTATAAGCACGCATGCGAAATATTTTTAGAGTACCAATTTTTCTGGTAAGGTTGTGGTACTTGATGGGAACTTGATTTTATGTTGATGGGAAAATTGAGCACAGTAGCTACTAGAAAAGAGTGGACGTGTAGCATGAGATGAAAAAACGAGAAAAGTAAAGATACAATCAATGCTAATATATCAGGTATAGGGCGCCAGCAACCGGTGATAAATGATGCCAACTGGGTTGGCAGAGGCTTGGTGTAATGTCTTGGAGAAAGCGGAGAAACGCGGTAAATGGAGCGACTCACGGATAGAATGACAAGTCAACTCTTGAGCTATGTAGTTCGTGCCGTTCTCCTCTTAACTTTATTCTGAAGAAAAGCGAAGACAATTTTGCTTGGAAGAATTAAGTAATTCGATAGAAATAAAAGTAAAAGTTGAGAGAGAAGAAAAGGGGAAACCCAAAGCTATATAAATACATCCACATACTAATACTGATAGTCACTAGAATAATTACGTAATAAGAAGCACATTTCTTCTTTTTCTTCCTTGCTTCGTCTCTGACATACTTGAGTACATGGAATTTAATTTATATACATCAGAGATGAAACAGTACATAATATGAAATCTATTTGCTAACTAAAAGGGCTGATATAAGGTGAGAAAATACATTAACGTCACAAAATGACTTATTACTGCGGAGCATGAAATTTAAATGAAATAATGATAGATTTTGTAAATTGAGGAAATACTTATATACTAAGCCTACTCTCTGGTCTGTATTGTAGAAAGAGGAGAAAAATATGTTGCAGATCATTTTGCTCGTGAATGGAAATTAGAGGTGACTGCGGATACAAAAAAGAGAAAAAGCAATCTTCTATTACAAAATACTAGTTTGCCTATAGGAATCTTTGGGGAAGTAGTAATACCTCTAAATAGTTTATGGAGTCAATTCAACTTCAACCTGCCCTTAGAAATATTCCGGACGAAACCAAATCTAGGAACTTATTAGAGAGTACTCCATCTGAAAGAAAGGAGATTGAAGAGAGGAAGAAAAGAGTGACTTCATCACTGAATAATTATTTCCAACTGCTGAGTCTTCATTTTAGACTACTTGAGATTGCTATGAGCGAATGTGAAGCACATTCTTATAGAAATGCCTACTTGGTTTGTAGATGCTCGTTTACAGTAACTGAAACAAGACGAATCACTCACAAGACGTTTTCAAGAGAGAAATGATGACTCTATTTCGAAATGAAAACTTCCTACAAAAGTTACATCAAATCTAACCAACTTCAGGGGCCTGGATTCAATACGATTGCTTTATCTTTTCACGAGTTGCGAAGAGAAGTATCCCTTTTGTGTAGAGCATAAGTTAATAGTCGGGAGTCATGTAGACTAACTTCTGCAGACTTTCAGACATATTTCGCTTATATGTACTTCCATGCTACATATAAGAACACACACACATGCTTTATTATAATTTGTAAATATAACTATTTTGCAAACTTAATCTTCTATTCAACTTTTCCTCCTTCAGGCAAAACTTTGCATGTGTCCTAACTGTAATATAGTGTATAGAAATAATGTTTAAAAATTCATCAGAGTAGATAACGAAGTGAGAATTTGAAAGGAGATAAAATGGAGAAATCTTGTAATATTAATGAGTTCTCGTCACATAGAAACACATGGCAAATAAAACTCATTAAAAATTATTCATTAAGAAGTGAGTGCACACAAAAGAGTAATAATAATTACTAAAGTGCTGATTTGAATATTTCTTGTGCACAAATCGTATACAAAACCTTATTGCTCAACTGTTTAATTTAAATTTACACTAAGCATGTAAGTACAAAATAAGCGAGCCATATTTTCACTACTAGAACTCGCTGTGTAGTCTTTTACCTTATTATTCTCTAAACATGATGAGCAAATAACTCAACTCTATTCACTATATTGGGATACTAAGGATTTAAATTGGCACCTCGAACCCAACAATCTAAAGGCTATAGTACAAACTCTATCCGGAAAATTTATTTGCACAAGTATGCTACAGGGTTTTAGTTAACTGTAAATATTGCTAACTTTTTGTATATTATGTGAAAAGAACGAAGTGAAAGTCAACAAAGACATTTATACGAATAATAAATAGAAGGAAGAGAATTTTACAGAATTTGTCAATAAAGATGGAAGAGGTGGCCTACTCTAAACTAAATAAAAATTGTATACTAACAATGAGTTACAGTATCTATATAAGCGTAGATGCATTGTATTACATCTAGCTACTTAAGCACACACACTGGATAGTGTGTTGTCTCGCTAGTCTGGAGATATACAAAGATATGTAGGTATGTGTGTTATACATTGAGTTGTAATGGTAAGAGCTTTACATACATGAGTTGAGTTGCGGAGTAGACTTTATAAATACAAATGCACCCCTGCCATGTACATTAGAGATATATAGCCAATAGAAGATGGAGTACTTAAAGAGAAAAGAAGAATAGTACGTTACGTTCCGTTAGGTAAGGAAGAGAATGAAGGAAATGCTCTGGTAGAAAGACAAGACATAAAGAAGATCGATAGCCCTCAACTGCCCTAAATTTTTTTCGCCTTCAGTCAAGTCAAGACAAGGTAAGTCAACTCTAAAGTCTGCTTAAAGCTTTACTCTAGTCGAATGGCTAGGTTAAGATAGATCAGAACTACGCTGCCACAGATACAGGCTCATACACTCCTCTAGGTATAATGATGTACACTGCAGTACAGACGAAGAGGCTGATTCTGGGAAAGAGTGGATGAGAAGAGTAGAGGCAAGCAGGAGGGAGTATTATGGCAAGTAGCTGTAGTTGACTTTCTTTCTTGCTAGTAAAAGTACGCACGTCCTGCAAATACTCGTGTACTTACTCACTTGCTTTCCTTTCCTTGCCTACTCTTTACTTTACACGGTTGGATGACTGAGAACTCCTCTTTGGCAACTAATAACTCTAAAGGCTTCTCTCTATATTTATTTGCATGAAAGTTGAGTTGCTAAGAGCTGTCGGAGATGCTTTTCTTTTTCTATCATTTGATTGCCCTTTATTTCAGTCTCGTCCTTGTTTCTTCTGTTTAGACTTATGTATTATGTACTCAAGGAATAGTAATTTATTTACATTGTGTAAGCTCATACAACCTGTGTATTTAGTAATATACGTAATGCTTATTTCTTGTAATCCCCCACAGCATGCTTTTTCCATTTCCTAATTGTTTTTCTAATTTCAGATCACATGTTTTATTTTCCTGTGTAACAAAGATTTAGTACCTGGGGTAAGCATACTTTGGTTGTATTCTATGAACTGTGGTTTTCTTTTGAATGCATACATAGCTAACCGAACGGAAATGTGAAAGTCCTAATTATTTGTTGCATTTTGATGTAATTTTGGGGAAATCAGTAATAAAGCTTTCTTTATTGTCTGTCAAATGAAATTGTTCTGTTGTAAGAAGTATAACTTGTGAAAGTGAAAATAAAATACTTAAATGTACTGTGTATTGTATATATGTAGAAATGTAGAATGTTTGAACACAAATACATCGTCAAGAGACGAATGTAACAACGTGGGAAATAGCCTAACCAAAGAAGCAAAGCTTTTGTTTGAAGTCGGCAAATCCCTCCGTTCAAGCAGAATGGGAACGAAAATGTGACTATGACAGATGTAGACATTTGTTGTCAAAGAATCAGAATGGAATGTGAACTCAAGCTCAACCTTTTTCTCATGAATCACATCACAATGTCCTACATTTTATTTTTATTCAACTATTCCCCACGGAGATATATCTAGCTTATGCATTAGCTACGTTTTATATGCAACACAGCTTTCATGCTCTAACTTTTCCAACTGACACGCTAATGTATGCGTTTTCTTGATGGCAGGCATGTATCTTGTGCACAGATTCTTGTTTCCCCTCTGTCATTTTATAAGCAAATCGAAAATATACATCCACTCAACCCACAATCGCAATCACTGCAAATCCTCTTCATTTATCTGCCATGGCAAATATCCAATGCATAATCTTAGTGCCTAGAGTAGTAAATATAAGGGACTGCAATTTTTAAAAAGTAGTAGGTAGGTTTCCGCAGCATGGATGTGTTTTTATGCTAAACCAATCTGTCTTTTTTGCATTTAACAAAATGATGCTATAGTAATTCTCATTTGCCCATCTGTCTTGCCAAACTGTTCTACTTTCTTAAATTGCAATTTCTAAATAGGAAGCAGCTAGGAGAAACTAAACTTGCTACTGTTGCTACTTGCACAGTTTCCCGAAAGTTTAGCAATAATGCTACAAATATGTACAATAGCTCTTGCTTAAACACAATAAGCTATCAAACTTCAACTTTAGCTAAATACTAATATGAAAAGTTGATATATTCATATGGGTTATACATACATAAGCATTAGGTAACAAATTTTGTGTAGAATTTCGTAATTTTAGTAGCTGATTCAGGGTTCGTAAGGAAAAATAAATTGTTAAATATGAATCGATAGTGATCGATCGATTTGCTTGAAAGAAAGATGGTAGCCTATAGAATTAATTTGAATGAGAAATGTGACTGAGTTTGACTTGCGCTTAATTCTAAATAATTTTCTTACTCCGCTTTTATTTTTAGCTTAGACAGCAAGAAGAGATCAATTGATATTAATTAAGGTGATTAGTATTTCCACCTGAAAATTAATTGGATCTGTCTGTTGGTCGTAAGAAATTAGTGCAACATCGTGTATACAGATAGTTAGATTTAAATTACATTTAGAACCGTCTAGCTCCTTGATGTACTACATCCGTAAAGGAATTCTAGTTCCAAAGTTCATCAAAGTGTCTAGTCAGGATGCTGAGAGTAACGAATACTACAAAAGGCTCCCGAATCACAGAAGGAAAACTTGTTTACAGTACTAAACATTGCATTATGCGAAAGTAACAACTAAGATGTTGGTAATATTAATTTATCTTAAAGATAAATAGTTCTGCCCTAATTTCAAGGTGTTTGCTAGGTTGGAGAAAGTTTAAATTCATTTCAGAGAAAAGAGAAATCGGGAGGATGAATAGAGTGGGCCTTGTGTACCCTAATATAATATAGCACGAAATCCCGTACTAACTATTCCTCAAGTATGTTTTACTTATGGTAAGTGAAGACTTAAACATAAAGCTATGCATATTAGGTTAAAAGCCTGTGGTTGGCATTCTTGATCAAACAAGCCTTAACACTAATTAGAGTACAATATATTAAGGCTTGGCCAGACAGACAGAACTCACTTGACTCCCAGTCATCCAATCCTCTCGACTTGACTGAAGGAAAATCAGAAAAGGGAAAGTACTTAAAGGAGAAGAGAGGATAAGAAAGTTTCCGCCTGTCTGAATTCTTTACGTAAAATCACTTATTAATAAAACTGTGGAAATAAGTATGACCTACAAACTTTACATAGTACCATAGAACATATTAGTATGTAACATAAATATATCCACTGATGGTAATAGAATACACTTAGACTAACTACTTCTACTCTATCTTAGATCTAGAACTTTTATATCTTATGCATGCTCTTATCATTATTAAGCTCTCCTTTCCGGCAGAAAAGCAGAGTAGAACTCAGTAGAGCTGCATTACGTAATTGTACTTCAATTCATGCAGATTGTCATAGTCTAAGGCTTTTACTCTGCTCTCTACATCTACAATATATACGTATCCATAATATGCTTTATGGTGGAAATTCTCAGTAAGCATCATCAATGCAAACCGCTTGCTTCCCCAACAACGCTTTTAATTAGCCTTTCACTACCATTATACCCTACGCCTACCTACTTATACATCATGCATACTTAACTTTTTCAGATGTTGATTTTATGCGCTCCTTCCTTCCTTCCATTCAAAAAAACCCGAGGAAATTAGAACGTGACGCAAGAAGCTGCCTTGTCTTTCTTTTTAACTCAAATTGAAGAATTGCCCTATTTGACAAGAAAGCAATGCTCCGACATAACTTACATTTAAATACATTATATTGTATTTACGTGCGCTATTATTACTCAGAGTCGATGAATTTCCTTTGTATTTCCCTGGACAATTGTGTTTCAGTTGCTAGTAGTTTGTGTGTGAGGCGAATGGAGGAGCTTGCTTTGAACAATTATGGAAAGTTTATTCTAACTGTATTACATTATATTTTGTTGAGTGTATTATAGGATGTTAGCAGGAGAGACTCGGTGTCGTCGTGAATAGATTTTCCTTCTGCTAACATTGCCAATTTGATTTTGCAAAGAATTATTGTAGAATGTATTGAATGTACCTTGAGTCATATTCAATTAATAAACTGATAATGAATATATTATACTAGTATCTAGTCATTTAAGTATATACAAAGTTACACTTAAATGAATTAATATTTGCTAAAAGCTTGAAACAAAACGTTTTCTAAAATTTTCAGAACTTTTCATGTACCAAACAACGTAACCATATTGGTATGTCTTTTTAATATTGTATTTCATTTTTACATTAAGGAATTAACAACCAGGAAATTCTACGTATTGATACTTGGTACAATAACAGGAAATGTTCAATCAGATGCTGATGGAGAGGTTAACATTGAATGAGTCCTTACATACAATCCTACTCCTTCCGGTATACTTAGTGCTCCGGATATTTAAAACATTAATATTGCCAAAGACACTGAGAAGCACAGCGTAGAAAAGTTCACTCTTTGTGAAATTAAATTGCAATCAATAATTTTGCTACGCAGAATTTTCAAAAACATTATTTCATAATCTGCATTAGAAACTGTAAGAGATCTAAAGTTAAACCTTAAGATCTTTTAAAGTTAAAGTTGTTTATTTTTAGTAATTGTAATTTAATTAAACGTAATACTTGTAGATAGGGAAAAAGAATTTCAAAAGTTAGTTAGCTAAACATTGATTTTGGTAAAAGTGAAAATCAATTGAGTTAATGAGGAAATACGCCATCAGGATTCAATACATGTAAAAAATTGAGAAAATTAATATCACTAATGAGACTAATAACCTAAATGTAACCGTTTTACATAATTTTCTTTGTTGAAAATGGGAGTGAGGACAAGTTGGGTAATAAATGCACGCGGAGAGAAAAGAAATAAAGCAGGGAACAATGTTGGTTATATTATGTGTGCATTGCCCCATCAGAAAATGTAAGCATGAATCTTTATTATGAGTTGACTACGGAATGTTCTGTTGAGTATAGTGTTATATTCTTTGCTGGCTGAGAACTGGCGTAAGCATAGAAGAGAAGTGGATGGAGAAAAGAAGGATGTGGAGCTAGGAGAAGAGGAGTTAACCAAGTTAGAGCTGGAACACAACGATGGTTTGCGAAATGAGGTTAAGAAAGAAAAGTGGCAAAAAGGAGTGAAGTGACGGCTCTGGTGCTCTACAAAGTTAAATTCTATTTAGTTCAGTTCAGTACGTCTACAGCTTTTCGTCTCATCTAAAGAACAAGGAAAGTTTGTGAGTAGATTGTAAGTATTGTACATAGAGAGTGGATTGCAGTGAGTATTCTTGGGAGTAGTCGGTAAGTGCATGGAGAGGTGGCTACGACGATACGGAGGAGTTGAGCAAAATAGTGGAGTCTGTGTTTAAGTAAATGTGATGTGATGAGTATTCATTAGAAGTCGGAAGACAGCTAGAAAGTAGGCACATTTCAAGATAGAAAAAGTGTCAAGCTTTCTCTGGAAATGCTTGCTCTGAGTAAATCCGGCTAATCTTGCTACGTCGGGAAAACTGTATTGTAGTGTAGTAGGTAAGTACTACTTATGTAACTCTACATAAGTACATAAAAGAAGATTCTGTCTTGTCTTGTCGATTCAAGTTGAGTAGAGGAGCAATGTAGTAAATATTATGTAATAGTGTAAAGCTTCGTCTTCCCTCTTCATATGTCCGTGTATTATCTGTATTGTGTAAAAGGGAGATGTGATGCAAACGTAAAAAGTAGGAAAAGTATGTAAAAGTATGTACATACTTTTACTTTAAATTACATTGCATTACTTACTGCTGAGTATGTACATGTATGCTACACTCTAAATATATCTGTACTCTTTAAAGCATTCGCATTTTCCTTTGCAAAAGAGTTAAAGTCCGAATTGCCTCTTTCTATTATTCTCTTCTGTTCTTCTAACTTTTCTTCTATGAATTACATCTTTCGGCATATTTCCTTTTGTCTTTTGCCTGAATTGAACTGAAATGAATGTGTCTCTGCCATGGCATGTCATGCACTACAGTGTAAAGAGAAAGTTTCATTTCTCATTCGTTTTCATTCGAGTCGTTGAGAAAATTGAATGAGTAACTAACCATGTAAAAGTAAGTTCCATCCAACAGGACGGAATGAATATACTTTCACAATTTTGACTCTAGTGTGACAGCACAAACTGACTAGGCCACACTCAGTTTGAGTCAAACGAAACCAAATCAGACCCAGCACATTTTATCTAACAATAAGAGGCACAGTTTCGTGGTAAGCTTTCTCTTTTACTTCACTTTCATAATTCACCTTTTTGTTTTGTCATACAACCACCCTTTCCGCTTATACCTTTGTTTTCTACAGTGTAATAAGCACAAACCAATGTATAGTATTCCTAGCGCCAGTCCAACTGAACAATGCAAAAGATATGGTTACAGTGGTTTCGTTTAACTTCTAATTTACTTTCGTCTGGTCACAATGAAATTCTAGCTCTCATGAACCCCGTTCCTTATAAAATCAACTCAATTCTTTCATTCCATAACTTGCTAACTTTCCGCCTTTTGTACCCAAGTTTGTAGCAGCAGACAATTACTCCGTTTGTGTTGCGTATGTGTGTTTCAAACTTTATTTGTATTCTATTGCAGCATAAAACATTTAAACACAGGCAAGTTAGTTAGAAAACGCATACTGTACTTCGGTTCAACTTGAAATTACAAGATAGTAATTCCACACTAACTACCACCTTCATTTCAATTTTCGCTAACGTAACGATAGTTAATTTACTAGCGAAATTACTGTACTTTGTACTCTGTACTACTCTAACTACTTATAATATTGTAACTTCCCAAGTTCAACTTAAATTACATTCTCTTTTCTGATGTCAGTTGTGAGTGGGTCAGAACTTAAGGGTAATGTGATGTGATGTGAGGTAGTTTTGTGTAAGTGTAATAGGAGAGCTAAGCAATGAGGAATAGGATTGTTTAAAAACTTGGAAATTCTACTTCATTTCGAATTCACTTCGTACACAAGAAAGACACAGAGACAAGTTAATGACATTGTCAAGAAGTTCTGGCGTGTTTGAGGAGAGAGAACATCGGAGACTTGTATTTTAAACTTGTACCGACAACTACAACTGAACTAACTAGTAATTTCAATCCAAAACTACGAGGAATTATAGAGTTCACCAAACCTACACAGATTTACATTAATATACGCTGTTAAATACTTTAGTACCATATAGAATGGAATTCACCAATAACTCTATACCTAACCCAAATGAAACCGTTAACCAAAACCCATCTAAACTTTGAAACCATGACATGACATGACAAGTCGTCTATTTGTTAGCCCATGTCTATGCAATTATGTACCTATACAGAGATCCATTTGTCTTCCCTGCAAAAGCAAAATTGCTGATTGTGAAAGCAGCCAAGAAACTTTCCACAGCTTTTCCTTCAGTTCTATCGCCAGCTCAAACTACAAATGCATGACAAAATAACCAGCACAAAGGGGATACTCTTACGTGGAAGTGGAACAACTTACAGATGCTTCGCACGCTCTTATTCTTAATACAATAATCCAATACTTTCAAAACAAGGTTTTTCTCATTTAGGTCCATTAGTCAAATTTCGATACTTTAACTGTATTTACGTATTTACTGCTCAGAAAACAATTTTCATGCTTCTATCCTTCTAATGCTAAAGTCACGCTTCTAGTAATGCTGTTACACTTTATATGAAATTCTTTACACTATCAAATAACAAAAATAAGTTGATTTCTTTAATTTGACCTGCGTTTAAATATTTGGCAAAATACAGTAAATTGTGTATTTATAAACTTTGTAGATACATTGTCAGTCCCTTTTAAGTAAACTATGTAAATACTGTTGTACACAGCAGAATTTTCTATGTGCAGTCTACGTTCTACGTCCCCAAGCAGAAACGTTTTCCAAAATGTAGAATTCACATATGCAGATTTGAATACAGGTTTAGCATAAAGATAGAATTGTATCCTTTAATGTGTACTTTGTATACTCCCATACAATAGTAAATACAAGGTTACCAAATTACATTTCATCCAATTTTAGTCTTACATAAAAATTTGTTTCAAAATGACTGTTCAGAGAAATCCCACTTGCTCAGATATATTGCAAGCAATAAAAGTGAATTAACACAAATGTGGCAAGAAAGATTTTAAGAAGTTTCTTATATTAAACTTTGTGCTACAACTACAGTTTTTACTGAGAACTTGGGAACTTGGAAATTAAAGAGAATGAGAGTAAATAATGTAAATACCTAGAGAAAAGTTGAAGAAAACGAAATGAAAAGTGAGGTAGGAGGAAAAGGAAATAAACCCAAGTATTATTAAGAAAGTCAAAGCTTATTAGGAAATAAAGAGTAGAAAATATGGGGCGGAAGGAAGAAAGTTCGCAAACTCCATTTTAACCCTTTCTTCCCGAGGGCTTATGAAATCACCTCTTCAGTACATGGAGTACACTGTGACATTAATATTCACTTGAAATATTTACTACAAATACATTCTATGTAGAACATAGACAAGCACCTATTGTATTAGTGAGTGTATTGTATTGCTGGAGTCAAATTCATTAATATTTGGTGAACAATTAAAGCCAAAAGGTTGAATCTTATTACTTTCTGTTGAATAGAGTTTATTGTCACCAATGTTTTACTTAAAGAAAGAAAACACATTGTATAGTGGAACAAATTAGTTTGAATGTATCATTGTCATCCCAAAATGTATTAAAGCCAACTGCATATGTGGTAAAGTACCCACTGCAAATGTTATGTAGATTGTAGGTTCATTTTATTATTACAGCCAAAACTTATGGGAAATAAATTTACAGACTCATATATGCGTAATATTTAGGTACACCAACTCGGGCGGGCAGTATGCAAGAAAACTAAAAGCACTTTTATCCGATTACTAAAAAAACTTTCATTATTATATAGGTATTACGATTTTGACTTTGTCTCTTAAGAATACTATATGAATATTCTACTTTACTTATGCATGTACCATACTACTGCCATACGACGCTTTCTTGGTCTTTCCGTTTGTTCATTAGCTGCTAGCTTTGTTTATAAATAGGGCAATAATCTTCCATTCATTACTAACTGTGTATATTGAAGATTTTGCAGAAGGAAAGAGAGAAAAAGACGCAGCACCGTATTTGCGTTAGTTTTCCTGAAACAAGAAGGAAAGCGTTTGTCTACGAGGTCAAGTGTACTGCGTATATGAAGTTGGTGGTAGGAGAAATTTTAGAAAGTTTGGAGTTGACTTTCCTTATGATGGATGAAAGAAAGAAGAAATCAATGAGGATTTAAAAATGACTCATCAACTTGAGTTCTTAATGAGATTTTAGTTTTTAGGTTCTTTTTCCGTATGTCGTATTAATGATAGGATGACATGTTGGCACGTATCATAATTTAGAGTTGCCTTGTGATTTAGTTTTGTATTTACGTATGCAATAGGGTTTTCCCTTCCAAGTAAGACGATAAGCTCAACTGAACTTTGTTGCTTCTTTCTTGCAAGTTTAGTTAGTGGGCACAGACAGTGCCATTTGGGGAGAACAAGTCAGATTATAGAGAACTAATCGTACTGGGACATTCGAGCCAATCTTCTGCCACACTACACTGACTCAACTAACTACACAGCGTCTTGTATACGTCTCCAGCAAACGAAATGAAAATGGCAGCTAAGCAAGACACATTGAGAATTTCTTTGGAAGAAGGCTGAAGGTAGATACTAGGTACATCCTACACACGACGACACAACTATTACGTCTTATCATTCTACGGAGGATTTAACTATGCACTAGATACCATAACATGCATACGACCGATAGAAGTATACACCGTGCATTGCTTATTCCACTGTAGGAAAACTCCATCAAATGAGGAGTCTCTACAGTAACTTATTGGCCTTCTTTGCATCTTAAATAACTTTTGCTTTCAGAGAGATTCCTAATATCCGGATTTGACTTGCCGTCTACCTCCCAAAGGATGCTTCATTAGACTGTAAAATTAATAAACTTATGACAGCGGAAACTTTAGGTCGCTCTCATTTTCTTACATTCTATTACTGTGTGCATGCATACATTATAATTTCCTCCCTATTGGGAAATCTAGATTCTCTTTTCCAGATGTAATCCTTCATTTTAAAGTTGTGATGTCAAAACTTTCACCTGTGTGATTCCATATTTCATCATCTCTCGCCTTTCACAATTCCTAATTTTAATTATTTTCCAGCTCAATTTTCTTCAAAGTTATCGCATCCTCTAATTACAACTAAGGCTCAAACTATGGTATCACATAAAAGTTGTTTTATCATCAGTAGGGAAATACTAACTGTAATTATCTACAGAAACACCTACTTGAAATACTTCTCGCTAGAATAATCCACAGTTAACAAAATATTTACTCCACCAAATGCCATTATTCCTATCAGTAGTTTCCTACCAATACTTATTTCCTAAAAACGCAGCATAATATTGCACATAGCACTACTACTACTACAATATTTGCGTTTGACAGAATCATTAATCATTTCCAATATTTTCCCCATAACCTCTTTACGATAGACGAGCCAGATATGTTTTACAATTTTCGTGTTACTGAACTATTTTACTATGCTTTAAATATTCCAACTCATTAAGGATATTTGGACTTGTGTGGACAAATCTAATCACAAGTTTCAAATTCCAAATTTATCGAGTAAAAAATTACCTCAATTCAACTCAAGTATTGACTTCTGCTGAATATGGAATTCGTAGTTTGTTTACCCTTGTTTGTATCGGGATGAAAAATTGCAATAATGTGAATTTTATTGATTTCACTTGTAGTACACCCAGCATCTGTTTGAAGTGTCAAAATGATTAATGAAGAAATTCGGCAATATGCTTCAAAAAGGCAAAAATGTCGTAGCCTTCGAATACCTAGAAGTATGCATGTGCATGCATTCATACCACTTAGCAAGACTCCTAAAGTTCTTTGAATTTCATATCACTCTGAACGTATAAATATATTGTTTAAGATTTCATATTCCTTACTATTTTTAGTAGGAAAATGCATTTTCTTTGCAAAGAATTTAAGGTCTACTAGAAGGCTCCGGCTACAGCTAAATATTGTTTACTTTAGCAAATGAATGCAAGAGCAAATCCCAAAATAAAATGCAGACGCACATAAGTCATTCAATAGTGAAGTTCGCATGACAAGCTGACAAACTCCGTGACAACTTCGGCATTTAGCCGTTTGAAGTGAAGTATTTCAATAGTAGCAACCATCAGCGTTATACCTATTTATTTAAATAGTTAGTCTCATATTTATGGTACCTATATTCACTCGAAGGCTTCCTGCTACAGCTAGCGTTTAATGTTCACTGAAATTTTAATAAGCCAAAGTTTGCTGCGTAGTATTCTCCACTAATTCCTTGTACAGTATACTCTAACTTGCTTAATGGTTACCTATTTCTGCACATATGTACATTCCATACTATTTGAGTGTACGTGTGGTCGGGATACATGAATGTGTACAAAAAGGAAACACATCTATATGTAGTAAATATTCTAAATATCTAAAATATTCATACTCATGTATGTCAATGTCCATTTATACATTCGGGTCGAGTTCCACATAGTGTAGCATGCAGGGATAGTGTGTACATGTATCTGCGTTTTTAATATTTAGAAAGTCACGAGTCACGGCACAGGGAGTTAATAACACGCTACTACAACTACAACAAAGTGGAAAGGAGTTGACTGGAGTGGCCAAACCATAAGATTTATCGGCAACGGCAATGTGGAAAGATAAGAAAGCTATTATAGTGACCATAAAATAACCTGCTTATGGTTGTTTCTGTCTTTTATCCTAACTTTTTCAATATTCAATACAAAATATAACCAAAATTTAAAATATCTTTAACCAAGACCTACTGTTTAACATTTCCTCTTCACGGACACATGAAAGTTGCATTAATAAAAAAAGAAATTCCTTATTTAAAGACTAGGCTTTCAATTATCATTATTTGGATGTGTATTTTGGAGATTTGGATTGAACCCACCTTCAGTGTATTACTACTGTGTAATAATACATATTCATAAGTATGTGAATAGTTAATGTTTAATACGTAAATGTAAGTACTGTTACGGAGTGGTGTATTAGTGCGTTTTCATTTCACATTTATTATTTATAGGTGGGACGGTTCACTTCATTTAAGAAAGAAAGTGTTACTAGTGTAAAGTCACAGGGATAGGTTATGTTTGGAATAATGTGCCTGTAGTTTTTGTTAGCATGAAATATATTAATTAATTAGGGTAGAGCCTCAGTGTACTTTAACTGACAAGTGACGTGCTTCTAAAAAACACGCCTGTAACAACTCATTTGATTACTGTAATTACAACGGAATTCTTACTTCCTTCGAGTACCTAGGTTAAAAAATGAAATTACTTGGGAGCCATTACATTTCAACTTCCTAAAGAAATTTTTGCTGCTCCATTCTGAAAGATGCTTATCCAATGTTAGTCACGGTGAGCCAAGGGATACAATCCGAGTCTACCATACTTGCTTCTTTAATCAAATCACTTTTGCTTTGAAGAAAATTGGAAAAATAACAAAGTGCAATGATTTTGGGAAAGAATATTACCCAGGCAGTTAAGCTAGCAATGGAGTGGGACTAATACTATTTTATGGAGGTGGACTAGTAGGACCTGTGTAAGTACTAAGTTGAGGAAGAATGTACCTCTGAGTTTAATCACCTAATTGCTTTCCTGCTGAAAAGGAAAAGTAATTTCCTTTAAAAACTATGATTTTCCTTCCAAGTCACTCAAGAGCAGCTAGAATAGGTCAAATCCTATCCGCCGGAACCACGGCCTCTTTCTAGATGCTATTAGAGAGATAGGCTACTCCAATTAGCAACATATGTTGAACTCTTGCTTTGTCACTAATTAATTTTAACCTCCTAGTATACAATCTACTATAGATACCTAATAACATTTAACAACGTAGAAAATCTCATATAGAAAATCTGTGACATTTTTGTAGAATTTCTTTTGCATTGACGAAAACAATCATCAATGCATTACATTACAAAGGATAATGTTTTGTTTCGGATGACGTAGTTACAGCATTGTTAATGTAGGTGTATCGTGGGTGCTATCACCACCGCTTAGTAGTATTTACCAAGGGTTTGAGGGGTAAGTAAATAACTCAGAAGGCAAAGGTTTTTAAAAGATTAAATTTTGGTTTAAAAATAATTGTGCAGTTACCTACGCAGGTATCTAACAAAACCAGGAGAGCAACAACCGAAGCCAAAGTATTCCTATTAATAGAAAATAGGCCTTCGATTGAGTTAAAAGATAATTTCATAATTATTTGCGCAGGAAAAGTTCTTTGTTGTCGTCTATGGATTAGAGTTCATTAAAGATCAAAAAGGTTGTTTATTTTATAATTTCTATGTACTGTGTGTTTAGGATCAAAACAGGTAAAGTTCTTCGAAAGCAAGCAAATCATTCTGCCTCCTGCGTGGGAAGACAAAAAAGCCTTGAATCGAGTAGGCAAAGCCGATATTTCTATACTCGATTTCCGTTTGTATTAAATGGGATTAAAATTTGTATTCTGCGTATGGAAAGGATTGTTTTGAACATATTTCAGATAATAAATAACTATTGGATGAACACGTTTGCCCCAATAGTTTCTAAACAGAGTTTTCCCATCCTACTTTATTCGAAAACTCTTCTACAACTTAATATAAGAGAAAATACTAAAAAGTCTTTTATGCCTCTATTTCATGACGCCATGAGTTTGAGTTAAGATCATAAAAACATGGCAGGCCTGAATTGCATTACAGCTAAAACGAGCATAAAGTGGCCTGCGGCTGACCAAAGTCAATTTAACTTCCCTAAACGTTTTTCGCCATCCAGTTCCTCTATATAGAAAATCTAAGGTCTAAATATTAAACCTATAGCCTTCGTTAGATTGTGTTACGGTTCAATTACTACTCAACATTGGGGCTGTCTCCCTCACTCTTTCTATACCAGCTACACACAAATAGCATCTAATCCTATGCACTAGTGTCTTCCATAAGTTTCTATTAATATTTTCATTAGTATTTGTATACAAGGTATACAAGATGTAGAATACCGAATACCATACTCCACCAGATGAAAATCGGCCGTTGATTCGGCGTTCTTCTCTGACTCATAATGTTCCCATACGTAGGATGAGTTTCATAGTTACCGTATCCAGACGGTATTACTCACGTAGACTCAATTAGCGAGAAAGAAGGAAATGAAGCACCTACTAGATACCTAATCCGACTATCCGGCTTGCAGGGCAGACTATGACGTAAACTCACAGCCAAGCAACCGAGTGGTTGTTGAGATCGGAGATACATTTAGGATTTATGATTACGAACTTAATACTTGTATTGTGTAGCCAAGATGCCAAGAATCTGTATGCAATATGCCAATAATTTTTATAGCTTTCCAGATATATATATATCAAAGGTCAGGTTTCTGAATTTTCAAAACACATTCTTACTCTGTACTGCACTGTCTAATCGCAGTGTACTAGTGAAAGTCATTCGGAAGCAAATAGGGAAGTATTTGGAAGACAGGGAAAGTTTATCTGTCAATCTGGCCTAATACTAAAAGGTGTTTACAACGCATCATACGAAAATTGCTGATTGTTTATTGTAAGTCAGCCTCCAATATACCCACATAAAATCAAACCTTCACATGCTTGTCATGTTTTTTACAATAATGCTTATAATCGTAAATACTTTCGTAAGCTAATAATATTGATGTGCACATAAGGGTACCGATACAAACTGCATCAAAAATGTCAAATAATTTGAAAATGTGGTGTTTAGGTACTGTATAAGTACAAACCAAGGTATTTCTGAGTTTAGTGACCGTGGAAGTAGTAAAGATGTATTATTAAGACTGCTCTGAATTGAGTATGTGATGAGGAGAAGAAAGGATCTTACCGGAGGTTCAACGATGCACAGTTGGCGAATAGCATTTCGACCGGAGCGGCTGCACAGCATGGAAGAAGTAAAAGGAATCATCGCTTGCCCAGCAACTTGTCTTCTTTTGGCTGCTGCTTTACAACCCAAACTCAGTCAGATACTTTTCCTCAAGTTTACTTTCTGTGGGTAAACAACAACATTAGGCATTTTATTGGTTTTCTCTTCTCCCTAAGTATGCATGTCACTTTTACAAGCAGAAAGGCTTTAAATGTCCGATGACAGAATAAACCCACACTAATCAAATAAGCAAAGCTCCAGGGCGTTTCTTCCAATTCTCCAACTGGATAGCTAATTGGTGTCCCAGTGTCTATTTCTATTTATGCTCTTTTCCATTACCGTATCTATTTTTATGCAGTCCTACCTCTAATGTAGCACTACTGCACTGTGCTGAGTGCTGACAGTATAGTTAGCATGAAAAATAAACAGGAAACTTATTTTGAAACTCTTCGGACATTGATATTTGTTATTTGATAGCGAGGAGCATTAGTTCTTGTCGTCATAAGATTATACAATATCCTTACTGCGTAGTTGTGTTTACCTATTCCATCATTTTGGGAAACAGATTATGAAATGGCAAAGGGCAGATGGGTAGGCGGTTGTTTTGTCTGTTTTAGCCATAACATTTGTGTATTCCTGAAAGAAATATTTCTGAAACGGCAACGACTAGAATGTAATATGATATATGATGTTGTAGGATACTTATCTTTCTTAAATATCTGCAATTAGTGGCAATGTAATTATTTAGGTAAAGGTAATATATGTAAAGTAACTGGTAAGGTATTGTAAGATTTATTGATAGCAAGTCTACAGTGCAGTGTGCAATCGAATCATTTATGCTTTAACTGTCAAATATAATTTTCAAGCATCTTGCAGAAGTAAGCCAACTCTTTAAGTGATCATTTCCGGATTTATAGTGGTTGCATACTGTAGTCGCGCGTTGTAAAAAGTTTTGCAAACAATCTCTAAGTAATTGACATATGTATTTGTAGAAATTCATAAAATTCACATCTGATACTTACTATTATTACTATCAAAATTTTGAATCACAGCTAAAAAAGCTCAAGACGTAACGAAACAGTACTATTTTGTAATACTAGATGTCTATAGATTTTACAAAATAGTTACTAACTAAAAGTAAGTAAGATTATTTCTGAACTGAATGTTTTTAAACGTACCTATTTGTTTATATACTAAATCCTACAGAAATTTTGCTTCCAACTCACAATGTGAAGACCACATGAATTTTGAATTATATAAGCTTAAGCACCCTCTTTATTCCACACTTGTTCAGGAAAACAGGGTCACCACTTGAAAAAGCTATTCATGCTAAACTTTCTAATTCAGTTTCGTTCATTTGCCTAAATGAAGTGCAAACTTATATTTATGCAAACTGTAATAGAAGTTTTATTCACATAAAAATAACAATAGCATATAGCGCCAGCTCCACTTCATGCAGAGCATGTAAGTAATAGTAAGGCTAATGTAAAGGCCTACGACACTAAATCACGCAAAAGGGGCTGTTGTGTACATCTTTAGAAGATTGATTCGTCCCTTATCTTACAAGAAACATTTATTTGTTTTCTTAGATTAGCTATAGATATTTGTAAATAATTTACTGGAGGTCTGAAAGCTGGATAAAACCGCTATTTACTAGAATTGGTACTATTTGTACTACAGACAGCAAATCTACTAATCTACGTCATGCGTATCAGACAATACAATTTCCTTAAGTAATTGCAGACTGCTGACTGCGCTGACATTTGAGGTTATACGAACGTAATTACCATTTAGTATAACCGTTACAGAAAAAGCGTTTATAGCGAACAAATTCTCTTGACGTATCTAGTATTTATAGTACTTAAAGGTAATTCAACCCTAACCAAGGAAATACCATTTTTGCCTGCACTTTATACATAAGCAAAATAATTGGAATGGTAAACTTTTCTGCGAACTCTACTTTGTAAGTAATGTATCGTCACATCATGGACTAAATATGAAATTCAAATATGTCATGTCAATAATAATAATTATATAATAATAACAATAATTAATAATTCTGTCATGTAAAACAAAGTTTGAAAAAATAAGCAACTTTTCGTCTCCTTGCTTGCGGTTACAGAACTTTTTTTGTCCTCTTTACTATATGTAAGTAGGGCTACTGAAAATAAATTTTTCAATGACTTTAATGATGGCTTTCATAATGTAAAATATTTTGATCAAATAAATGAATCCCTGAGTTAAATGGGTGAGCTTTCGCTGAGTCTCCGTCTCGGATAGCATTAAACATAAATAATTAAAAGTAAGTAGGTCCCAGTAAAGTTGACAAATGTAAATAAGCTTCAGATGAAGTGGGGCATGCCACAGGAATTTGATATTAAGCAATAAGTCTGGCACATAGTAAACATTGGAGAAACAAGGAAACATCCTCTTCACTCGAGTTCAGTTTAGAATATCATAGCAAACATCACTCAAAAGATAAGTCTTCCTGTATTACCTACGGTGTCTACTACTAAGCATCTGCGTTGTACTGGGATATTACTTTACATAAGAAACCCAAGGTAAATACGTAAGGTGAGCAAGAAAGTCAAGTGATTTGGGAAGAGCTTAACCAGGAAAATGAGAAAGTTGATACATTTTCATTAGTTTCCTTTTGGATTGCTTCTGTCAACTTTCTAAAGTTGGGAGCAGTGCTACAACTTAAATTCTAAATATTTACATTTTGATTTTGAATAGTTTCAGAAGCACTTTCTTGGTATTATCTCGAAAGAAACTGTCGAACAAATTACTGGAGACAAAACTTTGCCAGATATGAAAAATTTGAAGAATATTAGAATCAGCATAAGTACAAAGTATACCAGGAAAGACAAATTAAAGCAGCTGGAAGGTCTTGAATTGGAAACTATAACCAGATAACCATTCCGCTCTTTGCCCATCCAGCCCATATTGGGGACTTATTTTTATCGTATTTTTCATTTGGCAAACCGTAATTGTGGTAATCATAGAACCAGATTTCAATAGCAGTCGTAGTTAATGTTATCTAGAACTAAGCCGCATTATAGAATATTCTACGATGATTTTAATCAAGTTTGATTTATAAACAAAGTCTGCTACAGTTTTCGATTTATTTAATATTTTATTTACTGTCATCTGTAGCAAAAACAGCGGATATTAATATTTCGTCATATAAATAAATTGCGGTTGACTGTAAATAAAGTGAACACAATGGGATATATATGTATGTATATATATACTAGTGAAAGTTTTTGAGGAACGAATGAAAGGTTTAGTTTTTTATTTCAGATGTACACAGAAAGGGAAATCTGGTGAAAGAAGCCAACTGACTGCTCTGCTCATATAAAAAATAATACAGTTGGAGAAAGGCTGAATGAGTAGCGTAGAGCATGGGAAGAAAAGGAAGACAATGACGACAGCAAGGAGGAAAAGTAAAGTACTAAAGGCAACGTGCAGCTCTTTGAAAGCATGGAAATGTACTAGACAGGCAGCAAAATTTGTGTATCTAGGAAGAAAGGAGGGCAAGCCGAAGCATGGATAGTTTCTGGGAGAGAAAGCAACAGATTTGGGCAGACGAGGTTACTGAACTTTCACTGGGCTTCTTTCCCTTTTCGGCTCTCTACAAGATAAACTATTCAGGGAGTGATACTACCTACGTATCCATTGGTAGTACTACACACGTATAAGATACACAGTCCCTTCACACATCCATATATCCAAAAATACATATGCAAAAATTCATATTTACCAAATAATATTTCATCCATATTATTATTACAAAGAATGTTACGTAGATCGAGTTTAAATATGCAATATTTCCTTTTATGTGCACATATTCAGTTTGATATAATTTGATTGAGATTTGCTCTACTTGCGCTCGATTGGCTCGATAACAGTAACAGCTGCAAATAATTCTCACCAATTTCCTCGTTCGCGAGGGCAAGTAACTCAAACGATATGAGGGAAAAAATAAATGCTCTTCACTCATAACAAAATTCCAAAAGTTTGTTTGTGAAAGAGAGAATATTATAGGGGAACTAATAAGTCTGTTTAGGTTAAGGTAATGTGAAACCGAATCGACAACCAAGTATTCTAAATCTACAGCTTGTCGATGCAAAGCATCAGCATTCCATAATCCAATCTAATCAAAAATACCTATATGGTAATTCAATCCCTTACTATTAAGCTAACTAAGCTAATTTGTAGGAAATTGAAGAGGCTTAGGCTTAGTTTACAAAATCAGTATGCCTAAGAAGCTTTTAGAGAAAGATATCCGTACAATTTTTTTGAATAAACCGGTCCACCTAATTTGATATCGATCCTAGGTTGCATATAGTATTGCAGCCAGGCAATCTTGTAGGAAATTTATCAAATTACACTCCAAGTGCCATTAAACAACTCACAATAAATTGTTTGATTATTTTTGCTCACAGTAGAAGTCTAATATTTGCAAACGAAGCAATATATCCTTAAATGCCTTTGCCACTTACATAGAAAAAGGTAAAAATCAAATAATAACCTAACTCTGATCCTACCTTCGTACTAGACGTAAACTGGCTTCCTCAATTTGATACCATAAATAATAAGTTGTCAAAGATCCCAGATATTTACCATCTTGGGCTGTTTGGTATATATGAGATACAAAGTTCCATACAATGTCTGCAGCAATGCAGAGACTAGAATGAACTAAATTGTATAAAGGCATCGTTTCCCACATTCATATAAATACTTATACCATTTGTAGTTTATGTTATTTTGCTGTCAAAACTGCACGGATGCTATTCCTGGATAAATATCATTTCTGTATATCATTCTTATAAAATGCTATTATAAGTATTAATTCACATTTCTGATTTGTTTCTACCGATAAAGATAAGGCAAAATCACTATCTACAAAAGGCCTTCTTCACAATTCACATTTCAAAATAGATAACTGAGCTTGAGCCAGCTATAAACGTATACATTTGATTTATGATGCTTTCCACATTTCTCTAAATAAGATTCTCATTGCCATCAAGTGTCATAAGTCTTCTTTGTAACCAATAATTTTGTACTGCAAAGATGTTATAACTTTTTTGATTAGAAATGTGTACAAAGCACTTTTGTTAGATGTTTCAAACGTTCCACAAAATAAAATATTTCTTTTGTACCTATATATAAAATCTTATTTTATAAGTTTTCGTTTAAAGTAATGAGGACAGGTATTGACAATTACACCCACATCCTTCTCTATTATAGTTTAGTGGAACTTTTTAGAAAGGAATTTATTCGAAAATAAAAGCTGATCCCTTACGCTGACTGTCACAACAGATAGATGTCGCGTGTAGAAATGATAAGTGTCAAAATATTCGTGATCATAACCATTATGATCAAACTTTTATCGATATGTCATACGTCAGATACAAATAGCTTCACACTACATACGGTACCACAAAAGTTTGATTGCTTAGACTTAACTTATGTAGACGAGGCCAAATACCTTATTAAGTACTATGAATTTTGTATTACCAAAGGCCAGAAGTCAAAATTAGCAGCCAGTACTTTCTTTTATATTCATAATTCTACTCAAGTATGCAAATATATTTAAGTATGCAATCTGATCCCAGCCCACATTTCGCTAACAATTAATCGGTGAATATTAGCATTACTAATTATGATTTGTGAGTCGATAACAAAACCAGGGTCGGATACAGTTACAGGAGTCGGGATTGAAACAGTTCAATTAATTTATTTTCCAGCTACGCCTATGGCTAACCCATAAAAGAAAGAAGTCCAATGCTTAATTTTATTAAGTGCAGTTCGATTCAGTAAATAAGGATTTAGTTAATTTTTCTCATAATTAAACCATAGTATGACTATGCTAATTATGTTGTAAACCATATGTGCATGGAGATATTTATCATATTTCTGTAGATTTGGCTTGGCATTGTACTAGTATTTCATTCCATTGAACTATTTAAGCTATCACTGTTATGGTCTGCAATATGACCTAGCCATTGCAAACTGCCTCACAATAGTACTTTGTATAATTACGACTTGTTTTCGTTTGTTACAGATCCTTAGGAAGTCTAACATGAAATTCATAATAAAACTCTAATAAATTGCACTATTCAATGTGTACACAAATGCAGGCTTACAACACAACCAAATGCAGTGGTAACGACCGACTTTCACCTGAAAGCCCACAAATATATAATTACCGGTAAAGGTAAAGAAGTTAATGGTGTAACCTCTACATTATCGCTACATATCGTTGCTTTCAAAGAAACCCATAGTGTACCCCATATGTTAGTTTTCAGTACCACAATGATATGTGCCTTTCTTCCCTGCCTTGCCTACTAATACATCATTCCTTTTGTTAACCGTATTACTAAAATCCATGCTGTACTTGGCGTGCAGCAATGTAAAAAAGCGAAAACTGAACTAGATTTGAAGTCTATAGATTACTTGATGCATAAAGGAAAATAATGTGAATATTATTTGTAGTAACCTACTCTCCATTACCTTGTATTGATTCTGTGTTGTGTTTGTGTGCCACATACCCTTGTCATGTGTACATGTAAATACATATTTACTAGTGCATTACTTATCTATGTCACTTATGTTTCACTTGCACGTTACTATATTATAACGGGAAATGCTTGTATTGTAATTGCACGTATACACTTATCTGAAATGCATAATACACAATTTTGTAATTCATCTGTATCCTAGTGCCATTTCAGAATGACTACTGCCCAAGGCCTACATGCAGCATTGGCTGACCTCACTCAAATAAATATTTACAAATACGCATTGAAAATAACGCACCTTTACTTCCAAAAAACTTAGAAGAGATTTGTAATAAATCAGTAAAGAGAAAATGGTATACTTTATAACTGAAAACGATAAAATATCAAAAGTTTAATATTATAACTTGTACTTACTAATTTACCTTTGTCTGTTGGCAAAATAAATAATATATCGTTCGTTTTGTATAGAAAATAAATTACCAAGATAAGTAGTATCATTAGTAATGAATATGTATGTAAGTCTTAAACTTGGAAAAAGAGGTTACCTTGTATTCTGCATAATACTCTTGACTTGGTTGGAACTCTTACTAGAGCGGATCTGGGAACCGGGCCGCCAAAGATTATTGAGTGAATTGAGGGAGATTCGTTTGCTACTTTTGTTAAGTTTGGGAAAGTTGGCTTGGTATGAGTTTGATTTGAGATGAAATTATGAGTTTTAGGTGATCGGTTAATATGAAGTGTAAGGTAAGTGATATTAAGTATAGGGTTTGGTATTTTGTACATACACATAAACTTGAGTTCATAGTTCAATGGAACAGGAAAAGAATAATAATACGATCACGACACCACAATAGTATGTAAGTGTACGACAGAGCAGAACACAGTAGTTTGTGGAGAGAGGGTACTATTCAGTAATAAGTAGCAAGGAGCTCTTTAATACTCTTCCCTTTGATCTGTTCTACGTAAATAGAAAACTACTCGAATGTGCATAATTGAATAGTATAGTACAATACAGCGAAAATAAATCAGTATGTATTTCCTTCTCTCCTGGAACTGTGTTATTAGTATTTGTGTTTCACCATTTATGGTAGAGAGCACTGGATAAACCCATAGAGTTAAAATTATAGTATACCGGCACAATTGAATATAAATTCCCCACTGTAATGCAGCGTGTGCCTATAGGTGACCAGGCAAACGATCCCACGTATATGCACAAGAGTCGACTGTTTGTGTAGAGACTTGACTAGACAGTCAGTCACTTGCAGCCGTCGAGTGAAAGTAGTGAAAGGGGAAATGAAAGTGAAAGCTCAGCTTTTACAATACATTGTACGTTGTGTAGTAGGAGTTCGCATACAAGCACAACCGTAGCACACAAATACCATCAATGACAAGTGCTGCATGTATAATCGAAATGTTTGTCTATCTGCCTTCCTTTTTAACTATGCATACATATACATATGCACACTGCAAGTTTATTCGCACACAACAGTTTGCTAGGTGAGTTTATTACGTATAGTACATAGGTAAATTGTTTGTCGCACTAACGTGTAGTATCATGGTTTGTTTTGCAAGGCTAAGAAGGGCAATACTCGGCTATTCGTACTATTCATGGGTGATGTAACGATAGTAATGATTATGTTCATGGTAATGACGAGAAGGACGAGCTGGAGAAGAACAATGCAATTACCTAGTGCGATGTCACGTTAACTAATAACGACTTGAGATATTTCTCAGTAAGTTGAAAGTGTCTTGTAGCATAGTACAATATACCTAAACGTTTATCTAACTGTGGCGAACATACGCTATCCATTCTCTAACAAACTTTCTGTGCAGATGAGTATATAGCATTCACTTTCACTTTCATGTACTACTTACAGATAGTTAAGATAATTGCTAATGGCAAGTATAGTACATGGAATGTCTCTTTGACTGTTTTCCTAGTTTTATTGTTCACACATGTACGGGTAAACACACACATGTATCTACATGTACCTAACGTTAACCGTTCGTGTTGTTACGTAACAAGTACTAGTACACAGTAGAATTTTTGCACAAGTGTTTTGTAGTAATTAAAAATTATTGAGAAACTCACCGAAAAGTTCTGTGGCAAATTATGCAATGTTCTCCCATTCAATGTACTAATACGTACTTTGTATCACTGCAATATAAAATATATGTGCCTACTTTACCTACTATAGTCAGATTACAACTAAACACCAATTCAATAAACAGTTAGCTATTTATTATTTTCAATGTCAATATTTACAAAAATTATAGTAATTATAGTGATATTTTCATGAACAATTTTTTAGTTGTTTGTGTTTACTGTTAGTAGTTTTGTGTAATACAATTTTGATTCATTGATGATGATTGTATGGAAGATTATAAGTTGGCTTGCTTTAAATCAGCAAAAACGTAGCTGGCAGTAGGAAATGGTGTTGCTGGTAGTATGAGTAATTAAACTTAATGTTTGTGTATTTTGTATAGAACAGCAGTAGAATGGATTTGACCAGATAGAAATCAATTGTTGGCATGCCACGTTGAGAATGGCAAATGAATAGTAGTATATGTATTTATAGTTAACGATAAGTATGTATTTTTATGCTGTATATTGCATCGGTATGATATTGGTAAAAGTGTCTTACGTTGTTGTGCTGTTATGTTGGATTGGTTTGGTTTCGTTGGGTAGAGTTTTTAGAATTGTTGGTAGTAAATATTAGACTGCTGTAGGTAAGTAGAAAGCTTAGACCGTCAGTCGTGTGTATTGGAGTGAAGAGACTGTGTGAATGGGGCTCGAGCAAATAGGTAGAGCAGACTAATTCCAAATAGTTCAGTTCAGCTCAGTTTGAATGTGGCTGACTGAGAAAACCGTCATAGTGTTGGAAATACGGAGCGGAAGCCGAAAAAATATTGCGGACGATGGCACAGCAGGAATATAAAGCTGTATACTTATATGTGAACGTACTACGTACTTGCGAATCTTGTTGGCTATGCCTTTCTGTGTAGTCCTAGTACATACCCATATAAAGGGAGACCAATATCAAATTTACCAAGTTGGTCCTAAGCTTTTTAGGCTGCTCCAAGTTTCCCCATTCCATTCTATCGCTTTCTCAAGTCTATTGTAGCCGTGTATCGTGCAAGCCAAACTGAGTCTATCCAATGCTTACTAGGTTTGTATTCTAACTGACTTGAGTGTCCAAGCACTTGCGCGATTTGCCGACAACTGCCAACCTAACCGATTCGGAGTCATTCGGATTCTATCTGTAGGGTGGGAAATTATTGCCTTATGTGTTCCAAAAGACTTTCCCTACTACTATGCTACTACGTATAATGTCTCTACTCTGTATTACTTACGTACCACTTTCCATCACATCACGAGACTTTTCTCTCTCTTAGTATATAATATACATCCATGCATTTCATTTCCAGTCCACCTTCCCTCTAATACTGTACAAATTTTAGGTAAGTACAAATACATAGATAGTTTTTCTACCACAGGAAATCAGTATACATACCATAGAGCATTACCAATGTTATGCTACAAAAACTTGTATATTTTCAACTCACATATTTGTTTGTTGCTTTCTTGGTGAAAGTATTAGGTATGCTCATGTCTTGCTTACAAAGGACACTAACTAAATTCTACTACGTAGGTGGGTAGTCATAGAATATGTACATAGGTAATAAAGTATTCGTACTTAGGAAAACGTCATGAAGGATGCCATGTAGCATGTTGCAAAGAAAAGTAAAAGAAAACTGTACTCACAAAACACAATGTATTTCGTGTATTACTTTCTCTTGCTTTCCCTTTTCTTTCATCTTCCGTGAGTGCAAATAAATTCTAAGAACGTGTACAATGCAAAACTAAAATCCATTTCATAAGCATTAAAATCATTTCCAATCTATCCTCCAACTATTTTTATTACAAATACCTGATTCCGTGCTAACAAAACAGTAGTTTAATTTAGCTGTCATAGTGAAAACTCCGTAATGCACGGGATTCCAAGGTGTAGACTGAGTTTCCCCGCTTTCTAAACGTGGACAGAACACATCGTAACCTACTAACTATATATTCAGTACTACTAGAATACTCCATAAATATAATCCAAAGTTATCTTCTACAAACACGAATGCACAGACGAAGGGATTCCATAAGTTAACATGATATTGCTACTTGGTAAAATGTCGAATTAGCCTTATTTCACCACTTTTCTTGTTTGATGTATAATTTACGTGAGTAAAGAACACTTGACTCAAATGTATGTAGTTTTAAATGTAAGAAGCTCAATGTCAATTTACGTTAGAAGGCTTATCTCATACATTTCGCAATCCGGGTAACCTTGTGTTACATTTTAGTGCTACACTTACTTTTAATCACTGGGGTGGTTTGATTTACAAATTATGGAAAATGAAAAATAATTTAGATTTCCCATGTTTAAAAGCTTACAAAATGTCTAAAGTAGAAGGGAATTCTAATTACGTACAACACTACAGAAGCAAATATATTTGCACATAAAATGTATTCACTGCTAATAGAAATCCGCGATTGTTTATTAGTACAGTCATTGAGATTAATTCGAAACATGGTACATTACAGGTAAATATGTAAGTTTTAAGCTTCCATTACTGAATACAATTATTCCTAAAATTTGAATTTTATCCTTTGGTTTGTTGTCAGACTTTTGAAATGCATTGTATTGAAAGGATGTATACTTCAAACTTCATAGACAGTGAGTGGGTTGAAAGAACCCAGCCGGTATTGCTGCAATCGATAACCAGCAGTAAGTAGTTCATATGAGAATGCGTAGAGATATAAACACAAGTGGAAGATACGTAAGTAGTGGGAGTCAAGTGGGCTTCCAAATCGAATTCAAGAAAGTTCCTGTGTTATACATAATATATTAATGCTAACAGTGAAATGGGAACTGGAGATGCATGGCAATAGCAATATACTCTGCACAGGTTGGGAATTGAAGCACGCACATTGGGTGTGTGCGTGGCCTTACAGACCATATAAGTTATGACTATGGCAAACGAAAACGTAGCATATCTTTTCATGAGCTTGAGCATGGCGACAAAAACGTGAACAGTAAGAAATGTAAGGTTTGAGAGATTCTGCCAGCAGAAGTATTACATTACCGAAGAACAAAATGTATGTCTCATGACAATGACCTTTCACAGAGTTATACTATAAGCTACAAAGTGTTCTGAACCTCTGAATCTTTGAAATATATTTCTATAAGCACTATTTATTCAGCCCTTGGCAGTAAAAACCTTAGTTTGCAGCTTTTAATTACCTATCGAACTAAAGTTCCGGAAAGCAATTTTTCCCCACATAATTTCTGAACAGCGGAATTGACTTTCTCCGATTTATAGTAACAACATGCAAAGTAATACTACTACAGCAATAATGCAATGGAGTAAGCTTCCTTAAACGGTTATTTCCGTTTTGTCATTGGTAATTAAACTATTTCTTATTAAGAAGAAGGGCAATCATAGTAATGGGGATCTTATCATAAATGGATCAATTTACTACATTGAAAGTAACATTATTATTAATATACAGACCAGTGAGTGAACATTCAGAAATGCTCTTTCCGAATTGACATATTTTGGGACCAAAATTTCGCTATGCAACCATTCCTACATCAAGGTATACTCATTATCTTTTCTGTTTATGATTGTGTAGTCACCATTACATATGGGAGAATTTGAGAAAATGATCAAGTAGAATGATCTAAATGGTCTAAGTAGTTTGAGAAGCTTTCCTCTAAAACGCATAAAACATGTTTAATATTTTCTCAATAAAAACCCATTCTCAGACAAAGAAGCAATTTAAATATAAATGTGAATTTAAGTTTACCATTATGCATATGCAATATTTAGAGATAAGTGAGAAAGCGTGGAAAATAATTATCACATGATACCCTTTGAGATTCGGGTAAAATTAGCAAGTAAAAATGCCAGAGGAATATATTCAAAGGAAATTGAAATGGCTAATAATGTATTAACAGGAATTGTCTTTGTCACCTGTCAGTTCACTTTTGCGTTACGTCAGAATTACTGTCCATGTCAACTTTTCAATTTATTTTTTACCAGTTGAGTCAATCTTACCTTTACGACGCGTTTAATGTTGAAATGAGAAGCATTTCTACTTTTACTCATCACCGAAATAATATTACTGTTGGCTGTAAAACAGAAATGTAAATATAGGAAGCTAAGGACAATATTGGGTGCACATGACCAAAAAGAAAGTCAATTTCGTCTCAAGACCTTAAAATTACAACAAATGTTCCATATATTTCTCAGTAGACTCGTCCATTTGAGCCTGTGGTAACGAAATATCAAGTCAGAGAAGCGGGCGTCTCGCTGAGCTGAATTGAATGAAACGAAATTGATCAAAAGGGCATTTTCGGTTCTTTTCGGTACAGTCATATTGAAGATATAGTGTAATGTATTAGTAGGAGAGTGGCAGATAGCAAAGTAGACCTGTCTTGACTGGAGTCTTAAAACTCATCTCATCGCCATTGCCAATCTTCTTCATCTAACTATCCATCGGTTCCGTTCACTTACTACGTCTTATTTCTCGTTCATAGCCATTCGAATTCAGAACACTGCCAATATCAAAGCAAGTGATGAGGCTATCAAATTCGAATTTACGATTTTCTTTCCTTTACTTCCTCTTCTTACTTCTTAGCTCGGTTTTCATTCCTCGGAGTGGAAAGTGTAGTACTACACTACAGTCGTAACCTAGTCGTTCCATTATTTTTCTACTGTATGTTATGACATGAGTATTATGACTATCACTACGTCTTCCATTGTTGTGTGTAAAAAGTAAAAACCGAGTTGAGTGAAAGTTAAAGCTAAGTACGCTGTGTTTCCCATTACATACGTTCCCGTTTTTCACAAGGATGGGTGAAGGACACAGTACGCACTGTAGATGTACGCTAACAAGCCTTATTGAATAAAGTCGAAAATGGTATTTGCTTTAGGTGCATAGCAGTCAGCTATTAGCATGTCTTATGTAAATGACCAATGAACACTTAATACAGTCAGGGTAGCCAGAACATCTGGAAGCTCAGAAAAGGTTTACTTTGAGCGTGGGTGTAAGATTTTAGGAACGACTTTTTCAGGGTAGTATAGAACTAGGAATAATTTACGTTATCCTTACCTCTATGTCTGTTTATGCAATAATGAAAATTTGATGTGAACTATAAGAACACTATATATGATAATTTATAATGTATGATAAAGTGCAACACGTGGAAATTATTGCGTAAAAGACAGGAATATTGATGTTGCTATTTTTAAATTTTATTTTGGTCAGATATAATAAAATAATAACTTAGTAGTAAAAACGGTAACAAAATTAAAAATGACTGCTTAATAAACTAAATTGGCATGCATCTTACTATCTTAACAAAATTTTTAACAACAATATTTATCCCTTAAAAAGGAAGATTTAACTTTGAAGTTTATATACTACACTCAATTTATTAGGAGGTTGAATTACCATTGTACGTCCGTTGAGTCGCGTGATTTCAATAACTAGGCACTAATGTGGTATGTTAAATTATTGAGCAATCGCTAGAGTTATAATATAATAATAATAATGTGTAATAATTAAAATTCTTAAAAATTAGAAATTTTGATGAAGTTATCAACTTTAACTTATTATTTTGGTACCACTCATCTTCGCCATCACATTTACAACATCATCTAGTTTAGCTACTCCGAATGCTTGTACTTATTGGAATCCATATGATTTTGATTATTTGTAAAGCAGCAGACACACTTAAACATTTTCATGCATATTAGCATCCAATATTCTATCACCATTACTGAAATTAATTAATATATTTTAGATATGAAATCAAAAATCAGTAACACGGGTAAATGCAACTAACTATTACAATGTAAAACATTAATTTACTATAACCATTCATTCATTCACACAATCCTCTAAAAGGTTATTCAGACGCTTTTGTTTAAAGAACATAAAACAGTATGTTTGAAGTATATTCTACAACTAAATACTACTTGCAACTTCATTTTTCCGATGTATGAATTCGCTTACTTAATTGTGTACCCGGAGAGGTTGATGGTTGTGTTGGTCAGTCTCTCTTTTCTCTATTTCGGGCATTCTTTTTTTAAGCAGGTGCTGTCCAAACTGAAAATTAGAAAACACATTATTCACTTAAATGCTAATTCAACTCTCAATCATGCTCAATCATGCCCATGTGTAGTAAATCTCAAAAATGTATAAATCATGTAACTACTTAAACAAGGCATGATCAATGCAACTTAAGCATACACCAACACATCCAAATTTCAAGCCTGCTTCAATTTCAGTTTGTCTTGTCATTTACCAAATATGCAAAATAATTTACAAGTAGTAATGGAATTGTGGCATAATTTAACGATTTCGATAAGAAAATTATTCATATTATCTATGAAGTAAAATCTAAATAACATAGCTACAAAGGGAGAATGGAATGACGAAACTGTCAAGAAAAACTACAACCTATAGCGTGGCTCATTATTTAACAATAAATTATAATTACCTATATAAGCTTACAATTACAATACTTTTGCGCTGTAAAAATAAATAGTTTGGCAAAAGTTCTTACGATAGGCATTTTATTTTTTTCGATACTGGACCGGGTTTTGGGAAAAGAGCGTCTTGCTGTCAATTTCAACCCTGGAATACTTGAATTAAAAGAATCATCCGTATCCCCTCCAGTGTTTTCCTTATCTGCAAAACTGTCAGAATCGTCTAAAGTTTGTATGCAGGCAAATCGTTTTTTGAGAGCATCAGCTATTAAAGATTGGTGATCATTTCGGGAGCATTCCAGTGGTCGTCTTTTAAGAGGAGTTCCATTTGGTGATCTGTCAGTTAAAAACATCACTAATATTGGTAACAATAAATTAAAGCTCAAAAATATAATGGCTACCAATGTTAGGCGATTGGATAGAAAGATATTAAAAATAAGTTGAATGACAATATTTACTTATTAAAGTAGTATAACATATTTTTAGAAGAGCTAATTACTGCTTATGGCATGGTTGAATTGGCATGATAATCTGGAAAATATGAATTTCAATGATCAGTAGACTAGATTTCTATCGATAGTCCAAAATTTTGAAAAATGCAAAATTAGGCTGTGGTGGTCAAGGTTAGCCTTAGCATACCACTTCGCAAAGCTTCGGTGGTCTAGATGAGCCTTGTAGCACTTTGAAATAAAAATGGTGACTAATTGTTAACTTATTTAAAAATTTACTTGTCTGACAGGTAGAACAGAAACGGATTTTAAAAAGGGCTGTATTGGTTGTCTAAGTACGAAAGGTTGTACTTAGCCCGACGGTCCGACGGTGGCGAACCGTGACACTATTGCCATAGTTTGACTCCATAGCATTAGGTATTAATATTTATAAACAGTTTTATTTAGCATAAGAAAATTACTTAGTGCTAATACCTTTCTAAATTCACAGGTCGAAGTTTAACAGTTCCAATATTCTTTAAGACATCACTCATAGTGGGCACCTTGGGATCTACATTTTTCTTAGCATCGTTGGCCTGATCAAGTGAATCACCAGGATTCTTTGTCTTCAATTTCAATACAGCAGAATTTGCTAAAACGTTATTGGCCATTGGAGGTGGAGGAGGTGGTGGAGGAGGGGGTAGAGGTGGGGGAAGAGGTGGAAGTGTTGCTGTACTCGTTATTGGGATTTTTTCTTCCATAATTGGTGGAACAGGAACTGAAGGCAAGTAATTTCCATGTAAATTGAGATCACTTTTCTTTAGAAGCAGCTGAACGTGTGCTTGCAGTATATCTATTGTGCGCTTCATTTCTTCTATCTCTTCGTTACTAGTGGTAGTTTCAAACAAATGACTTCTTAAAGGCTTTCGATTGGGTCCATTAGGGGTAGAACACAAGTTATGCGTGTAGGATGAAATGATTGGGCTGCGTGTGCATATAAAAGAAACAAGTATCAAAGAAATGCTGCAAGATAATGTTATTGCTATTTTTAATTGAAATTAAAACTCACCTTGATTCATTCGTCACCGTCAGTGTATCCCATTCAACTCTTTCTTCATAGCACATTTCGGTTTCAATCTCGACACAATCTGTTGACGCTGTATTATTTGCATATGCAATAATTACACCTCCATACTGAGGGTCTTCTTTTTCGCCAAAGGCAAAAACGGTCTCATCTGATTTAAAGTGAACTAGAAAATTGTTTGACAATTAATAATTTTAAGAAGCTATGCTTATTCCGTTATTCCCAATTTCTTGGAAATGAAAGTAGGAAATGGGGGGACAAACGGCAGAGGTAAACTTACTTTGAGGAATGTAAATTCTCCCGGTTGGACCAAAGAATCTTAATGGTACCAACTCAGCCAACAGGCGCACAAAGCTGCCTCTTTGCCTCCGATGATTTAATTGCCGTAAAGCTTGTACGTATGGAGCTGTGGCCGCCCTTCCCCATACATTTGAAATGATTGGAGGTACCTAGAATTACAGATAATTAATGAAAACGCAAATAAAAGAATTAATAGAAAACATGGATGCATTTAATTTTTTAATCCAATACTTACCTGTCTTAGTAAACGTGTGGCCTTTTCTGCCATGTGTGGTGCATTGTACAAAAACAAACCAAAACCTCCAAAAATCACCATATCTGTCCATAAAGGGCCACCAGCATAGCTTTCCTCGGCATCCAAGTGAACCTTACTGAAAGTTGGCATGCTGAAGAAAATACAGATAACTCTTGATATTGTTAGACGATAAAACGATTGACACTTTTCACTACTTTGCAGGTTGCTGAATTTATCTGGACGAAAAACTGGGGCACTTTGATTTATTTTAATGCTGTATTATGATTTTGATTCAGTTTCTCTATTCTGCACTGCACACCTCCTCGTGCTCAGCTTGTGCTTGCGGAAACTAGATATAAAAAATCTATTATTAATAAATTGCAATTAACCCTTAAAGCTGCCACCTGCCACTGCCAATAACTGCATCCTATAATCCTTTTTCTGACTCTCAGATAGTATTTTATGCAGAATTCACCCCTTTCGTATTTCTCAGTTTTTTGGTTATACTGGGTGTAAATAAACTAAAGTGGCCCCCTGTACCGGAAGACCCGGAGATAGTGCAGCAAAACTGTTTACACCATTCGAAAGCCAGTACAAAGTTACATTGAAATCCCAGTTTTCATCAAAATCGGTAGAAGGTATGCGGGTCAAATAATTCGGCGAAAAATAAAAGTAAAAAAATGTACCCGGTTTTCAGTAATTCGGATTTTTCTCGGCCGAAAAATAAATTTTTTTTGAAATAATATTTACACAGCTGCAACCCATGTTATATGAGTGATTTTTCCTGAATTTTTCATAATAATCGAATATGGTTGAATTTTCAACTTTTCTGGAATTTTCTTTCACATTCCAGGAAATTCCAGAAAAGTTGAAAATTCAACCTTGTTCGATTATTATGAAAAATTCAGGAAAAGTCACTCATATAGCACGAATTGCTGCTGTGAAAATATTTTTTCACAAAACTTATTTTTCCGGCAGGGAAAATTACAAATCACCGAAAACTGGGGATATTTTTCAACTTTTTCTTTTCTCAGAATTATTTAACCCACTTATCTTCTACCGATTTTGAGTTAAACTTGGATTTCAATGTAACTTTGTACTGGCTTTCGAATGGTGTAAACAGTTTTGATGTACTATTTTCGGTTCTTACGGTACAGGGGGCCACTTTAGTTTATTTACACAGTGTACTATATATTGTTGACTACTAACTTATGCTCCATGTAAATTCGTAAATCAACATTATATGTAAGTTATGGACCATAGACCATTTCATCCCCATATATCTGATCTGGATTGCATCAAAAACTTGCAATAATTACAAAGTTGGTTCAAAATTCAGGGGAAGGCTAGAAATAATTTTCAATATTAAATATTTATTTTTCATTTAGAAATTCGACCCCAGTATATTTAAAACGAAACTGCTGTGAAGTGATTTTGCACTTCCTCTGTATTTCACAAATTTTGAACTCCCAACTTGAATTTTAGGTTATTATTTTTATTATGTAAATATTATTCTAAGTACTGCAATACTTTTGTGTAGTTAGTATTTCTGTCCTGTCCGCCTCCGGTTATACTTGCTACTAATCGATCTGGGAAATGTCGGAAATACCAAAGTGGTCAATTGCTGATGGACTTCGACAGGTTTCTGACGTTTCTGTAGACATTTTTGCTCATGAACATGAAATAGAATACCAACCGATTCCTAACCTAATACTTTTCCCGATAATAAAACCGCTCCGTCCGTTATTGTCTCAGCCAATCCGGAAAGCTGCACGTGGTAGTGTGAAATTAGCGGCAAACCTCCTGACAACAACAATACCTACAAGAACAAATTATCGGTCTTGTAAAACTGTCCATAATATTATCTACATTTTTGACAAACAAAAACGACAACTTTCAAGTAAAAGTTGCAAAAAACTTTCTATAAACTATCAACTCAGTTACTCAAAATCAGTAATTTGGTAAACGTCAGTTAAAGTAAAAGGAGCACTGTCAAATCTGTGCTGCACTGCACTGTTTCAAGTCGCAGATTTATCCGTAACGGTCAACGTAAGTTGTAGAGTTCCATAAAATATATCTATTATCTATTTATTTTTTAATGATTTTATTTAGCAGTTAACATTGAATAACGTGTACCAAGTTCAGTATTGCATTTAATGAATTTGCAAGTATAAAGCCGAAAGACTTCAGAGCTTCAGCTAGCAAACGATATTTTTTAAATACGAGGTGTTAGATTAGATGGTTCATTCGAGATTCAAGGTTAAGAAGTTGCAGTAATAATGTACCTGGACCCATCCTGGACCCCATTTTCTAACTACCTAGCTAGCTTTATCCTTTTCTGTACTCAATTTTACACATGTGAAGAATATAGAAAATTTCTGTGGACAAAGGCTTTTGTCAGAGGTATCAGAACTCCTGAGAAGTGAAAATGTGAATTTTTGCATTTTTGTTTTTACAGAAAAATTATGGAGCGCGAATCAGAAGTATATAATATACCTGTATCGGAAGCACATGCATCATCCTGTTCTACGGAGGATAAGGACGGTGAAGCCAAAACAGCAGTTGCAGAAGAAATCAGTGATGTAGTTAATTCTATAGTAGACAATGTAGCGGGCTGCGAAGTAAAGCCATCTGTTCAGTCTGTTGAAGATTCAAATTCCGACAAAAAAAGTGGAACTCCGAATGATGTTAACAATGGATGTAAAGAAAACATCACCGAAGAAACATCCAAAGGCATTTCTCAATGTGGTTTCAGTGTGGAAAGCTCTTCCTCGAAGAACAGTGACGAACCAAAAGCTTGTAATGACGAAAATGCTATAGATGTTGATTTTAGAGTTGTCGACATATTGAAAACAATTGCAACATATAAAAGTTTGGCATTGAATAAAAGTGCACACTCTCTCCTTTTAAAAGAAGTATGTGAACTACGTAGTATTTTTGGCTGAATTTAGGCAGCGGGATATGGCGGCAACAGTTGCCACTTGCCACCGTCGCCGCCATTCCCCTTGCCTCCGTTGCCACCGTCGCCGCCGTTGCCACAACCGTTGCCGCAAATCGGCCACTTCACCTCTAAGCTATTACAATCGTTGCCACCAAACCTAATAGAAGGACATTTCCAAACGTACATAGGTACTGCCCACAGGGGCTATTACACCCAGGGTTTGCTACATGAAAACTCTTTCTAAATGACCACTTTTCGTTCAGTTTTCAAATTTTCTGGTGAATTTTAAAAAACGCAATGAAAAATGATCATTTATAAGACTTTTCAGTTAGCAAACCCTGGGTGTAATAGTCCCTGTGGGCAGTACCTATGTACGTTTGCAAAATTGCCCTTCTATGAGGTTTGGCGGCAACGGTGGCAACGATTGTAATAGCTTAGAGGTGAAGTGGCCGATTTGCGGCAACGGTTGTTGCAACGGCGGCGACGGTGGCAACGGAGGCAACGGGAATGGCGGCAACGGTGGCAACTGTTGCCGCCATATCCCGCTGCCTAAATTCAGCCGTATTTTTAATGTCTTTGCTGAATAGAACATAAAAATTCTAAGGAGCTATTTTTAAAGTTTAATAACATTTTTTAACAGGACGCTTTGATTGGACAACTAGTTTTGTTTCTTGGAGACGATTCTGAAAATGTGGTCAGTTCAGCGTTTGAAGTTGTAAAAATACTGTACCATAATAGAAGCAATCACTTAGCTTTGAAAAACTCGCTGCACTTTCTAGAGGCTTTAATTGTCGTCTCCCAGTAAGTCAATTTAATTTAAATTTAATTAACTAAAGTAGCTTTTAAGAGATAGCAAAATGTAGCTAACAATTTTTGTATTGTATTTTAGAATGTCTAAGTTACCACGTAAGATTAGAGAAGATGCACGAAAGATTTATGATATTGTCAAATCTGCCAAACTGCCACTCAGCCACTCAAGTAATTCTCAGAATATTAATGCCTCACAAGGGCAGGCAGCTGAAGTTGCTCGCTTGGAAGAAAATCAGTCAAAAATTAGTTATCGTAGTGGACTTACATCATTGAAAGGAAATCGGTCGCGTAATAATGATCGAGAAACAGTCTTATCCATCGCCCCTAAAGCGCTTCATCAGGTCCGTTGTAGACCACAGTATTCGTGTATTCTACCTATACGCCAATAAATAGATATACCACAATTATGTTATTAATTTAAAGTTATAGGGTAGCAGCTTTAGGTCTTTCTATATTTGGCTGCATTGTATTTGGCATGTTTTCTTTCCAGCCATACATTCTCCAGTGTCGAGTATTGAGGCTACATTTTTGAGATCGTAGAAGACTATCCTAGACTTAAACGTCATTTAAAAATTGACGTTTTGATTTTTCAAATCTAAAGAAACCTTTTATACAGACATAAGATTTATTGAATACTACGTTAACAATTAGCCAGTAAAGTAATAAGCAATAATTTACTAATTCACTGTAATAGTATTATTATTAGTAATTTTATTTTTGCTTATCAGGCCGTTCGGCGACAAGAAATAACAACTGCTGTTGTAAAAATAAAGGGAATTATATCGGTCACATATAATTTGAACCGCAACAACTGCATTATTCGGGCAAAATCTCATGTACCACCTGAAGTCTTTGGAAAAACTATCGCGAACTTGGGTATTGATTGTTATTTGGTGCGCCGTAATGAAAATAAAGAAGAGGTAAGTGTAAAGAGATATACTATAGTTCTTTCAAATTGATTATTAAGTAGCGTTATGCCGTTTTAAGTAGGTCCTTAACTGCTACTATTTATATGTGTTTACAATGGTTTATTAAATTAAGTATTGAAATACTAAAATAAGGTAAGCTTCTGAGACTCGAGGTAGACATTTTAACGAAATATTCTTTTACTTTAAGTCAAGCTTTCGACGTTCACAAACGTCTTCATCATCGAGTCTCAGAAGCTTACCTTATTTTAACTATATCCGAGGTTGGAAAGCTCTTAATTCGTATATATTGAAATACTACTTTAGTCGATATATATGTCGATGCATGGAAAAATTACAGGATTGCCGATTGGCTGACAATAATAATAATATTTAGTGATGATTATTACGTGTCTATGTATATTACTAGGTTCTTTTGAAAATGGAGGCTGACCGAACGTTGGAGAACAATTTAAGTTCCCTTGAACAAGAAAATCTACCAAATTATTTACCGGATGATGACGACGAAGAAGATGATTACCTTAATAAAAACGACATGTTAGCTAGAGGGGATGAGGCTGCAACCACAGTTACAGGGAAGATTACAAACTTTCTCCGCAAATCTTTCTTCTGGTAACCCATACTTAAAGATTGTTTTACCTACGCTTAGTAATGTTAGTAATATTTGATTAGAATTAGATTAGAAATATTACAATGCACTTCTTATAAATAAATAAATAGGGTAAACAAAATAGGATGTGCGATAGACTAATTAGGTTTGAAATTATGTTGATGAAAGCAGTTTGCATTTGTTTTAGTCTGTAAACCGTCAAAATTATTGTTGATATTTCTTTCTACTGTTACTGTATTGTAAATTTTTTGGTATGCATAACTAAATAAATTGACTTTCTTCAATGTTGATTGGTTATTTGACACAATTTATTTGACGATACTGTATAATATATAATAAGTATAATGACATTCTTCTCATCATTACCATAAGAGTTTTTGGAATTTAATGAACTTTCATATATTCCGAATGTTGTTACTCAAAATGAGTTTCCAAACTTTAAAAATAAATAATTCACTCATACTTACTTAAATTTTGCATCATGACGGTAAATCCATTTCATTTAAGAAGAAATTACAATAACCTGCGTCGAAGTTTTTAAACCTTTTACTGTCTTTATAAATATGCCCTACTAACATTAGTTTTTGTTTCAAGGTAAAAATTTCCAATTCTTAGGAATTAATAGTACAATACAAATAATAAATACTAAAGTATACAAAACACGTTAATTGTATCGAACATAAAGTCATTATCAAGTTACTTTTAAATGATATGATAATCGAATCGTTAAATTGTAAAAAAATATACCACAATTCGACAATTACGTAGTATTTTATCCTCATCGAGGAAGAGGAGTTGTATTGATAATTTAACAAATACAACGGGAAGTAAACCAAAGTTATTAATAGCTAAATACATTTATACCACCCAATTGAATCTTTGGGAATAGCACCATTTCCAACTTTCATCTCATTAGGGTAGGGTAGGTACGCTACAATATTCTAGTTTTATTTGACTTTTTACAGAATTTTGCGAAATGTTCGATCGATATTTGAAAATCGAGTACGCATTAAACATTAGATCGTTCGAACAAAATAGTTTTATTTAGTTGTTTAGCACGAAATCGAAGTAATGTTAAATAGATAGAGAGTTTCTAAAGTACGTATTACCAAAGTGCATTACATCAAGTACATGTCTTATTTGCTTACGTATTACATTCAGCTAAAATTTTAATTTGTTTCTTGTTTTGAGGTCTACAATAGTTATTCCAGAAATATATAACTAAGCTAATTTCAATTAGAGACGGGGTAGTGACGTTCATCCATAATTACCACATACCAGTAGAACGCATTTGTCATATATTTAAACGGTAAATACAGAAGAGAATGCGGTCAAGATTACCTAACATACACATTGGAATTTAAAGTTTACGAATTTCATTTTTCTTTGCCGTCCCAGTTATTATCCCAAGACCAGTCGTCTGATTTCCTAGTTGATTTAGTACCACCGTTACTGTTTTTACTTTTTGCAGAGCCTCCTGCAGGTTCGCCCTGTGATTGATAACCTTGACCACCTTGACCCCAATCAGACCCCCAATCATCCCATCCATCCGCAGACCTGGCGATAAAATAAAAAAAGCAAAGCATTATTAAACAGCAGTGCCGCAAACCATTTTATGTATAGGTAGAATTGCAAATTAGCAGTAGTAGTATAGGACACCCTACTCTGTGGAAGACCAAAATAAAGAATAAATTTTAGGTTAACTTAAATAGGTAATAATAATACGTCCAACTTTTAAATTAAGTTTATCGGAATTTTTTTATACACACATTGAAAACATAACTAGACAGTAGACAATAAAACTATTTCTTAATTTTTATACTTAATTTTGACAAAAGTGCCTACAGGAGACCTGATTATGTTTCAGAATTCAGAAGAATTGTGTGAAAGAGTGTATAATAAAGAAAAGGACCTAAGCAGAAACTTAAGCCCTAATAATTGATATATATTTGATAAAGTGGAAAAGAGTAAGAGTAGAGGATTTCCAAAAATAAATACCAAAGTATGTAAGTAAAAGAAGCCTCATCAAAAAACTGCAATTGCAATAAAATGACAGAAATGACTTTATTACTTAATGTTAGAACGACTTCCAGTTAACGAACTACGTTCTGTCGGCGAAGATTCAGGAATAGGCTCGTGTCCATAATTTGAAGTGGAATGACTTAGGCTAGCGCTGGAGGCTGAAGCAACGATACTTGAAAAACCTTCTTTAAAACCTTTTCTGCTAATTTCATTTACCTAAAATATAGTAAAAACCATAAATTAATATTCACACGTTTCATAAAGAGTAGAGAATTTTTAATAATATTTACATCAGAATTTGAGATATTATCATTATATTAGTCAACCAATGTAGGTAAATAAACATCATATATCGAAATAATTTAGCCACATATATTAATGAATGGAATTGGCAATACTTTTTCGGAAACTGAGCCCCCGATTTCCACAGCCTTTTGAGAAGCGATACCTCCAAACTTTACTGCGTTTTCAGTTGCAGAAGAAGCGATTTTTGTTGCAGCCAGAGAAAACATGCTCCACCCCTTGCTTAGAGATGATAGTGTTTGATCCAAGACCTCGTTAGAAGCAGGCTTTGGTTGAGGATCCATTGTGTATCCAAAGCCAGTGTATCTTCCTCCCTCTAGAAAGTTGTCATTTCATCATTACACCATTATAATATGACGTATTAGAAAAGTACTTCTACTTTTCAAAAAATTTACCTGCTGGGGAAAGATCAGCAGATCGGGTAGAATTTTCTAATTTTTTTCTGTCCGCATAAGACAGATTACCAGTAGGTCCATTTTGATAAGAGCTAGAGTAGTCTGACGAATAATCATTGTTTTGATAGGACGCTGTGGATGACGACGAGTAGGAGCCAGTATTACTACTGCTTTTAGGAAACGCTGGCGTTGATGTACTTTTGGTGAAACCTTGACCATACGTATTGTTGTTTGTGGAATTTGACGACCGAGACGATGCTTTAACTGATGATTTTCCACTCACACTTTTCTTGGCTTGTGACTCACTCCATGTACTACCCTGAGCCTCCGTAGAAATCTGTAAAAGTGGCCATTTACATTTACAATCGCATAAGAATTTGAATGTTAGCAGTAAGCAAAACAAAGTAGGTCAATATATGTTTATAAAGATTTACTCTTCCTAATTAGAAATCGCATTTATTTAACCAAAGTTTTTAAAACATACTTTATCTCTATACAAAGCAGCTGCATTAGTATTGTATTTCTGCTGCAAAGACAAATTGTCATCCCAGTCAGAGTAAGATTCCAAAAACTCCTTTGCCTTTTTGTTTCCCCCAACCTTAAATCAGAAATAAACATTACATTACACATACATTTTACTAAACTTTTCGCTATACTATGCATTTTTGTCAAATACAAAATACAACATACCTTCATCTTTTCCAATTCTACATCCTTCCATTTATCCATTGTCACAGACCTATAAAAGTAAATACAAAAACGTTTTAATAGCTAACCCTTTTAATCGCATTTTTAATGAAATGAATATCTGAGAAATATTACAATAAATGCAATATAAATATGAAAATTATTGTAAAATTGCATTTACGTACCTCACAAAAGATAAGTGGACCCCGAGCCCCCGATGTTTGCCAGAGCATTCTAAACAAATCCAAATACCGTATGTGACCGATACCCATTGAGGATTGTGGGCTCCGCATTCAAAACATTTCTGAAATAATTAATTTTCATCAATTCAATGATTCAGCAATTTTTACATAAGTTTGTTTCTTTTCCTTTCATCATTATGTATGTTCGTATATTGGATTTATTTCTAAAGCAATGTTAAGATATTCATGTAAGTGGGTATTGGATATACATTACATAAATTTTTGAAAGTTATTTATGACAGTTCTAAAGGAATGTGAGCAAACTTACGTTATTATCATCCTTATGGCGTAGATCTTGTAAAACTCTTCTACTTCTAGGACTAGCCATGGAAATCTTGGTATTTCAAAGAGAACTAATTTATAAAATGGAAAGGGCCAGCTATAGCCTGAGTGCTTTAGTGAATTCTAAATCTAATAAAAGGTTGCATAAATAAAATGATATAAAATGTAAAAGATGTTTACGAGTTATCGAGGTTACAAAGATTATAAAATAAAGGAGAGCTAAGAAATGATGAAACTGGGACAGCTAGTCAGACAGAAATTAGAAAGATAAAGGTTACACGACTCAACTCAGGCTGGCTGCCCTATGACACTGACAGATAATGCTGTAGCTGTACTGTACTTCTGTGTGTGTATTCAGCGTTTAGCTTAAAAATACCAGGAAGTGTAGCTTTAGACTTACTTTACTAATGGTTTACGTGTATATCGTTGTTATAGCATTCTATGTATACGTACTACGTACTACATACCATTTAAGTTATAAATGCACTTATATAAATTATAAAGAAGTCTTTTCATTCTTATTCTCTTTACTCTTTAGCCGTTTTAGCTAGAAAGTGTACATGGTCATGGTATGGATTTGGATTATACTATTTTATGTGTTATTAACAGGTATTAGGGATAAAAGTGTTACGTATGTTGTGCATGTATATGGAATTGAAGAACATTGAAATTGTACTTTCTATTCCAAACTCCAAAGCTGGTAAATAATTGGTAGTAAAGGAATAGAGGCATGAGCCATAGAAAGCGGCACATATCTTTCCTACGTAAAATGGTAAGTGTACACTACTGTCGATGTCGACATTGTCTGAAAGAATAGTCCTGATACTGACGAAGTACTGGGACACGGAATCATCGAAATAAATTAAGTATTTTTGCTTGACTTAGTGTGAATTACAACAGCTTAGAGAAAGATAACTGAACAACGAAAATAATTTTTAATTTATGACGAGTATATTGGTTCATTGGCATAAGCTTTAAAATAAGTAGCTCATCTTATTTAACTAAAGCACATGTAGCCAACGGTCTATAATAATTCAAAAGTAACTATAAAAACTTTAAATTCATAAAATGTATTCCTTGAGAAAAGGTTTAACTATATTTATTATGGTATTATCAGTGCAATATATGGAAAATGCATCTATTAAGTTAATCCATGATTTATTTACTGTTATGGCTATATTTATACGTAATCTACCAGAAAAGCGATAAAATTCGAATTTTTAGAATTGCATAAGAGAGCGGGTGGGCCTTGTCGGAAAAGTGCATGGATTCTGAAAAGAAACTGTTGAGACTGCTATCCATCTCCTTTCCATGCAATACGATATCAATACAATAGAATTGACGTAACTCAATTAGAACGTGCAGTCGTGCCAGCTGTTGTGGTATTTCGAATACGTTCAATAGATGGCCAAAAAGGAGTTCTTTATAACACTACACTTCTTGTTGGAATGACGTGGAACTCCTTTGGTGTTATGTGGATCTGTGGATGGAACGGTTGTCCTTTATTGCAGTTTACAAGTTTTACTGAATTTTATGATGTTTTGTGGATGAAATGACATTTATTGGGCTTTGGGATTGATGAGATAAAGATACCTTATTTGGTTAAGTATTTAGAAACTATTATCTAAATATGTAGACTGATAGTCCCATGTACACTGTACATTACATATTGTAAATTTTGATTTGCTTTGTAATGCTCAAATATTACGCAATACATCCATCTAAATCAGAAAAAAATGGTATTGTACGTATTTACAGAATATGTGGCGAGACTTAAGAGCAATAATACTGGAAGTCTCACAGATGAAATGTTTAGTTTGTTTAACTATGATGTTGCAATATGTACGTTCGTAGTTAGAATAGAAGGTACAAATACTTTAAGCTGCAAATCTGTAATTGAGTTTATTTCAAGGATTCCAATGGATCAATTATAACGGTAACTTTAAGCATAAAGTGAACTACAGTTCTATAAATTGATCATTCCATCATGGCTGAATTATCATTCAAATGAAAAGTAATCCACAAGCCTCCTTTGATGTGACCACGCACACAGGTGAGGAACAACTAAGTATTTAGCCAAGAATCCTGTAGTTACTACATTGTGTGTGGTTTTGAAGAATACTACAAATTAAAGGCTTATTTCTCACATAATATATTAGTATTGGTACTCCAATCCCATTTTCATAAGAACCATCGATCATTATGAAAAATAGGCAATGACATACATATTTATAAGATGCTAAAAGTATCTAAACGCTGGAAATTGATACTACTGTCATAATAAAAGATAAAGTAAATGCCAAGCTTTACTGACTTGTGTATTAAGTATTTGTTATTGTTATAGTTATAGTTATCGCATTTGTTATCTCTTATAGTCGTAGTCGCATCGCTAAAAAGTACCAAATTGAGAATAGTCTTAGCTTGCACAGATGAAAAGTGATTATTCTACTACACTACGGCTTTGTACCATAATAGTCAAACCCATATAAAACCCACAGAATTAGATGTGTACTACTATTAAACCTAATGATTCGTTAATTGCAAACTTGTTTTTTGAATAAAGTTTCTCATTTTTGCTTTACTAGATACTAAACTGCTTGTACATTAATAAAATATACTTGAATTATTAAATGCAACTTATAACAAATTTCGAAACATGTACAGGATTTCTTATTAAATATAGAAATAATAGCGGGATGGAGGGTGAAATATTACGCATTTCATTTTCTTTTCGTAAGTGTATACAAAGTTCTCATGTACAGACCGATTTGACTCATTGACTTATTACATGCCGATTGCCGACGTAATTAACTATTAATGTAATACTTAGTGTGTAGCAATAAAAACCTTATTAGGAGTTAGGAAATGAACTAGCTATGTAAGGAGAGCTACCATTATCATTGATTTATTTTCTTTTGATGTCTATTGTTCATAGCACATAAAATGTCAGTGTGCACTAACAGCAAAACGTAGCACTACTAAAAGTAAATAAGACATATTAAGGTATCTAATTAGTTATTATCTAATTACTAACATTGAGATTGATTTAAGTGACAACTAACAGTACATTCTATACAGTTTGGCAATACACTATTTATACTTAGTTAGTATGTCTGTTGACAACACATTGACACAACATCCTTAAGATGAGACTATGAGACTAGGAGACAGCTACAGCAACTGCAATATTTAAGACTGTTTTTCGTACACATTTTAGTTGTGAATAAATGTTTTTGCTACACAAATCTATTCGACTAAGGAGTGTATTAGCCTTATTTATTGGTAGTTTAGTGAATAGGATCGCTTTTTGTCTAGGATGATCCAGCTAAAGCTTTTTAGTCATTGTTGGCCTCACTTTCAGGTGATTCTGAGGTGGATGGTAAGCTCTTCTTAGAATCTAAAGGTGCAACAACACAGACATAAAATCAGTCAACGGAGTCACTCTTTAGGAAATTGAGTTAATACGACCTTTCTCTTCCTCCTCATCCGAATCATCTTTTGCATTCATTGTTGACACGAGATCCATTCTGGAGTCAAGGGAAAACTGTTTACCGGCCATAACCATTCCCTTAAGACGTCGTCTTACGACCGCTAAAAATTAACCAGAGTTTCGTCAGAAAGCATTTGTCGATGGAAATGGAATTATAAAACTTAGGTAGATCAAAAGGCAATAATTATTTTAAGTACATTGTAAACTATTCGATGAAATCATATTTACAAAAATTGTAGTGAACATAAGTATAATATGCTTTTAACAAACGGAAGTGGTACACGTTTATAAGAAATCGGTAAATCACAAATACTAAATAACATTTTTGATAACTAAACAAAATATTTAGTATACACTCACAATAAGTTGACTACGTATACTAACTTTGTACATCATAAGTACATGACTAAGATACGGTTAGGAAAACAAGTAATTAATGAACATATCGTTTCCATATTTGTTTCAGTTTACCAGGAGAGCTTTCATCCACTTCACTTAACTTGAATTTGCGGGCAAACTCCTTGAATAACTCATTTGAATCGAAAATAGCTGCAAAGGATCCGTTTACAATTTTTGGTGACATGGGTGAATTTGCCAAAAGCAACGATGTTCCAAAATGAGCATTTCTTGCTCGAGTTTCTGCCAAAGGAACTTTTCTGGCTGGAGCGGCTGGTACTTCCTTCCCTTCTTCTTGGGCTAAAACTGCTGTCGCTACCTCTCTGATCACAGACCAATCGGTGCATATATCCTCAACAGTAGTTTGAGGAGAAGTAACTGTAAATCTAAATAACATTGGTATTTGATGATACAGTTCAGATATTTAAATAATAATCACTGCTTAGCAAAGGACATTTATGCTGTAAGGTAATCCAATCCAAAATAGAGTTTATATTATACGCTAAAATGTTCCTTTACCTTATAACGTAGCGACCCTTTCAAACAAGCGATGCACAGATATTTAAAAAATCAAAATATTTAATTTTTGCAGTATTACCAGAATAATCTTTGTCAGAGCATGAGTTTAGTTTTATATGTAGTTACCTTCAGAGACGCAGGTACGCAATGTATTTTACCTCCAGCATTTAATCTCTTTAAAAGTCTACCCAAAATGAGGTTAAAATTTATTTTGAAGAGAAAATATTTCGGAAAATGGAATCCTTAAAGTCGTGGCTTACGTTTCCGTGCGGTCATTATCACCACGAAGGCGAAATACAACCATTCCCAAATGCCGTTTTGCTGGAATTTCAAATCTATGGTCAGCATTAACAAGAGCCTCGAATCTCGCCGCTAATCGAACACCCTGAAATTGTACACCACGCTTTAGGCAGTTAAATTGAAATAACTAAATTATTGATTTTCTGTACCTCAAACTAAAGTCTGACACCTCTAATTTGGTAAGCAATATGTTATAGCAAAATATAAATGGATACCTTTCTTATATGTTCCTGAAGACCTTGTACTCCAAACGATCTCAAGACAAACCACAATTTCAATGATCGAAATCTTTTACTTAACGCTATTTGCCAGTGCTGAAACATATCAATCAGCAACATTATTGAATTCCATCAATATAAATGTAACCAGATCCAGATATGTATCAAAACGCAATCCTAATAGTGCTTACCATGTAATCAATGGCCATTCCAGAATTCTCATGCTGTAGATACAACGGCTCAACATTAAACGTTCGGTGAAGGGCTCCCGAGTCCTGAACCTGTTTTTGCACAAATATTTTTCCAGCAAAAATATAAAATAGTAATTCTCAAGCAAGGACCTTCTATATCTAGGGGAGCGGTTCCTCCAAGTGTCTTTATATACTTAATATGTCTTTCAAATCATTTAATCATAAGAAAATTCAGATATTGTGTACTGGATTAACGTACCCACATAGCAGTACAGTCGAAATGTACAAGGAGCCATTTAGAAGGGTTGAAAGCAATGGAATTAGCATTCTCAATTCCTTTGAGCCAATGACGAAATTCTGGACAGATGAATGCACTTCCAGCATACGCTGCGTCTGCATGCAGCCACAAATCTACAATTCCCCAAGGATATACATTCAGTCTCAGAAAATTCAAAGTCAAATTTTGGTCAGGAACAGTAAGGATTCTACAAATAATGTACCATATTAACCGAATTAACTCCTGCTAAAATAAGCCCAAACAATGCAGAGTGGTTCGAATCGAAGATAAAGACAGTGTAGTGCATAGTTGGCCATTTTAATTAACGTAGTTATTTGAGCATTTTTCTCATCAAGTCTTAGTGAGATTAATTTTGTAAATACGGTAAAACTTTGTACACCTATGCGTACATAAAAGTATTATCAATACCACACGCATTGCGATCGTCTGGTATATACTTTGCAATGGTATTACGAATGCAATTTCCATATGTTCAATAGTTTGAACTATAGTATTAGACGCATATCTCAAAGGAGAAAGCCAGAAAATCAGCAATGTGGAATAAAAACGAAACTTTTCCAAGAAGGCCTGTTCTTATATCTGTATCTGTGTACCCAAGTATTCTCGGTTTGTAAAGCTCTTTCTTTTACTAGAAGAATATCAAATACTGTTTAAGTAACATAAGAAGTTCTGTACTATAGATTTACCAAAGTGATGTGATGTGTCTAAAGAAATTCTTTATTTCAGAATTGATATAAGTAGTGTCCCTATTATAGTTTATTTACTGTTGCCAAAATGGGAAAGCAGTTCTGTGCACTTTAGTTGAATTAAGAGCTGCGTGGCACAATATACTTTCTTTGCTATCCACTTCCTCCCTTTCCATGTTTATGCAAATGTGTTGAATTGAAATTAAATGGAGATGTAAACGTATCTACCTATGCATTGTGAGTGTTTATGTTGAATCTGTAAACATAATTCATAACTGCTTACTGCTTGAATATCAAATTCGAATAGATACCTAGCCCGGTTTTATTAATAGTTCGCATCCCAACAGATAAAAATGTTTTTTGTCTTTTTCACAGTTATTGTACACCTACTTTTACATAAACAGACGATTAAGCTGATACTAACCGTGATGAGTGAGAGCCATTTATTCTGTGAAAAGTAAGCATAAGACATAGATACTAATAATTGTACATACTTTCTTGACGACAGACAACTCCGAGCTCTGCGAGATTGTCGAAGGAACAAGCTCCTGTCGTTCCAAGCGTAGCACACACCTAAATAATGAAGCCCCACGGGACAAAACAACCAGTCATAATTATACTTCCTCATTTTCTGCTCTGTCATCTAGACGAAAGTCTCAATTATGTATATACTTTCATACGTCATACAATGTACAACTAAACCAACGTAATGTCCAACAGAAAAATACTAGTCTTTCAATGAATTCTAATGGAATTGTTTAGGTATACATGACTCATGCACATAAAAGTAAGTAGCTTTTATATCATTTCTTGACTTATATACGAGTATAACAACAAGGAGTGTACCCAGAATGGAATAAGACCTGCATCTCTGTCCGCCTTAAGTGCTGAAGCCAGTGTTTTGCCATCAATGCTCAATGCCTCATCGTCGCTTTCAAGATAATGCATCCGAACTAAACCAATCAGTCCTGCTTTCTCCACACTTGAATGAGCCTAAAAGTGTGATTAAATAACATCTTTATCTCAAGTAAATAATGCATGGTATTGTAAATAAAGGTAGAACGATCAAAAGCAATAAATACATAATGTTAAGCTAAGTCTCCAGGAATACTAGATATATTTCACAGACGCAAGTTAACTATAAAAACTCTATAAATTGTTTTGGTAAACTATTCAAAGAATTTCTCCTGAATGAAGAAAGTTATAAATGTGGTTTACACAACTTATTTTCGTCTTATTTTGAAATACGTAGCATTATGCATTTATAATACCTATCTATGCTGAGTGCTCAAATGCAATATCCCCGTAGTATACCTATAATTATTCAAGATAATCACAAGACAAGATCAATACACTAAGTAAATCAGATTCAGAAATAGACCAATTTGATAGAAACTGTATAAGTGAAAAAGGAGATTGTTGACTCTTTTTATTCTGGTAAACAGAAATGGAATTAAAAATGCTAGTCTAATCTAAAATAATTGTAAAGCACAAATGAACTAGTGCATGGTACTAAAGTTTGAACGAAAGAAAACTCACACCCTGATATGAAGTATCATGAAACAAGGAATAAAATGGATATGCTAAAAGTACTATGGGGTAAACAGGGTAGAATCAAGTAGTAGCATTGCGCACTGCATACGAATGTGGATGTAATATTTCAGTTATAATAATCGTAATATGTAACTACCACGACAAGTCTAATTCGGAAATGCGTAACAAAACTAGGAGATTGTTTGGAAATGTTAGTTCACAGAATATTCTCTTAAAGCTATAGAATGAAACAGTGTAGTAGCCAACTTTTATGTATTTATGATAAGAAAGCATTATGTAAAAAGTTTTTCAGTAGCATTTACAATTTCGAGCAAACATGTATGTAGCTACCTAATAAAACAAACTGGATGGAGAATACGCGAAAATCGACCGAACCAGTGAGAAAGGAAAGTAATGTACGTCTACAGATAAATAGATAAGCTGCTTCGATATTTTAAAGATACAGTGTACAGAGATAAACATTGTTCCTACAATATTTTATTTATAAAGTAAACGTAAGTAAATACCCCTCCAGTTCTACATTGTATTAAGAGATGGATTCGTGAAATCCTGTAAACGTCTGTCCTGTTATTTCCATTTGAATTTAAAATGAGTGGTAGCATATAGATAAAGTCTTTTTCCGAGCGGACACTGACTGAATGTGGACTTACCTGATCAGAACAGTATGCAACAAGTCGGGCATTGATCTCTGCAGCACTGAGGTCGGGATAAGTAGTTTTGCATCGACGGATCGCCTCCGTTCGGCCAGCCATCAGAGCAATGAAAGTCGCTTCGCTAGCTGTCGTCTGTATGTGCATTGACAAAATCAAAAATTCTATTCACGTTCCACTTCCATTTCCCAATATAAAATAGTATTTTCCAATCCTATTCTGTAATACGCATTGGCTAGGGACTTTTGTTCTAATTTTCAAATATAAAGTACAAATGTAGTATTACATTATCCTAAAGACATTACCTTGTACATACACATGTAAATACATGAGTATACAATGGACATCACGTTTTAAAGTATGTATATAATAAAAGTCAGCAGAATTGAGTGTGGCGTCCTTTCTTTGTGAACAAAGAAGCAAACCTACATTTTTGGCCACACTGATGTGGCAAACTTGCATTTCGGTGCTATTAATAGCTTTCTTTCTAATTGATGTAATAGATGGCAAAGAAAATGTCATCTATTACAACAGTTATTTTAGGATAATGAACTTCAATGGCATTCCCTTTTGCCATTTAAATATTGCAATTAAAATTACTGTTTTAAATTAACTTGGTGCAGCCAGTTAAGTAAATTAGAATTAGATTTGCTAAAGGTAAACTCAAATTAGAATTACATTTTTAAATCGTAATACAATTGGCAAAATTCAAAATTGTTTTTCTTTGTTTTAAAATAAATAAATGTAGTGAACATTTATCTAACTCTCTTCTGTATTTAAAATCATGAGATCAGTTTATGAATGCATATTACAATATTCACGATTCCATATAAGGAAATGAATTATTTTTAAAATACTAATTTGCCAGTAAGGTGTTGCCAAAACTGAGGGGTTCCACCAGAATACTTCTTGCTACTATGATGTATGATTCAATATCCTTGCAATGCGTACTGTACGAATACGAACCAGTATTTCTATGACTAAAAGCTGAAACGAGGGTTTTGGCATGAGTAAATATGCCTGTAGCTTTATGTGAAAATCAATGAGTGAGATGTACACTGTAAGTGAAATCGAGTGGTTCAGGAAAAACATCGATGCAGTACATACATTCAAGAAAACTACATAATGTGAGTGAGACGCAGTGGACTGGACGTACTTGAATTACTCCACCGCCAAGACTGTCCTTCGTTGAGTGCCAAAACACGGGAGGCAATCCGATCATTTTCCCCAACCAGTCCATCACTATCGTTTCCAACTCGGTACAGGCTGGGCTGGATGCCTTTAGTGTTCACAAAAAATAACACACCGTCCAATAAACCTTGAGTAGGACGTGGGAAAGGGGAAATGCAATAACGGTGTGAATATCGGTTGATGGGGTATTGAAAGATTGGTCACACCTAGGTATTAGTACATAGCGAAGCAAAAGAAAGCCGGTGAAAGGATTTTTACTAAGATACTAAGACCTAATGCTACCAATGATGCACATGTAAATCAGATCATGTATATTATGCAAGTTTTCATATATATTCTTTTATGTTACTATATGCTGTCTTTCGGCTATCCTGTCTTATGAAAAATTTTAACATTGTTGAAGTTGAAGGGGAAGCATAATTACCTCTGAATTACAGTTTCACCATAAAACTTCAATCATGTGCGGACAAAGCAAATATTTATTTGTCCATTCTCACTAAAATACTTACGTTTTGAAGAAGCGCACAATTGTATATTGTCCCAAGCACGGTAACAGAAGAATTATCCTAGTAGTTTTCCTTTCACTGTGTTAACATCACGTTGAAATTAAAGGTTCGCAAACTTCGATCAGTTTCAGAGTAACAAAACAAAAAAAAAAACAAAGCGACAATGGCGAGTCAGCCTTAACACCGAAAGATTACTTCAATACATTTGCGTTATAGCAATTTCACAAATAAATTCTGATATTGTAAAGAGAAAGTAATATAAAGAAAAGAGGCATAAACTAAAACACCAATCTAATGCTCTTATGCATTCAATTTGGTATTAAGCAGATAATTATATAAGCGCTTCAAATTGAGTTGCATCATATAATAAAGCAGTCAAAAACGGGAGGTGAAATTCTATAAAATACTTATTTTGCTTTCTTTCCAAGATTCTCATGAAAGTTTGGGAAATTTATAAGATTCCAGACATGTTTGGCTTTTACCTGCAATCCTCTTCTTCTATCAGCAACCTAAACTAATTATTTTGTTTTAAAACAAAAAATTGCACCCTTTCAAACCCCAATGACTTTCAAAAAAAACCCTGTTTTGTCGGTAAACACCGAGTACAAACAATGAATCATGAATAACGTTTGTAAAATTATTGCAACCTTATTTACAGAGAAAAATGAACTTAGGAAATCACTGATGATGCGATTACTGAGATGCCAAAACACTGTACAGCTACCGTGTGACGTAAGTAAGACCTTGTTGTACTGTTAATACATTAATCAATAATGCGAAGTACGAATATGTGCACAAAAACTTTACCAAAAAAGCTGTGAATGCACGTGAAAACATCAACAATGAGGTATCGACCTAATCTTAAAATACCAATGAAACATACGAAAATTAATGATACATCGGTGTTGCGGTTCATTCATGTAATAGTAACAATGCACTGTACTCTAAAATTATCCCCTATGTCTAATTATAATCATGTTAACATGTATACAGTTCGGAAATATGGAAAGCAAAATAAACCAATTCTACTAAACAAAGTTGGTAAACTTTCTCCCTGCTTGTTGAAACTTTGTTACTTGATGCTCAGCAAAACAACTGGTATGTTTCGAGCAGATCATTATAATTCAGCCAGCAAAGCAAAAAATAAAGGTCAGAGGGATTTGAGAGATTTAAGATGCTCAAAGAAATGAGTATAAATTGTAATTTTCGATTTTAGCAGTAGTAAACATGCACTCAATACCATAACAGGACTAATGCTACGTCGTACGCTAAGCAAAAGTTGATATTGGCATCTTGAGGTAAACTAAGTTGCATTACACATACGAAACTAGCTAAAATCTATTAATTCCCAAATGAAATAATGCAAAAATGTGGCTTGTAAAAGAGGAGAAAGCAAGCTCTACTACTAAAAGACAGTATTTGCAGCATATGGAGAAAGCTAATAGTAAACCCTTATTGACCTAATTCAGCCTGTTTGGGATTTGTAAGCTAGATTTAGCAAAAATATGTTAACTTGGAACGTGAAGGGCATTTATTTCTTAGTGAAGATATATTCAATTCTTTCCTGTATTGCCCCAATAAAATCCCAACCAAAACCAAACTGTCCTGCATGCACGGCTATTGTATTCAAGTTTATATATAACACCATTTTAAATGCTACATTAGCAAACGTTTCTTGAAAAACAGCGTTTATATTGCTTGAGTTTTAGTGAATAATTCCTGTATAACTCCCGGCAAAAAGAAACTCAAAAAGTAGCAAAATGATCAAAAGCTATTCTTAAATCACTGACATGTTTTGGGACGTTACATAAAGAATACCTCGACAGAAAATGTAATTCTTTTACCCAAGTGAATCCCAGGCAGTTGATTGCATCAGCCAGCATATCGCCTAGCAGAGAGGGGTAGGAGTTGAGAGCTGGAAAATAGGCATGCATATGTGGACTCTGCCAATGTGTTACCTAATGAAAATGAACAGATAATACATGTATCGAGAACAACACCAAATTATTTCACATATCTAAGTAAAATTATCTATTTAATGAACTTTGTAAAATGAAGAGAGTAAAAGTTAAGTAAAGTAAGTAAGGTAGAGATGTGTAGTGTGCAGTAAACGACTGCCATTTAAGTATCCCACCAAAAAACTGAAATTACAACAAATGAATAACCTGAAACTGCCACTTTATATGAATTGATCACCTTTATAAGATTTTACCAAATAAATCCTGACTCAATGCCAGAAATATATATTTTAGCATTTCATTTATTTCAATTCTAATACTTCCTATATATAAACATGTAATTTTATCTCTACGAAGCAAGATGAGTACAGTCATACCTCCCTATGGTACATAGGGTGGTATGACTGTACTCATCTTGCTACGAAGTATGAAAAGATACATTTATTAATGATATTTCTTCTGGCAATTTCATGTAAGCTGAGTTTTATATATAAAAATGTTGGAAAACTTAACTAAATTTGTGGGAGTTTCAGTTTAAAAGATAGGCAGTTCAATTTTTCCGGCATTGAGTCAGGAATTATCTGTTAAAATCTTATAAAGGTGGCCAATACTTATATATGTGGTAGTTTCAAGTTTTTTATTTGTGGTAATTTCAGTTTTTTGGTGGTTCATTTAAATCCCCGTAGTACACCACCATGTTTGTGGAGTAGTAGATTTTTGTGGCAGTGGTAAAAAACAAATACAGTCTTAAGGGATGGGAATCTTATGTATTCGGAAAGGACTCTCCTCTTTTATTACATATAAGTTGCCCGCATAGTTGCCCGCATAGCATGTGTCTTCTAGAACTTTCTCGTGTAATAATATTACATAAAATGGTTTCACATCTCAGGCTGTTGCTGAGTACTACTTATCCGAATTTAATGTTGAATTGAAGTGATAGCGTTTATATTGGAGTTCTTGGGGTGTTCTACCAATCTTAGAAAATGTAAAGGTAGACTTGTACACGTACACTTGCAGATGTACTCACATAGTATGCAAATAGGCTCAGATCTATTTTGCTGTAGTGAATGCTGTAATGTAACTGCAGATTTAGATGCAACTTAACTTCACAACTGTGTTGTAAGAATAGAACGGGCAGAGAAACGGGAAGAGAACTAAAAAAGAGTAGTATAACTAGTGCTGTTACTATATTTGCGTATACTAGCTATGGCAGCAATAATGAGCCATAAATGAAATTAAGTTGCTCAATTGAAAGTGTTTACAATTTGAAGCATTAAAACTAACATTTTTAGACGTAGTGTAGTGCAGCGTATGTAAAAATACAGTTGCTTGTAGCAAATAGGAGGGTAGAGAAAGTTTGCTTTCCCCACAACAGCTTAGTAATCACACTTTCTTTTCCTATCTTTCTTATTTCCCAATATACTCTACTACAAAGAAACGTTATTATTATCGTATCCTGTATGTAAGAATAGGTATTGCCAGATGTGTTGCATAAGGAAATATATCCCAATACATTTTCTCAGTGTTTTTGTTGATTTGATAGTATCATGTAAAGATTCATCTTACCCCTGGAAGTACAACCCGTTCAAAATCCTCAAAAATATCCTGGAAAGACTGACCCTCTTGTGGAGCTTCATCGGGGACGAGTGGTCTCATATACCCAGGCTGGACGGCGGGGAAGACTCGGCGGGAGCGGATCCCCGTCAGATAGTCTGCGATAAAGTCCACCAATTCCTTTCCTGCATAATTGAATGGGCCGTAAAGAAAGAGAGAGCATCTGAGATTTTCATTTCCGTACAAAGTAGTCAACCAGTCAGTCGAGCTCAATTAGAGAACTTCCGACGCCAATCAATTTGGATGGATGGAAAAGTAAATACCTCGCTGCCGATACTCCTCCACGTCCATCTTATCTGGTCCGCACAACGCGGTCGCTGAATTTTTATGGCCACACTTATAATTGGATTAGAACCCTGTCAAATGTAAACATTGGATTACTCCACATTACTCCATATTCTTCCGTCTCCTTTTCATCGCTCCTCTCATGAACCTCACCATTTACCACATTAATACCAATGACCACAACATAACATAACCACCCGACTTCCCTACAATAACACCATTAATTCAACACACTCCAGCTAAACTCCCTATAATGGGGGTTAGGTATAGGTTTCTAAACATAAACAGAAAGCTCCTATATTGTGCATTGTGTTTTGGTGCAGCAGTATAGCGTGATGTTCTGACTAAATAATCTTGTAAGTAAACGAAAACACCTAATGTGTATGTATACGTATTGTTTTTGAAGCTTTAGATTTAGATTTCATATGTCACGTCTATGTCAGGTTTAGTAAAGAACACCCTAGTAGGTTTTTTACCTACTCCATTTCAAACAATGCAATGTCGACAGTACACAATCGTACTATTATTTTTCTTATAGGGCTTATATCTGCACACACCTACTATTGAAAACTATCCTGACTGAGACCTTTATTTAAAGTTATTGATTATCAATATCTGTCTCACTCCCACACTTTTTTCAATGAGCATTAACATGATGTAACATTAATATATAACCTTCTTAGCGTAACAAATATGCATTGGTATACTCATTTTATAATTACCTAAGCAAAGTTTTTACATCAATAGATATTACTGCAGCTGCAGCCTTATGCCATGACCCTGCAGTCGTTAATTCAATAAATTAGGGATCTCAAACTTAATTTGTAGGTTCAAAGAGAAAACTTGCAAAAATCGAAAGATGAGGCGCAAATTATATCTTATTTTGCATCTGATTTGGTTTTACTTAAAGTAAAAAAGTAGTTTTTAGCAATCAACAATAGAAGTATTGAATAGAATTAATGATGCGAAACGCGAACTGAGAAATTGTGCTAGGTAAGCATTTTAGAGATAGAACTTTTCAAGTGTTTGCACGAATTATTGAAAGAAATTATAACAAAATTCTGGTAAACATAAACAGTAAGACTCCTGGAGAAAAATATAGTTGTTCCTTTCTCCAATGCATGAAAGCAAGAACTTAGTAACATAAATATTGAAAAAATGTAGAAATTATTTGACACAGTTAATAAGAGTCTTACCGTTCAATCGAAAAAATTACTTGATAGGGAATAGAATAGCTGCCAGTGTTAGGAAACAATTGGACGAAAGACTGGAAGACGAAAGTGAGACACCGATTTGAAAATTGAGTAGAATGAGATTGCGAAATGCAGAGAAATTTAAAGTAATGTAGAATCAATGAAATGGAAGAAATATTTTGTGAAGCACAAAACAAAAAGAGCACAGAGCGAAAGTCAAAATAAGTAATCAAGGATCTGAAGATATTAGAGTTTGTAACAAGAGAACTCTCCTAATGGAGTGGTTGACTGGTTGGTTGTCTTGATGTAGCGAAATGATGGGGTTGTTGCTTATTGCGGAGCCGGGAATGGGACTGTGTTTTGCGTTCAACTGATTGTGAGATTTGGTGGTGGATGGGATTGGGAGTTTGCAATAGGAACACGTAAGTACCTCGTAGACTGTTTTTTACTTGAATTGGAAGAAAATAAAGAAGTATTCTTAGGTAAGAGCTGAATTGAGCGGATCCCGTCCAGATTCCAACAGAGAACAGCAACACAAAGAAGATAAGATGGAGTAGTAAGAACTTTGTCGACTGAAGGAGCTGAGGAGCATTTTCTGCGAAGCGGACGTCCGTGGTTTGCTTTGCTCTGGGTCTCCTCAAGGCTTTGTTTCCTCCACTCAACAAGTTTCGGCATCAGACTATCCGCTTTTTCGGAGATTGCGTGTCGGATTGAAACTCTGATTGAATCACATCGATACAATAGAATCCTTTATCCCCTGAGACTCAACAATAGCCTGGACACTGAGCGGACATCCATTCTGTCCGGTGTGGTCGCATCGGACCCTTTCATTGTTAAACTGGCTTTGACTTACCAGTATAAGTCGTTTGCGTTTGCTTTAGCAAACAGTTCTTTGAGTACTTGTACAGCTTCCACTCAATTCAAAACACATTCTCAGCTTTTCCTTCACAGCAGCTTTGGCTTTACCTTTAAATTTCATTTGCTGTAATTCAGTCTAAATATACACCTACTTATTCCATATACAGGTATGAGCGTAGGAGTTATTCATTGTCTAGTTTAAGCATTAACAGGTAATAAGTACGTTGCCATTTGTCTGCAGAGGCCTTGCTATATAGTGAATGGTGAAACTTATGAGTAGACAATAGACAAACATTTTCCTTGTGAAATGAGAATAATTTAACATACCCACAACAGCCAATAAATATATCTAGCTTCAGCTTCAGTACTGATTTCTTTTTTATTTCGGAGATTAAGATAAATGAATGTCCTTTTGACAAATTGGAACAACCAACTAGTTGACAGGTGAAAATAGTAATATGTAACAAGAGTGCCTACATTTCTTGATCATATCATTAGAAAAGAGATACATTTCGTGACCATGATATCAGATATATTTTTGTGGAAGGTAAAACTGCATTTTGCGTTCAAAAAGATGCAACTGATTCATGACTTTTGGTAATCCAACTGTAACTTTCTATTTTTCTCATACACACCCATGCAACTTTGGTCTTTTACGCAATAACAAAAGAAAACTTATTGTTCCCAATGTATGTACATTGAATTGAAAAACGTATCTCCTAAAAATAATGTTACCTCTCAGAAACTATGCACAATAAAATTAATGAATATAATTACAATATTATTGTAATTTACATTTTAAAAATTCTTCTAGGATCAAGAACGTATTATAGAAATAACCGGGCTGTATTAAACTGCTAGTTGTTCCTACAAACATGCACTTACAACCACTTGTATCCCAGGTAAGCAAATATTGCTTTCACTCAATAATGCTTTACTTTCTCCACTTTTACTCATGACTGCTAAATCTGTGTTTTCTTCTGCCTTGTCATTTGACAATGGCAGCATCAATGTGGCTACACGATATGAATGATATGACTAATGTGTAAAAAGATAAGAATAATTCACATGAGACGGCACATTTATTGTAATTTGTGTAACGGCCAATTTCTTAACTGTAAAAATCCAACAACTGGAGCGATTGCTATATTGCTACCGAGTGCACCCATGCTTTCCCTCTTCCCTATTAAAATCAAAAACATTTTAAAAGTCTTGTCTTGTCGCAAATTCGGAATTAAAAACTTGGTCCATATAGTATCCAAAAATTTATGTGCCACTCTTTGTTGCAAAAGAGTTTTGGATACACTTGCAGATGCATAATTGGCATTATACTAGTAGGCTAACTAGGCTTGCTATAGTAACTAACGCAAATGGAGAACAGGCTGCAGAGGTATAACAAATAAACCTTTTTTATTAGGATGTTTAGAGGTGAGAAAGAAAGGTCATTTCAATGAAATTAGAAATTAGTGATACAACCTACACTAAGAAAAGTTATACATAGATTTACAATGCTGGATGAACTTATCGAATTAATTTGAATGCTTTAAAACCACACTGATTTTCCATTCACATACCACACACATACATATCCACAGTAGCTAACTTATAATGAGTGCAAATACAACAACAAACCCAACTGAAGCAAACTTGTCTCCAGAACAAGAGCAGATATCCGGGGGAGATCGAAATATTGGATCATCTGGAGCGAACTTAAGTCCAAACTCTCACTATATTCCACTCGATGAGTGTCAATGCACAATTTGCACAGAGTATTTCATAAACGTGAGGCAATGTAAATTAAATAACTAAACAATGTAACATAAATTCAGAGATTCAAAGTTTGCAAATTCTAGGCTGTTGAAACTAACTGCCAACATCGTTTCTGTAACTTTTGCATCCACCGTTGGTTCCTGACACACGGGAGGCGACAGTGTCCAACATGTCGTCGAAATGTGACTCACCTAGTTCCTTTGCCGTCTCTTGACAATTCTATACAACGAATGATTCTCAGTTTAACAGGCGACCAGGTTTATGGACATAAATATTAGGAATTAATTAATTAAATGTTATGAACCCAATGTTTATATTATTTACGTACTATAAATCAACTAATATAACAATTATATTAACTTCTGTAACTGTTAACTAAGATTTTGGAACGCGAAAGGATTCGGAATCGCCGTCGACAAAGTGACAACAGACATCGAAATAGAACTACTTACAGCAGAGGACCTTCAATAATGCTCGGTCGTAATTCTTTAGCTGGTCTTGGTATTTTCTTGACCCCCGCCGAAGAGGCTCCTCTTCCTCTGAGATTGCCTGCTTGGGCATCTGTAAGCACAGGCACAAATACAACGGGAAATGGGAATGCAACTCCTGGAAGTAATAATGTAACACAAAACCCCGAATTACCAGAAAGCAATGCTAATACCAATGGTAATACCACTGCAGTTAATGCAAGTCATCCTCCAGGTGAAAACAATACTAACCGCCGGTATATTGACGAAATGACAGACACAATGAATGAATATGAATATCACTTAGCTCGAGCCCAAGCTGCTCACAGAAGGATGACACAAGCTAGAACAGATTATGAAACTCAAGAAACCCGTCTTCATGCTCTTTTTAACAGATTTGTCACCCTGTCTGCAACTGCTGAATCCACCAATGAAGAAATACCAACAACAGATAGAAATGATACAGTTTTTGATTCTGATCTCGATGATTTTGGATTTACTCCGAATTCTCGACCGTCGACATTTGGTTTAAGTTCCATGAATACTAATCATAGGAACACCTCAGAAAATTACACTGCTCTGGACAGTCAAAGATCAGCACGAAGTCACGTGAGATCTCCATGGGGAGTTCGACCGTCTTTGGTCACACCGCCAATTGTTGAACAAAACCAAGCAGAATTAGCAAGACAAGATCGAGTGGACGATACATCACCAACATCAAGGTTTGAACCAATTATTGAACGAGTTACAAATCACTTTCGAAATGCAACCGGAAATCTTAGGGATAATTCTAGGATCGCAGCAACACCATTGAGTTCAACTCCTCGTCGACCTACTTTAAATGATGTGGCAGCTCTTAGAAGTGACATAACAAGAAATGCAAATCAAACTAGAGCCAGTTATGACCGGCATATTTCCCTGCGCCGAGCTATGAGTATGAACCGAAGACGCTTGGATCAGCTAAGGGATGAGAGAAATCGGTTCCAAGTGCAAGTTGATCGTCTTGAGGCCCAAACTTACGGGAGTGTTACCAATTCTACGGCTCCCAGAGATACTGATAGTGCAATACCACGAGAAATTCGACAACCTAGAAGAACAGTTAGTTCGTGGTAATTGATATAGAAAGATATAGTTAGAAAGTTTGAAAACATTTTTACGGAGAAAGCAGATACTTATTATTATGTATTTTGAAAAATGTACTAGAATCTTGGTCAATATTTAAAAGAGGTCTTTGTTTGTAGGGAACCAGATTTTTCGAGTTTGTTTACCAGTGCCGCTAATACGAATACAAATCGAGTTGCAGACGATGTAAACGAACTGTGGGAGACTTTTAGAACACGTGTGCTAAGAGGACAACCTCAACTTGAGGACAGCGACAGTGATGAGATTGAACAACCTACTCGAGGCAATGATGCTGAGGAGTCAGGGAGTCCTCAAGAAGAGGGGGATCCTGAATCGGATCCTGAGTTACGCATTGAGTTTCGAACTCCAACAATGACATTGAAAATGACCAATTTTTCATCCAAATAATTTTTATTGATTTCAAACAAACACTTTAAGACGAATTAAATTTAAAGTCAACTGTTAATACCTTAGAACAAGACGACTTTACACTAATCAGTCTACATTATATTATGTAACGTAAAAAAAACAATCAGAGTATAAGTTTGCAAAATTCCTGTAAGGGATTGTATGATGGAAAAAATAAAGAGCTGTGCTTTCCTGGTGGAGAAAATAAATAACTAAAGTATCGCACTTTCTGAGGGTAGACTGCATTTATTTTCATTGCATTTGTGCATTTAATACAATGAAAAGCGGAAAGCATTTATGATGTTGATTTAATTTACGTAATTGCAATCTGTCATCTCATTCATTTGCGCATCTACTACTATGTACATACTTTATAATTCAAATGGCTCGTTTTCAGTACCTTAATCACACTTACTATCCTACTTTTTGGATTTTAGGTGTCATTGCATGTGATTGCATGCATAAAATAATTCTTTAGATATATAATACGTTTCTATACAGACAAGTTTGTTTAATCCATGACTTGCACACAATTCAGCTGGGAAGTTTTGGCAATTCGACATTTTAAACTACACTGCAGAAGAACATCATTTTAAATATTCGTAGCACTCCCTATTTTCATCTTTCATGCAATACAACAAATAATCTTAACATTAACCATATTAGACTGAAAACTATATAATATGAGCTACATTTGGAAAAGAGCTGCAGGATACAATGGAGATGAAGGTATAATCTAAAGTAAAAATTATTTATTTACTATAGGCATACAGAGAGTTAAGTATCTTGTTTAAAAACTCATGACGATATCTGTGTAGTTGAGCTGTCATACTTTCTCCAAACTTTCTCCATGTACACACTATTCTCATAAGCAGAAAATCCTCCTGAAATGTTATCTGATATCTATCCTGAAATGCCAGTATTGTATACTGCATAAGCTGCATTGTGGAAAATGAAAGCTCAAAGTAATAAGTAGAAATTAATAATAGTAAATTGAGTAGAGAAGTAGGGGGAGAAGAAAACATTGACTTTTGAGCTGCTACAGATTTTTTTCTTCCCATATCATTTTAATATTATTATTTTTGACTATTTTTAATCATTATATAGTCGAAATAATCACCGCTTCACCAGAGAGATTGCGTACCATTATTCAATATGTAATATTTTAGGTGCTGACTATCTTGGACTTGGACAAGATTATATAGACTACGGAGAAAACGAAGAAGTAGAGGATTTTGCTGGACCTAAGGATTGGATTGTAACCTACCCTTCTGACGACCCAGAATCGGGAAAGGTAATTGGTTTTCGATGTCTTGGAGATAATATTCCCAGGAATGCTTTGGTAGAGAAGTCAGCTGCAGCACTTAAATCTGGAAGAAGCGATTTGTGTAGTCCGGAAAGAAGTGAAAGAGTTGAAGACCGTATTCAGCAAGTGCTGGGGCAATGCGATTACATCGCGTCAATGAAAGGGCTGGCTGTCAGTGAAATTCGACAAAAGCTGCACGAGAATGAACAGCAGTATCTCGAAAACCAAAGAGCCCGTAACTGTGACACTGGACCTGTCTACTACTTTGTTAATCCTCCACCTCTCAAAAGTCCCAAGCAAACAGGTACATAGCGACAATTAGGATAATATATTAAATTGTTCTAGTTGAATAAACTAATAATCTGATGATGAAATATGAAACTGATGATTCTTTCTATTAAAGCATAAGAGAGTGCTACAAATGTATTTGAATTGATATCATTTGCTTAAATATCTTCCAGATACAAAGGAAAATACAGCATACAGAAGAGACTCGCCTCATGAAATCACAAATGAGTTTGATGAATTGTATGACGATAATATTGTATCAGAAGATGAATATTCTCAAGACTTTGTTCCAACCGATGTGCCAAATATCCACGATTATCTTAAAGGTAGCACTCGAGGAATATCTAGTCCAACCGATTATGAGGAAGACGAAGCTGAGTTCAAAAACTTTTTCAGTATGGTTCAGAAAATCCATGACAAATGCGAAAAAGTAAAAGCCGAAGACAAAAATTACAAAAGTTCCAGGCCTTCTACCAGCTTAACTTAATCCTTTTCAAGTATTTAATTCATTTAGGAGAGCGTTCCAAAATTTTGATGTACAGAATGAACATTTATACCTTCTTATTACCAATAATTGGTTCATTTAGACATTTATTACTTTCCTGTTACCAATAACAAGCCAACAAAGCAACACAGTAAATCATTACTCTTTCGTACTTCACGTACTCAACAAACCAAAAAAAGATATTTTACAACAATTACTTTAAATATCGCATACATATTTTTAAGTTTTATTCAAGTAAATTTTGGGGACAGACGGGTTTTCTACATTATCACACATACCTAATAGGTGAACTATTACTCTTCGTCTCACAGTTCCTTTGTGAGACCTTTTTAGACTGAGGTTTTGGCTTTTGTGAAAAGGAAAAGCGTACACTACAAGCCAAGCGATAGCGATTAGCGATAGGATGTGATACGAAGGAGTATCATTTTGTGACTATCACTTCGTGGATGTGGATCACTTATGTTTAAAGTTTGAACATCTCAACTACTCCGTAATACAAAATTGAAGGTTTGTCCGCCATCTAACAAAGTAAATTCGCATCAATTTCTACGACGCATATTATCTGCAGTAAATTTAACCACGCTTGACACAAGCGTCACTGCAATCGTAATATTTAATTCTATCCAGTATGTTCAGAGATAGAGCACAGCTGGACAACAATTTAGAAAGTATCTACAAATAGTTCTACGCAAGTTTATATAGCATCGGTATTAGCAGATTAGGTAGTATTATATTGACCATTTAAGTATTTGATGTATGCGCCTCTCTTAAGCTCATCTGTATTCTTTTTCATAAATGCAATGTTCAACACATAATATATAGAAGTTAGTAGTATGTATATGGAATGGAATATATTACGATCAGCTAACAGTATCAGCTAGGCAATGAATAGACGTCTAATCTATAAGCTACAGTTTAATTTATAAAGGACATAAGGAATACTCGTAGTCGTCATATACAGGGGAGAGTAATGCTGAAACACTAAAACTACAACGCAATACCCGGAGAAAAACTAAGTGCTAACTACAAGATGCTTTGAACAATACTTTGTGTATTATTGCCTTAAATTGGTATATACTGACAATATGACATTTGTATCCGGTGATCTTTGACTAATGTATACATGTATGCATGTATACGTTATATACATTGTACATGAAAATAATTCTCCAGTTTTACATATAAGGTATACTCTAAGAGCAAGTATAAAATAGAATTGATGTTTTTGTTCTTGGTAACAATCATTTTATAACATGGTTAAATCTTTAATGATTCATTTGAAATATAATTGTGGTTCGTATAATCCCGTGTGCAACATTTAACCTTTTAGAAGTCAAGAGGGCAAAAAATATGTTTGTACTCTCCAACGTAGTATGTGTCACCCTGAACATTCCTATTCGCCTATAAAACTAGTCATAGTCATCTAGAAGATACGCTGTTATACTTGTCTTATAATACTGGAGTAACTGGAGTTATACAAGGGTCTCTATAACAAACATATCGAACAACCTGTAGGATTCAATTCATATTCATGCATCAGAGTATCAATCCTTATCTCTCGGTTATTTAAATTATTTAACTCACTCATACCAAACTCTACAAACTTACACATAACATTTGCCTTAGAATCCTCTTACCAGTTCTGTTCATTTGTGCCTCTTGTCTGCCTAGTCAAGTGCGGTGTAATGACAAATATATAGTGACTTAAAATAAACTCACAAAAATTATTTGGTTTATCCTACTCTACTTGATACGACGGAGTTTTGCAATTCTTCTACTGTAATACAAGCTGTAAGTTCTTTTACATTTGTACATACCTCATAAGCATTCTGTAGAGATTTAATCAAAAATCTTAAACAAATCGTTTAGTAAATCTTATTTTTAAATTTTATTTGACTAAAAGATATTTTGTAATGGCTACCGGTTTCCATTTCAGTATACATTATTGGCAATGCCAAAACCTATATTAAGTTAGCAATACGAAACTGCTAATTGTAAGTAAATCAATTTGTTGTCTATAATGTTATTATATTATCATTCCCAACCTTTCAATTTCACACCCATACCTTACGCATTTATTTCGTATATTTACTCAAATGAGTTTGCCCATTTTAGAGGTGTAAAAGTAATGTAGTTACTGGTGAGGGGTTGTAAAGATTAATCATCACTGCCTGGTCAACAAAATATTTCGCTTAGTTGATGTACAATTTATGGTTACCTCAAATTTAGTTTTATCACAATATCTAGAAAGTTGTTGAATAGTATGACTTATGTCATAAATATTGATCATTTAAATTGATTAGCTATATACTACAACGGTTTCATATTATGAACGTTTATTGCAGCCTGGTTATTACTGAAGTAAACTAGAAGAAAAACAAATTTTATGAGGAACTACTGGGTACTTGCAACGAAGTGGACCTATTTCGAAGTGTGCCCTCACATAAATTTTATTCTATGCGTCTCCCTTCGTCAATGGAAAAACAAAGCCCTTTATTAAGAAAGGCTCAAACATTTGGTAATTCAATGATTTATTTTTCCTATTCTGTTCACCCTATTCTGCAAACAAAAATTTAAATATCACGTACCGGTTGTATACAAAGGTTGTATGTACTATTAACATTAGCGTTTTTAGGTAGTTAGTGTGCTTTGTTATTGTATAAGCATTCGTTCTTTCAATCACCATTTTGAAAATAGTAATAACATGTGTTTTAGTGGTATGCGGTATGTTTGCTTCCAGCTCCAGCTATATCAAGTTTCTATTATAATTAACGGGACTGAAAAAAATTAATACGATTACATCATACAACGTTCTCTAGAAATCTGTTATTAAATAATTATAATTTTATAATAATATTAGTATTAAATAATTAGTCTTAAAGTCATCTCAACGCGCACGTTGGAGAAAATGTCAAGAACTTGAAACTACTTTAAAATAATTTAAATGCTTCATTTTATGAGACTATTTCTGTCATGTACTAAAGTACTAACGTATTCAATAATTGTTAAAGTATTTGGAAGCAGGCAATAGAAATATCGCACAAACAGAGAAAGAGCATAATTCGGGATTTCTTATTGCATGATCATTTGAAAACCATATGGCCAAGAGGTTATGTTAAACTAGCTACGACCTGTGTTAAATTCATCCTGTGATAAGAATTTCTAAAAGTTTTGTTAACCTGTAAAGGTAATTTAAGTACACTTACAAGTTACAAGCTAGCTTAGCTTATCTTACACTTCTGTAAAAATAGCGGATTATTTTTAATAGTCTACTTAAAAACTGAGGAAAATTTATGTTCTCAACAAGTATTGTCATGAGTAAGGTGATTTAGAATATCCAAGTTTTATTTTCCAGTGGATAGTAAAGATGAAAACACGAAAACAGCATAATTTATCCAGTGAACATACATTTTTCAAAATCAGGACAAACGATAACAATTTAGTGTAGATTAATATAGAAGGATGTATGATAAAATTAATTATGAGTAACAGTATCAATTGAATCCAAGCTACGCATAATTAAATATTCAATTTGATTCTATAAAGAATAAATTGTGCAACTACAATATCCATTTACCATAATGTACATACTAAGGGAATTGTGCACATTGTGTAATGTATAACATCCATGTCTATTGAGAATTGAGAAGTTAGGTGAAAGTTCAGTTGAAGTATAGTATACACCGTGTTTGCTGTTCTCCAGGCAGCTAATATACTGATTGTGAGTTGGATGAAAGAGATATTAAAGTCATCATTACTCTTTGAAAGTAGGCAGTTCTCAATATTGTCAGTCATTTAATTATTAGTTTAGTTAGTGAGAATGATATTGAGCATGAGTATGAGTATGTGTATAGTATGCAGTAGTAGTCAGTACTTTATATGACAAGTGACAAACAAGTTTGTCTATAGTATCAATATGTTTCGAATAGGTGTATTCAATAATGAACTAGTTCATAGTCCATATTCACAAGTCGTATAGGCAGTTATGGTATAGTATAGCCATGACTTCCATATTAATATGCTTGTTGATCAAAACAAGTTTCATCTTTCATGTAGCATGTATTGCAGCCTAATGTCGAATTGCAGTGTTGTAGTCACATCTCGTCCTCACTTCATGTATAGAAAGTAGTGTAGAAGAATCTCTGCATGTTTCCTAATGTTGTAATAAATATACCGTAAATTATCAATTAAGTACTGTGCCAGCAAAATTGATTTCGAATTTCTCTTCTTTTACGGGGCATTTCAAAATATTCAAATATGCTAGCGAAACTTAAGTTATAACAAATATTTTTGCACATCTGTAGCTTCCCGTGTGCCAAAGCGCCAGGGAAAAATCATGGTTCCTTTAATAAATAATGCGTACATGTGAAATACACAGACATTATCAAATTAAAAATCTAGAATAGATTGAGTACTAGCATAAAATAGAATGTTATACAGAATGTTGTTCTGTCCGATATTTTTGGTTGCTTCAATTTCGACAATTTCTTGTTACTGGGAAAAGTCCACAATTATTAGATTGTTGAAGAAAGGGTTTATATTTCTTATCAAGCCCGTTAGTCATTAAAGACTTTCTGGTATCTAAGTTTGAAAACAAACTACTGGAAGAATACAGAAGCATGCCACTATCGTGATTTTCTTCCACACGTGTAAACTTGGATCGAGGGTCGCTGTGTCGCAGAGACATCCGATGAACTTATTTACATTAGCAAGCCCCAGTTAAATGATAAGAAAATGTTTTAAGTTGTCTGAATTCTAGACTTGTAATGCGAGTTAAGCTGTTTGACGTTAGTTGGACTATGCGTTGCGCATTATTTATATGTGCTATATGATTTCTGAAAAGAAAATCTCATTGTTAGCTCATCCACTTAATCCACACATGTATATACCGCTGGCATTAATACTCCCTTCTGTATACCAGTACTATTACAGTACGTTCGTTTAGAGTTCAGATTATGGTTATGTGTAGGTTGTACAATAATTAGTTATAATTCTTTTTAGTTGTTTGCATTTTTAAATACACTTCCTGGCATAGTTCATTATTTTTTCAGTTCATTATTGTTATACGAAAATTCGAAATTTCGAAAATTCCAATATGAAGCAGCATAGGATAAGTACACATGTCCTGTGATACCACTTAGCCTGTAACATTTGTAATATTTTAATTGCATAGTTTTTGCTTCCATCACAGACCTAGTTGCAAAGAGCATAAGTAGCGAATAAGAAAATTCGGTTGGATGTGTTATCTTACTAAAGTATGTCCTTTGCGATCCTACTCATTAACTCCAAAAAACATTTGGCACCTTCTCTTTGTAAAGCGTGATTGCAATTTTAAGTCATTTAAAACCGTTTTATGTTTGCATCGGGGAAATTTAGAAAATGCTGGTGGATGCCTTATCGTGGTTCAATAATGATATTTTGACAGAATGTTGCACAATGGAATAATATACATAGCATACTAAATACTATGTATATTACAGTGATACAGCATTACTTCATAGTAAGATTTGAATTTAGTATTGCCGGAAAGAGTGAATGCCTTGAACTGTAAACATTCTCATTTGGAACAACAATAAACAAGCCAAGAACACTGTAAACAAAATTGATATCCACTATCTGACAAATATGTTATTTCACAAATGTACGTCCAAACAAATACATCCGTAGGCAGTCATAGTTAGGGTTAGTATTTTTATGTGCATTAAAGGACTTGTTGTTTTATAATATATTTATTTTAATTTTAGTTTAAATTGCTTATTTGTTAGGAATGCACGATGTAGCTATAAATTGAAACCAATCCGTACAGTACGGATCACTACAGTTTACAGTTCGGAACATAACAAGTAATACGAACTTAGTTATATATTCCCAATATAGTATACCCTTGCATGTATACTTATTTATTAAAGGCTTGTATTTCATGTATGTGAATATTTGTAACCTAATTTTAGGTTTCAGCCACAGCTCAACTTGTGTCAAAATTATAAATATCAATTTAGCCCATCTTGATGTCCAATAAATTACTATTCATAAAACTTTACATATAGCATAAGTACTAAGTACACGTACACAGCGAGATTATTTGCCTCGCCGACGCAGCCATTGCATTGGGTTATGTATACCTTATATGTAGATGTACCTTTATAGTAGTCATAAGTTGATATTTTTTGTAAAGTAAATAGGGCATAATATTAGTAGTAGCATATTGAATAACAAAAAACATTTTGCAGCTGTAATTTGAATATTTACTACTTGGAACAATATTTTTAAGGCTTCATTTCATTTAGAATGTTATGTAAAAAGTTTTAAATGCTCATCTTGTAGATTCCCTGTACATGTAGATAGGGTGGCTGGTAGGAAGCCATGTAATAAGCTTAGGGCTCCACTATGGTAAAACCACTTTTTGCACGTGAATCGCGAATTTTATTGGCTGAATAACGAATTCGCCATCGAATGTGTCTTACTAGTTTTTTCTGGTTCTTACCAGCACAAACTACTTTGTGTTTTCCAAACAAAAATTTGTTAAACAATAATGTTGTCTTCACATTACATTCTGTTTACGCTATTTTAATACTGAGACTGAAGTTCGCTCTATTTATGAACTTCATTCTCCATTGTGTCTTTTTAGCACAAAATAACATCATATATTTTGATATTTTATAAATACATTTTATTAGTCAACAAGTCAATTGAGCTCAATCGAAAGTGTTCCAAGGGGTCTAGGACCGACGTGGTTTCACTACTTAAAGCCAAATCATTGACATAAGCTACTATCCTCTTTATATCGTTATTGGTCAAATGGGAAAACATCATCTAGATGTTACAAAAGTAACAACTTATTTTGATGTTTTATAAAGGACCAAGAGAATTGTGTTCTGTATTCTAAACCAGAAGAGGAAGCCTTAAGCTAAGTCTGTGTAAAACTGATGATTTACTTTTCAGTAGGTTTTTATTTCCTAAAATCTTGAAATACTGTCAATAATAAAAATGATCATTTAACTTCTTGAAAACATTACAACTATTATACATACTGTAATAAAAATGAACTTCTTCACTGATAAACTATTCAAACTTGTTGTGTTTGCATGTGCTTATAGTACAGGTGCATGGCTTTTTGTAAAATGTTCTATTTGCATTGCATCATAAAAGCGCAAATAAATGTAAACAAAATAATGTCTTGCTCTATTTCATACACTAAGGCAATTGTGGCATGTAACCATTGTGTTTGCATACACACTCAAACTGCCATTTTTAACTCATTGCATACGGGTTTTGCAAAAAGAGTTAAACTACTTTGCATGATTTTGGTTTCAGTCTGGTAAAGGGATTTGTAGAGTTTGCGCTTTACTTGGAGTCAGTTACTGCTCAGCTCAAAACGTAATTGACAGATTTGATTCCGTGACTGTTATCAGCAGTCCAGCCATTGTACTTTTGTATTGTACTATACATAATGAGAAAATTGCTCTTTTCAACGAGCCGGGAGGAATCTTTACGAAGTTGCTCATTAATGAGTAATTTTCTGATTCATTAATTTAGGTATCTGTGGTATTTCATATATCTTCTAACTAGTTCATTAAGTACCGTGCATTCGTATTGTTAACTTGTCAAAAGCAATTTTGCAACTTAATATGCACTATATTGTTACATGTTTGTTTGCCGTATTCTTCGCAAATGTTTCCACTAAGACTTATACTTATTTTACTGATTATAAGGTTGGGTTCGGGTTTAAATAATGGACCACTACCTAAAATCAATGGCTTCTTTCAATTACTCTGCTCATTATTACATTTACTCGTGTTAGCAAACTGCTGTAACCAAATGGTCGCAAAACAGTAATTAACTGTCAGCCATATTTCTTTGTTTTTACACTAATTCAATTTACAGGGTAGATTTTAGTTTGCAAAACATAATATGCAGCATTAGCAATACTGTACTGAGTTTGTTTGACACTCTACTTATATAGGTAAAGTGAGCCGCAGCAAGAGACTACGTTTGCCAGGTGTTGATTCTGTTATTTTGTATTATTTACAATAAAACTACCATTATGTACAAGCACCACCACATCACCCTTTGATAACGTGAAATAAATGAGTTATTATTGTTTATTAGAGTTATCATGACTGTGACTTATGCTATGACTTACGAATACGACTGCGACATATGAAATGTAGGAAAGCATTGTTGGAATCTAGAACATTATACGGAACAATAGTTTGATAATATAAGGGGCATTTGAATGTCAGGTGAAGATGACAAACAAAGTTGAGTTGGTGATAGCGACAACATGAGCTAGGTATAAATCCAATGTTCTTGTTTCTTGTATGTTGGACTCCAAACTTTGGATTGAGTAAGCAAGATTTAAGAAACAATTTGGTTCTATGCGTTGTAAATGTAAGGCAGATAAATTATTGAAGACAGTGTTTTCAATACTCAAAAAGGAAAAACTAGTCTTCTTAATTACCTATGTGTCCTTTTCTGACAATTAGGTATATGAAATCTCAATAGGCTCTGTCTAATAAATATAAACTTGTCACTTCAAAATATTTGTTTAAGTTGCTTCACCAAAGTCAGTTATCGTTAGTCAGCAGATATCATGTACTATAAGGATGATCTGTCAACTCAACTGTAGAGTTTAAGAAACACATTTGTCCAAAATGTTAAAGTTATTTGTAACTCAGATGTAAGAAAGCGATGGCTATCTGTGAGATGTAATCTCATATGCAATTACATTTGCGGATGAGCAAACATGTTCTTAAATAGTATGCAGAAATGTTGTTTGTTTTACTTTTACATAGTTTGCTTTGAATTTCTGAATCTCACAACCTGATATTGTCAAAAAGAAATGTAATGACAAGCTTTGTCCACAAATGGGACTATCTTTTTATGTTGGTTTTTGGCCAAAATTGGTGATACAACTTGAGAATTATGTGGAGTACTTCTGGGTGTGTGTTAAAAATTCTAAACTTACTCTCTAAGGCATTTTAAGCTAATTGTTAAAATGCTACATAAATACAGATTCAATTGACCATATTATAAGCTTATTTGATCTTTTAACGGTGCATATTCCCATAAGTACTGAAGATACTTTTCCGTTGAAGTGTTGGATATTATAGATTGGCCAGACTATGTTTCTTTATTTTATTTCTGCATAGTAATTGTCGCAACATTTGAACTTTTAAAGTCGTTAGCTGATTCAACAATATTTAAACTTTCCATAATCATTAAAAGCTCGTTTTTCAGTCAATAATTAATTTCTGGGTTCCAAGAGTTGTCTAATATCACCTTCATTAAGTAAAGAATTCCTTTCTATTCACAGATAAAAGGTATTAATTTTTTGCTTTGCGCAAAGTGTGTCGTGTAACTTACCTATTCTGCTTACTGGTTGGTAATCGTTTTGATAAAGGTTACGCCGATATTGTGGAGAAGACTTTAATATTAATTACTACGCTGACGTTAATAGACTCAGCGAAGCACAAATAATGTGATATAATAGAGCTGTTATTGTACGGATTGCATGCTCCATTGATGGTTTAACATAATATCTTTTAGCAAGAAAACATGACTTCATTGGTTGTTAGCTTTAGTAAGGTTGTGTACAGTGAAGTTTCATTGCAGTGTAATTTTTGCATTGCTTTTACGGGAGTGAGTTTTTCGCTCATTTCTCATTCGTATTCATTAACCATTTTAATGTAAATGTTTTACAAATGTGTGCAGATTGTATACGCATCTAGTCTACGTAAGCATAATAAGTAGGTACGTACATTAAATACTCATTTAAATAGACTATAACATTGATACATTAGTATTTAATTGAAGTAAAGAAGGTTTACAGCGAAGATCATTTCTATTGGAGGAAAACTTACGTGTATGATATCCATACTACTGATACTACACTTGCACATTGCACAACATTACGCTTTACGAGTGTGGTAGGGATGTCGTTAGGCTGCAAGCATATGTAAGAGTCTGGTACGTACTACATCTTCTGCAGACAGTAATATTTAACTCAGCAAAGAATTAGTGGGCTTGCTTCAGGAACTGCACAAACCTATCTCTTGTAACTTTTAGTACCCAGTAGTCAGTAAGACCTTGATCGGTACTCATCTCAAATATTCGTACATTATTTAATGTTACATCTGTTATTGTCGTCATTATTGATATAGAAAGTGACCAGAGTGGTAAAACCCAAGAAGAGATACCTTACGTCGTAACTTGTCAGATTTTAACTAAATATATTCACTAAAAACCTTAAAACACTTGACTTTATGTGGTACAGGAAAAGATTCATTTTCTTCATTTCTTGTAGTCCATTAACAAGTATGCAATATTGTGTAAATTTTTTCTGTAAAGGAAGTGCGTAGGTGTGTGCATAGGTATTTGAATTTTTTTATATATTTATCTTCTATGCTAATACCTATAATGTGGTGGCAGTGACTAATAATAAGTAATTGTTTGGATAAACAAAATTCACGCCTAAACGGTTTGTTTTTTTGCATGCATTGTGTTCTGTAGTTTCATTTTGCTGTGCTAAGACTAAGACCTTTTCTAACATCTTAAATATTTGAAAGGTATTTTAACCTTATTTCTTATGTTCTAATTATTGAATTACTTTCCTTGATACTAATAATTAATTACAAATTTGAAGTCCTTATCTTTGAAGGATTATCAAATGAACTAACCTGGGGATTGAATTTTTGGCTTTGATATTTTAAATGAGAAATCTAATATGTTGATTACTAAATATCGAAAGATAATAATAGTACATGTAATAGAAAACTGTCTTTGTCTCATATTGATAAACATTGATATTTTAACCACTTTTTGCTTTTGGTCAGTGAAGAAACATTTATATCGAAATTAAGACCGCATATTGTATTTGCAGATTTCCTGTGTACATCGGTTATAATTTTCATTTAGATTTACAACAAAAAGTCTTTAAAGCATATTTATGAACGATAGCGTTTGCAAGTACTTAAGTGATTCTATTTGCACTCTGTCGTCTGATATGACTCGCCACGGCAGACCATCAGGTACTTCAACATTAACATTTATGATGCTTTACTGTATTTAATTGTACAAGTAGTAGAAGTAGCTGCAAGATATTTGGAAGAATTTGGTATTTAGAATCTTTAAAGGATACTTTTGGGTAGGTACACTTTGATTAAAATATTTATAGTTAAAAAATTTAATGTAAATAAAAGCGTTTTCTCTATTCCGCAGTAACTTTGGCCATCCAAATAAAGAAAATTATTTGGATTTTGTGCTAACTAGCTAAATATTATGTATTGCTTCTAATATGCATGTAAAGCTGCACTACTTTGCAAAAATGGTTTTCCGTGTAACAACTGGGCAATCCCAAACAATTGCAAATCATGTAAATCATACTGATTTGCATGCAATCTAAATATCGTGTACTACAGTAATTTCTCACTTTGAGGATATTTGGATGACGAAACTGCAACTAGGATATTTTATTATTACTGCCGATGTTTATACATTGGTGTTTGAAGAACATTTTACATTCGATGTGTATAAACTGTAGACAGTTACGTTGATTAGAAGCATTGTGTCCAAGAATGCCCATAGGCACTGTTAAAGGAAAACTGAGAAAACTAACCATATTGTTTGTATTGGGTAAATAAAGCTTATACAGAGAAGCGGATAATCTAAAGATATAGAGAGTTTTTAACTTTATAACGTTGTGATTTAAATCCCAGCTAGATCCTAACTTCTCTGAACGATGAATCATGAATCCGACTGTTGGCAGTTTATCCAGTTTCTTTTGACGCACCCGAGCAACACTGATTAGACTTTGGGCTAATAGCATTGAATATTAACTTAATGATCTTTTACTTTAAGTCCATTATAGTTAGCTTCGTCTCATAAATTTAAAAATACAGGGTGGTGTAACATGCAATTTGCAATCTAGTAGTCAATCCGAAAGCTGATGTAACATTGATTTTCCTGATGGATTGTAAAAGACCAGTCATTTGTTTGTGTTGTAGTCATTCCAGGGAATTATTTATACTTTGAGCGCACACTAGTATATGAATTGACTTTACTTTTCAGGGACGAACTCCTGACCACATATTGTATCAAATACGTAGCAGCAGCTATAAAATGTACATAAGCTGCTAATGTTTGTTTTAAATATGCTTTTTAGGTAGACTTCTACTACCCATAGAAGTAGTGGATGCTTTGCTTCGAAAGTCTGATCTATGCATTTAAACTATTTCAATTATAATGCAAAATTGACTTCACTATTCAGAATGGGTAGCGCTAGAGACTAAAAGCCGACGCCGAGTCTTGTAAACGTAGCTGCAGTAAACATAGCATTGTATTAACATTGTATTCATCGGGCAATTTTGATACATGATGTAACTATCGGTAGGAAGCATTGTACATCTACTTCTGGTTTTCTCTTATTTTCATTGGAGGAAAACTCCAGTACTCTTACGTGTGCCTTTTACTACGTATTTTATCGTTATAGATGTACGTGTAACAGTTTTTACGGAAACAACTTACCCATGTAATTATTAAAACAATTTCTTTTAATAACTGAAGCAATTATTGCTTAATTATAACCTAATTGCAATTACGACTTTCGACATAGTTGCCGTGTTTTAGCTTGAACAACTGACTAGGCAGATACTTAGTAGTATAGTTTCATGATTTCTGAATTTAGTCTTCATATTGCATAAAAACAAATGTAAACCACGACCAAACCCAATTACAAATTCAACATAATAATATTAAATAGATTAGGTAGCAGTTCAATAGTTGTAGTAAGAACAAAATATTTAGGGCATCAGTATTGACGAAAAATTTTGCAAAGCAGCATGATCTAAGGGAGTACATGGAGTACACTTGCCAATTGGCTTCTTAGAAACCATATTCATATTATTACCACCATCTGGGTTGGTTAGGACTTTATATAAATGGTTTACACTAGATGTACTAGTATTATTACACCTTGTATGCACCATAGGCGTAGTTTTATTGCGAGTTTTATTAACACGTATCTGTTCATTTCTATTTTTAACTTAGGAAAAGGACGGTTTGGGAAGCGACCACCTTCCTTTACGATTGACTTTGGAAGCAGTTCGTGCGACAATTCGAATGATTCAGGGCTTGATTGTGATTTCAGCTCAGAATCGCAATTAAGCTGGTGTAGCAGTGAAGATTCTCGTTTAAGCAGAGGTTCAGCTACATCGATTCCTGCATTACTAAGATCTTCAAAAGCAGTAAGATATGTTTCTGATGCTTTACATTACAGTTAGCATAAAAACAGCTAAATAATTTGGAAAAACTGTAGTTTTTAATTACGAACATTATCATCATGAGTGGTAAATATTCCATAATTCGTCCATCACTAAACTAATTAATTTAACTAAATTACGCATCTGAAATTCCAAGAAGAAATGCGAATTCTGTAAAACAAGTTAGTAAATCGACAAACTATTATTCAAAAAAGCAGAACCCGATCACTAAAGCTGAAGGATTATCTGACGATCTGGAAAACTAAAGCTATGTACGTAAATATTGCAGGGGAAAATATCGCAACACTACTCTAACCCTTAGTAAATGAAGAGCTAGTTAATATTCTGCAATTATTTATTATTTGCCTGCTTTTATAAATAGTTAATTATGTATTCCGCTTTATGGTATGCATACACGAAAAATATTTGCACTCTACTGAATATTCATGCTGCTTACAATAACATTTAAATTACGAACGTGATCACACAATCGGTATGTGTTCGTGTTTATGGATCAGTTTTGCATAATATCATGAACCCTATAGAGGTAGGCTTAGTGCACATTTAAAAAGCTTAAAGTTGTCTTTGCAAAGCAAATTATAATTCTATTTACTTTACTGTATTTAAGTTACATATTATGTATGCTAAAATCAAATGAACAAAAAATGTTTCAAATTTCTGCAATGGTATACAAATTTTAGCCGTAGACCAGGGATTTATACTACTAAGATATTTTTACATTTAATTCGTACTCTTTTTTACTTTTTTGTTTATATTTTCAAGTAAAAACATTTTTTTAAATCTCATTTTGACTTTTAGTAATAATTTGAACATATTGCTTAGAAGACAAAGAACTCATCTCTCACATCACTGGTAATGTAATACTGTGACTTTAAATTACCCTAAAGAGCAAAATAGTAAAGGATATATAGTTATAAAAAATCAATTTTACACATGGTTTTCGATTCAATTCATAGTAAATTTGGGAATCAGTCCCTGGTCTACTCAAGATCGGTTTTAATACTTGCATCACGTGATGTTACACTTCAAATAATAAAATATTTGCTAATACAAATATATTTAATTACCATCCAATAAGTGAGGTGCTATGCACTGCAATGAATGCACTGGGATACTCGTGGTTGCTGGAGACATGTATGTGAACATGGTAATGTGCTATTAGCAGTCACCATGAAATTAGAATAATAATAAAGAAGTCTCTTAACAACTAGTATAGTGCAAAGATCTTTGGCTTTGGCTTTATATATGTGTAAAGTAAAACATTTTAGCTAATGTGGTAGCATGTGTATGTATCATATTCAAAAGATATTCAAGAAGTTATCATGAACACGCAGAAACAAAATATGGCTGTAGTCTGAAGTAAACTTCTACATAAGAGAAGCTCCTTTTTGAAGCACTAATGAGAAATGGGTAATTTTAAAATGAGTTTACTTTATCGAGCATGTTTTCGGGAGATTCATGAATCATCCAAAAATTCTAATGCCCTGTATCTCAAAAATAATATAAATTTGAAAGCAATTTGATTTGAACAGTAGAATAACATAGTAATCTCCAAAAACTACGTTGACTTATGGCTTATGCTTACAACTTTGTACTTGCTGACCTTCAACACAAGTTTATTTTTGGACCATTGAGTTTGCCAGTTGCCCACTTGTCGTACGCGTAGCGTAATATTTAAGATAATTGCATCTTCATTTAATATTGCTTGTGTATACAGTGTATAAAAGCTATTTTACAAAGAATACTAAAACTGTTCGCATTCCCTTTTTCGGAACTTAGATTATTACTATAAATAGCAGCATACTTAATACCTGCATCTTTGTAAGAGCTTTCTTGCATTTAAATGTGTTTACTTACCCGTGTACAATTTGATAAACAACGATTAACGATAACCAAACGTTTACTTTACCAAAGTGTTTTGGATAACAGGCACATTTCATTTAGCTTTAGGTACAAACCGTAATGTAAATCGTACACCCATATGTAATTAGTAATTTGTGAACAACACATTTATTCTAAACAGCTTACTTCAAAATACATCATATTTTGTATCATGCATCGTATGTATATTAACCAGGGTACAATGTGATTAACTAAAAAACGAATGCATTTGATTTTGCAGGAATTTGTTCAAGACGAAACTACATCTCAACTAATTGATTTAAGCCAGATTTCTAACAACACTCAAATAAAAGGCTTTCATTCAACAGTGTCTGCTGCAAAGCAACACAAGAACTTGTTATCGGGAACAACAGCTATGTAAGTTTTTGTGTCCAAGAGTCTGATCTAGGAAAATAACATTCCCAGCTAATGCGATTCGATTTCTGTTGACGTGTGTGTAGTTCGAACTTCAAATCATTTTTTAGTCCTGTGATAATGTGGTGATCATTTTACAAGTATATAGAAAATAAACTGCATTAGCATCTTACTTGAGAATACAAATATTGCTTACAGATAAAAATGACTATCAAAAAACAAAGTTTGTCTTACTTCAGTCGTATTGATACTGGAGAGTGTGGGAGAGTGAAATTTTATAATATATTTCCGTTTGCTGTTGGAAATCCCTTCTTAATAGCTGCTTTGACTTTAGCTAATACAATAGAGATAAGAATTAAAACGGAAAATTACAACGAAGTGTTATATGATCAATAATGCTTCTTGTGTAATATAACTAATAACATTTGTTTAGTGTAGTCAAATGCTAACTGCAGTAATGATTTACTTGATTTAACAGTTTCGTGTAAAGAATTATTTTAGTAGATGTTTTTGTAAAGTATTAATTTGAAGAAACGATTAGAGAATTACTCTTGTTTTATGACCTTGGGCTGAATTTGGTATTTTTTACTTGGGAGTCCATCAATTGGGAATGCACAAGCTTTTAAATTAAAAAAATTAAGTTCACTGCCTACGTTTTCTATGAAACCAGTAAATATTGTTTTGCTTGTGTACTGATCATGAGATGGAAAGCTGTAGCTTAGTCCGAAGTGTAAAGGTTATTAAAGTATGTTTACATTTTCGATGGTTGTTATCATTGTAGGTCTCCAGACAGTACAAGCACAGGAATGGGAGTGCCTGCATCACCGTTTAGCCAAGTTTCCCGAATGAATAATACTTTTTTGTCAGGATCATTGTCCCAAGGCACCATTTCTGCGGCTACACCGTCACCTGTACCCATGAAGCGTGCCAAATTCAGTTTCCCTTCCCCAACTTCTGTTAAGGGTTTAAAGTTGAGAAATCAAAATCAAAACCCAAATCAGAATGCATCTCCGGTTCGTTCTACTGGAGGAAAACGACTTCCAGTGGGCACTATTCCAGCTTTGGCCACAGCAAGCCTTTCTCCTACATCCAGTGACCGAAGGACACAGTTGCAGATTTTATCACAACCAGAAGAACAACACAGAGCCCGTTATCAAACTGAAGGTTCCAGGGGTGCTATTAAAGATCGCAAAGGAAATGGTTTTCCTACAGTCAAATTAACAGGATATGACAAGCCTGCAACGCTACAAATTTTCATTGGTACAGATCAAGGAAAGGTTAGCCCGCACATGTTTTATCAAGCGTGTAAGGTCACAGGGAAGAGTTCAACCCCTTGCATCGAGAAAAAGGTTGAAGGCACAGTTCTCATCGAAATTGAATTCGAACCATCGAAGGATATGGTTATTGGGTCAGTAAATCAATATTTTGAGCAAATATTTACATTTTCTAAAGGTCAGCTATCCAATGACCATGTTAATCATTGTCATTTGTTTTCGTATATAGATGTGACTGTGTTGGTATCTTGAAAGAAAGAAATGTAGATGTTGAGCAACGTTTTCCATTTCACCATGCTTCTCAAAGTAGGAAGAAATCTACAAAATGTAGAATGATATTCCGAGCAACGATTGTCAATTCTATGGGAATTGAAGAGACGCTTCAAGCTGCCTCACTGCCAATTTTATGCAGTAAGATTTTCTCCAAAATGTTTTTAAACTGCCAATGTGCTAATGATTTTTAATGGTTTGTGTTCATGTTATATTTGCAGCTCAACCTCCAGGTTTACCTGAAGTATGTAAGCAGTCGCTCTCAGAATGTCCTGCTAAAGGAGGATTAGAATTGTTTCTGATTGGTAAAAACTTTATGAAGGATACAAAAGCGCTGTTTCAGGAAGAGGATGCCGAGGGAAGAGTCTTGTGGGAGGCTGTGTCCGAACCCCAAAAGGACTTCTTGCAGCAGGTAGGCCTTAATAAAAGATTTGAAAACAGTTTATGCTTAGGCGAGAAATGTTCTACTTTTCTATGTGATTGAATCTTTTATATTTTTTTCAGAATCATGCGATTTGCAATGTGCCGGCGTATAAAGATGAATCTATACAACTTCCTGTGGAGTGCAAGGTTTCAGTTGTGTCTGGGGGCAAACAGAGTGAGCCCCATCGGTTCACATATTTACCAAATGTTACTCCTGGTGAGACAAAATGAAGCCAATGTGACTGTAATAGCTTTGTAGTTTTGGCTCAAGGACTGGCCGTTACTTCCATGAGGTCCTGCGTTTCACTGCACTTACGATATGATTTTGTATGAACGTGTTAAGTGTCGTGATAGCATATTTACGCTGCGTTTTGCGGCAGCTAAAGGCCTCGAATTGCTAAATATTTATATTCTATATGTACTTTTATATGGGTCGGGATCTCATGGATGACCTGTCTATCCGGCAAATTGTATAAGACAAGAATTAAGATTATATTTTGTAAGTTTATTACGAGCATTCCTAGTCGTTTTCCGCCTTTTACTTCCCTGTCCTTGTCTCCTGTTTTATTGTATTCCTTTACTATGCCATTGGCTGCCAACGAATCCATTAATTTACTTTAATGAATAATCTTTAAAGTCCTAGCTTAACCTTGTAGTGGTGCCTTTTCTGGCTACTTGTACAAACCTCCTTTCTGTGCTTAACCAGCACTTTCTCCTTTGTGCTTTTTTATGTATACGTAAATACGTACAAATGACAATTTATTAAGTATTCAAATTTTATTAAGCATTTTCTTTGAATATTTTCTTGTATTTATAAACTGCTTTTGAAAAGAGTAATGTGTAATTATCGGTACAAATGTACGTATAACAAAATATAGTCGTGATAGATGGTACAGCCAGTCCTTATTTATTGTACGGTTGGAAATGCGTGATTGATTTCTGTCAGTGTCATCATCTGAATGACAAACCTCTCCGGAATCTTGTACTTACGTTAGATTTATTTAACTTTCTTCACCACTGCAAAATGCTGTCTTTCAAACAGCCTTTGACTGGTTGGATTGGTTCGGCTGACAAAGACAACCCAATAATAAATTTTTATATGAAGTTTATTCGATAGCCTTTAGAATACTAGCCGTTTGATAACCAACCAACCACGTGTAGGGACATTGACAGAAATGTATGAATCTTGGGTGTTTGAATGGGGGATGAATGCAGCTTTCGGCCATTTTAAGGGCGATTGAAATGCAAAATATGATCAGGTCAGAGACCAGTGTACTTTTTATTTCCTATATGCTGTAATTTTGTTAAAACTGTAAAAATGTAAATTTCATCTTGTACCAAATGAATGAATCTCTTATTTCTTTCTCAAATTGTTATTTTTAATAGGATCACAAGTGTATGTAGCACTATAATTGTTATTACGTTATTATTATGTAAACCTGTGTTCTTTGATGTTATGTTTTTATAAGTTTGTCGAAAATCATTGTAAAACCAAACTAGTAGTTGAAAAAAGTAGAAAATCAATTACGTATAAAAATTTATGGAAACACTGGTCTTGACTTTCCTCGATGTTCCCCCGGAAGACTTTTTTGTTGTATTATATTATTATTTTTGTCAAATTTTAGTTTTTTGAATTAAACGGTGATGGTGGGTTGGGTTGGTTAACGAAAGTCATACCGTGGGGAACACGAGGCATTGTAAGGTGAGTAGTGTCAGATCAGAAGCTGAACTGACTGATGATTTGCCTTTCTTTGCCCTTAGCATCGTAATGTTTCACTCAAAAGAGATGTAGTACAGCTCCACATCGACTGCCATACAGAGGCTTCGAGCCCTTTGGCGCCCATTTGGCCTTGCGCCGCAGGTTCCTCATCTTTCAACAACAATACGTTTTTATACAATTTCAAAACACTGCAGAACACGCATTCTACTATTTACACGCATGTACACTTTTCGGTTCAATCATTGCATCTTCTAATGGTCTTAAAAAAGTCTGATTATATTTTTATCTGCTTATTATTGTAGAAGTTACAAAATACAGTACAATATGTAAATGAAAAGTGGTTTTTATTTTTTCTGAAAGCAATGAAGGAACAGAAACTTTTATTAGTATGAAATTAGTATCATTAAATTTTTGAAACGCACATTTGATTACTTTTTTATACGTAAGCACCAAACACAAACAAGCACGATTATTATATAATGATGATTTAAGTAAACTTAATTAAAGTAAATGTGACGCACTTGATTTTTTATTTTTGTCTTTTCTGAATCCAGTAATTAAACAAACACTACACAAAACCGACTGGGAGGGGATTGGACTACGGACGATTTCAGTCGTGAGAATGTTATAAATGTTTTCTGGAAAGTAGGTTAGGTTATGTCTTATCCAGTTAGAATTTAAGGTAGTTTGAAGGTATTATGCTAGTCATGAAGCAAGTTAATAGGTATGTTTTTCTAATCTGAAAATTAAGGATGTTAGTTGAATTACAGGAACTCTCCTTGAGTTATTATTGTTATCTGTTTAAAGGATAATTATAACAAAATTGCAGATTTTTAGTTAAGGCTTACTGAAATCAATAGAAAAAATAGAGTTGCTGGGGATCATATTTAAAAAGGATATTTAATATAGGCTCAGGCTGACTTGACGCACACACTTCCAAATTTTACACAAACCACAAAAGCCTTAAGAAGAATTCTACTTATTTTACAGGGTTGGTTCGTCCATTAGCTCGGTTAAGATCGTTCTTTGGTTATGCAGGCATAGTAATTATTGATAAATAATTTTTGTTTTATTTTTTTCGAATTGATTTAAAACTATTTAAGCTTGGGGTCAGGGGTTTCACTTACAATTAAGGGGATGATTAACTTGAATAAATAAAATAACAAAAATGATATAAAAATAAGCGTATCCAGATTTGCAGATTAAACGGCGGGTGGGCCGAATCTCAAGTCAGATGACGCTGAATATGCTTGCATAATCCTTTACAGGGATGTCAACCATGGCCTTCTTCCAGAGCTAATTAAACGACCTTACGTCGTTTTTTCATACCAAAGTACGGAATGGCTAATAGATTTTTCTTATCTCTAGCTAACTACGGAGTCTCCAACTGCTCTACTCAGTCTCCAAGAACGAATCAAGCGAAAGTGGAACAGTCGTTGACCTGTGAGTTTAGCAATATATAAAAACACAATATAATTGACATCATTTGTAAGCAAAACTTAATGCGCCACTTACATCGTTAAATATTCTTATTGTAGCTGGTCAACAAATTGAAGCAGTAGAAATGCAGACAGGAGTAGACTTGATGACTTCCGGGAGCGAATCTATTGTGCAGACAACGCTTGCCAATGAGACTTCAGGTAACTATTTAGGTACCTACTTATTCTCGGAACTCCGAACTTAGACCAATTTTATTGCAATTATCATTATCTTAAACAAAGTTAATAGATTAATTACCCTATTAACTTTAATTACAGGTATGCAATTGTGCCAAACATTGAATTCTGTGCCTTTAGAGGGCCAATTAACGTTGAACGGAACGTCACCGGTCATGGAACCTTTGCCGGCTCTTAGTTTTGATACGCATATGATTCCAACAACTACACAAGAAAGGCAAGTAGTTAATGAACTCCGCTGTATTCTCGAGCAAAGTGTTCCGGCGAATACTCATAATGTGAGTGAATTAAAGGCAGAATTAATTTCGCCTAACAGCAACAGCATAATGGACATGAAACCAGAAATCCAATTTCCAGTAATAAACCTGGATCACAACATGAATGTTAGCGAAGCAATGAGCACTGAATCTGGAGTCCCATTAGACTTACAGTTTCCTCCTCAGGTCACTGCCACAACAACTGCCTCAGAAGTGACGTTCCCTGAACATAGGATGCACACAATGAACCCATTTCAATCAACTTCTGATATGAATTGTTCGTCTGTAACAGGCCTAACACAAATGCTAAACAGATCTGTTGCAAGTCATGTGGCAGGGTCTTTAGATCATACAATGATTTCCTCCGTTGGGCAAAATCAAATGGCAAACCAAAATTCTGTCACTCAGCAATTTGCGGTTTCTCCGATAGGAACAAGGAGAGTTCAAAGTTTGTCAAATGTCAACTCAAATGTTCATTCATTAAACGAAGGCATCAACTTGGTGGCTGATTGCTTGGGTCATGAAATAATGAAAACAGAGCCAATTTCTCCGATCAATGTAGCGATTCCTGTAGGAGTTGAAGAACGACAAATTTCCCCAGCGCCCGTCAACAATGTCGGTGTCATGAATTTCCTGGTACGACAGTACCAGCAAGATCCTATTGACAAGTCCCTTTCATCAATGAGTGACAATGAGCTCATTAATTACATTAATCCCAGTTGCTTTGAACAAGGAGCTATTTGATTTAAAGGCCTTCTTAAATCGAAGGTACTACCTTTTTCGTGCTTACGTTTTATCTATTTAAAAGTAGTCTCAAGAAATTCTTAAAGTACAAATTTGTTATTTTTAGGAATTATGTCATCGCCCTTCTGCCATTAAAGACCTTTGAATGGAACATCAATCCATTTCTCACAATACGGAAGTTTGTTATGTGAGTAAACAAGATAAAGATGGAATATTGAAATATTGTAAATAGTCAACTTAACTTTCAGCTGTAAACGTGTACCTTTAAATGTGAAAGCAAGACGATCAATACGTGATTCATATAAGAACTGTTAATTTTAATACTTAAAATTCTATATTCTAAAACAGGAAATTGTAAAAACATAGTATAAACTTAGAGCTGCTATTTAACTGGTCGAACAGATCGCCTATTGCTAGTAGGACGTTCTATCTTTAACTTTGACTTAACTAAGATTTTTGTACAAAACTTGAGACTGTTTGCTCTTTGTTTAATTTTGTTTGTTTTAATGTTGTTATCATGTTGAGTGTATAGTTGCTTTATTTTATTATATAGTGCATGCAAACAGCATCGTATTTTGATTTAATGTGTATATATTTTCGATCCCATATAATATAGTTTAGTAAGCATTTTGTCGTAGTTTGTTTTGTTTAGCTAGAACTTAGTCTTTTGGTGGGGGTTAGGCTATGGGATATTAATGCTGTTAGAATTGTAGAAGCTGATTAAATTTCAGACGAGTTATAAAGTGTATTATATTTTGTAACTCAGTATTAGCTCAAAATATGAATCTGATTTGCAGTTAAGTATTCTGTAATGGTTTTTTGCTTAAAATATTCAGTTAATGACATTAGATTTAGAATTGTGGGCCAAAATATAATGTGAATATAAATATTGAACAGTACTCTGTGTGTATAAATACATAATATGCTTATTTTGTCTACAATGTAAATGCATTATATGAGAGGCTATACCAAACAATGTTGTTATATAGTATAAGTGATTTGACGGCTAATTGTGTTGTACTAGTACAAAAAGGTGGAGAAATGTGTCTTTAACTTTTGAGAGTGCTAAGCTGAAGATGTTGGTGAATAAATTATTTGTGTATATAATATTGTAATCATGTTCAATTAGGAGGTAGAATGATAAATGTTGTGACATTAAGACCTTCTTGTCATTAAAATTAAATATATTATATGAATGAAGTTTTCCTGTTTAGCTCCTTTACTGTAAATATAGTATAGTGGTTGATACCACGCTTACTTAAGTCTACAATATTTCTCACTTGCTTTTAGTTTTATTGGAATTATATATTATCATTATATTAGTTTGTTTAGATAGTCCATAAATTTACTTGATAATTTCTAGGGTCAAGAAGGAAAAAGGTCTATTTTAAGATGTGCACAAGCATCGTCTTTTTGATGAAATATTTTAGGGAAGGACAGAATCTGTACTACTCTACAGATTACACAATATTGTACATATTAATATAAAGCGTTTGTTCATTTATTGTTGATTTATAATTTTAGGTCGTTGTGCGACATGATTCACATATATGCGTACAGAATATAAATACGTATAATGGTATGCTTAGTTTTGGCTGTTAAGTGGGTTATATGCTTTATCGAGATTGTATGACTTTTAGAGGTCTTCTGGTGAAGTATTATATGCAGTGTATGCCGTTCGGAATTTACTAGGGGTAGTCACATTCGTTTTCAGTGTTGCTTCATTTTATTATTTATCTCACCATTTGTGACTTTTGCCCTGGTAAATTGAAAGGATGAAATCCTGTTTGTAGTACTACAGCCATATATATATGCTTATCATATAGCTTAAGGATGTATTCAGTTGGCTAAATTTATTATAATTAACTATTTGATAGTATACAATAGTAGTAGCACCAGTACCAGTACACCCTTTCTCATTTACTAAATGTTATCTTTATCTTGAGTTTTACTAAGTATGTAAATAATAATAACTATTTATATATGTGAGCGTCAGGATATGCCTGAATACTGCTGTCTTTATTCGGAAAGTGGCTATGTGCCACTCCTTTTTCATATCGTAAAACTTTGTTCAGATATAATTTTTCCACAGCAATTACGTTTGATTTGATATCTTTAATACTGATGTACTTTAGTCCTAATTTTTGGCTTCGAAAACATTTGCAAAATTCTTTAATTTTGTCAACCAATTGTTATAAAATGGTCGAAAATAATGACATTTTTTTTCATTTATGAACAGACATGCCAAAATCATTCAACAGTCTCAATTCTTTACCAAAACAATGTTTTTGATTACCAAATTGATTAGTTACTCAGCTGTATATCTTTCAGAATCTTTGACGCTCTCATATCAACCTATCAAAGTATGTGTTACATTTACTCTAGGTACAGCTCCTGCTATTTTATTAACATACCATCTCGTTCATTATTTTGCGCATACTTATTACATCCGTTCAATTTGAATTTTGTCAGACGTGATACAGAACTGTATAGTTGACATTACTGTTCCTTTTAGAAAATATCTTGCCCATTTCATTTGAGAGAATTTAAATAACGGTTTGCTTAAGGGCTTTTTAAATTTTTCGTGAGTTTTGATTCTTCTATGTTTGAAAAAACGAGAGCAACTCAATATTTTCCTGGTTTTAAGTTTTAATTAATTTTATTTTCTGTAAAATCGATTTTGTAAGTTTTTAAAATTTAATTGGCGAAGCCAAGGGTAAAACAATGTAAGGGTATATCAAAAGGTAATATCTATATAATTCTGGGTCATGTCTGAAAGTTCTGCGTAACAATAATTTATGTATACTTATAGTATTGGAGTATTTGCAAATACATACTACCTATAATGTACTACATCTATAAAAATAACGATGACTTTCTTTTCTGGAAGTGAGTTTGAAAGAGGAGATATGCATTTGCATAATATGTAATGTATTTACATATCTCTTGCTCATTTACTCTGTCTGGAAAACTAACAGATTGAGACTTGTGTCCTCTACTGGTTAGTGTTAGTTTACTAAATTAAACACATTATGTACTGTTTAAATGTTATTAAATGTATTGGTTTTCTTCTTACAGCGTCATTTCTCAAGATTTGAAATACCGAAGTTTGTGCCTGTGAGAAGACTTTCTACCAACAGGTTACTTTTGGCTTCGAAGAAATGTGCAACGAATTGCTTTAAGTAATTTTATCTTAAAGGTAAATCATCTACATTAAACTGTAAATAGGATGTAAAAATGCTGTTGAGATGTAAATAAAAGGATGTTCTTCAAATGTATTTTTTGAATTTTTGTATGCATTTATTGATTACAATACAGGCTTCATATAATGTAAACATCATTACACATACCTATATGTAATGCAATAATTAGTAACTATTTAATGTGGATACCTTTTGGCCTTTTTGGCGAATATATATTCTCTGATTCATTATTATCATCTCTGGTTAGTTTGTTCATTATTATTATCTTCGTTTAGTCTACTCATTATTATTAGCTCTAATTAGTTTATTCTTTCTATGTAGGTATATCCCTCCAATTAGTCCATAAATAATTCCATTTCAAAGGTGAACTTTGAGGATCTCTAAATCTTCGAATAGGTTCTAAGGCTGTTTTGTTAAATTCAAGTAATAACATTGATAACTCTTCAACTATATCTGGTCTTTTTGCTGCCAAATTTGTCATTTCGCAAGGATCATCCTTAATATTGAAAAGACATGGTTTATTGTAGGCATCACAAATGACTTTTTCTGGAGAGTCCCCACAAAGAATTTCTGCATTCTTTTGCATTTTATAGAGGTTTAGTAAACTAAATTTGGTTCCAGAATGCTTTTGTAACGCTTTCCCAGCATAGCTCGACAGTATTTCTGGAATTAAATCTATCCGGTTAACTTCATTGTCTCTTCCGGAAGGACCAAACCAAACATCTTGATTTCCGGCTCCAAGATCATAAGTGGATGTATTCCCTATTAATATAGACTTGTTACACGAAATTTTCAAATTTTGATTTGCTAAAATTAGTCATTCGCTTGTCCAGTACCTTGTATTAATTTCCATGAACCAATTCGAATTGCTGAGTTGTTATAAATATCATCGATATTATATAGCATATCCACTCGAGGCGATGGCACAGAATGAGTAAGTGTTTTCCAAAGGCTTACTCCATCAATATCTCTCAGATTATCGATGTTTCCTCCTACAAAACAGTAAATTGAGACAATAAACACGCATGGCTTAAATTATTTGAATCATTACATTAAAGAACCTATACCGATTGCTTCATATAATGTTGGCAGCCAGTCTTGCGCTTGGAAAAGATCATCAGAAACCCTGGGTTTGAACAAAGGACTCCAGATGCATGCTGCAAGTCTTGTACCTCCTTCCCAAAGCGTATTTTTACTCTATGGTTTGCAATATTACAATGCACATCCGAAATAAGTACATAAATGTGACAAATCATTGAGGAAGTAATGAAAAATAAAACTTTACCCCACGAAGTGGCCAATTAGAACCAAAATCCATATTACCGAATCCTCCAGCAGCGCCACCATTATCACTGGCAAATATTATTATGGAGTTATCCAGCATATTGTGTTCTGCCAAAGCTTCCACAACCAAGCCAACTGATTCATCCAATTTGTCCATCATTCCTGTAAGGAAATACGGAGACAATTTAATTAAGACGGTTCAGGGAAACCTCTTATCGTCCTCCCTATGTGTTGCTACAGTTTTGTGCATCACAAATCTAGAAGTACTGGCTTATTAGAAATTTTACTCTCTTTCATAAAATTAATTCTTAACACTTCTGGTGTTGGCTTTTTTCGTTTTCCAATGAAGTGCATTAACACTACAATGCTACCACATTTTAAAAAGCGAAAGTGAAAGTTTGCCATGAGTCTGTCTTGCCCACCTCGCCCTCGCAGTTTAACTAAGTATACGTATCCTTTCATATTTGACTAGCATAAAGACAGTTATGATTTATAGCTATAAGTAATAAGAATCAGAGGCTTCTGGCAATGCACTGAATAGATAAGTACGGAGAGGGTTAGTTGGGTTTGTCTCTTTGGAAATTAGCTTTGTTCCCATACCTGCATATGTCCTTCTATTAACATCTTCTATGGTGTCACGAAATTTTGCAACGTTTTCCTTTGGAGCCTGTAATGGCATGTAGCCGTTTGCTGCGTGGGGAGCAATATGGTTTATCATGAGGAACAAAGGATTCTTCTTTTGATGAGTGTGGATGATTTTCAGGGCCTCATCTGTGAAAATATCCGTACTAAAATCCATGTATCATAATACACCAATTATTGATACACAAACAAACCAACCCAATATTTTTAAAAATGTATCAAAAACAAAATCAAATTTTCAAGTGATTTTTCACAAATATATCCTTCCTCAAAGTTTATCTCCAAAAATTATGTGAAAACTTTCATTAAGAAACTTTAAAAAATATTCTTTAGTGCAGAATTAGTGGAAATAACCATTATTTCTCTCCTTGCTAGAACTAAGAATTCATTTCTTATTTCAGCAAATATTTTTTCCGTCTCCTCTTAGTAATAATTTCATTATTTAGATGGGAAAAATATTTGGTAATAACGAAAATTGAAAGGTTTGAATAATAAATATATTAACATTTAGCGTTAAATATTCATATTCCAAAGTGCAAAGTATATAGCTAGCATAATTTACTTGTACGTTCCAAAAGCGTCATAGTCCACTGTCATATTCCTCCGAAAGTCGTATCCCCAAGTATCCTGAAGCAAATTAAAATTAATTTTTAGCTGCTGATAACATTTTAGTATTTTGTCCAGGAAATTTTCATTCAATTACTCCTTCTCTTGATACGTGGTCATAATAGTCCTGCTTTCCGAGCCAGTAACCTACATGAGAGTCAAAACCTCTAAAGGTAGGAGAATAGACTTTTTGAGCGTGGCCTAAGTGCCACTTTCCCACAAGATGGTTTGAATATCCGAGATCTTTTAAATACTCTGGAAGTAACCTTTCCCCTAAAGGTAGTCCATCAGCAGTTCCCCCCATGATTACGTAATGCTGTAATTCTGTATCAAAAGAAACCATAGATTAGTTCACATCAATTAAAAAATAAATATATGTGAACACATTAATTCAATTCTAAATTGTCGAAATTTCTGGCTCAAATTACATAAAAACTTGTTTACTCTAAATCGTATTAATAATTTAAAAAATATTTTGACAACACTCACTTAGATGAATGGGGTGTTTTCCAGTCATTATAGCTCCTCTCGTTGGGGTGCACAATGGAGAGCCATAGTAGCTGTTTAAAACGATTCCATTTAGGGCCAAAGCGTCGATATTTGGAGTAGGAATTTGAGGTGAACCGTGAAAACTGAAGTCGTTCCAACCCTATATTTTTATTCAATACAATAGTAATTATTAAGTAGTTAGTAATAAGCAAGGCTATTAAATATATGGTCCAGTAGGTGTATTTTTCTTATAATGAAAGTATTCACATATTTCTCAACTTTTCAATGCTACTAAAACGTCATATTCACAATATATTACGAGATAGAGATGTATAATAATTTATACCGCATCATCCGCAAGCATAAAAATTATGTTTGGCCTTGCATTGGAAAGTTCGCAAAACACCAACTTTAAATTGACGGCAAAGATTATACAGAAACGGAAGTACATCGTTGTTGAAGAAATGTTGCACAAGTTTCGTAGTGTATTGATGGACACTTTACAGATAAACTATTTACTTTGGTTTTCAGAACCAACTTATTTAATGCACTTATTTGGACGCGATAAGTTTAAAGAATGTATATTTTCAAAGGAGTAACAACTACCTAATCTATAGGTACACAGTATGCAACTATTGTTGCTGGATATTTCTGAGAGTGGAAAACAAAACGGTTTAATTTAAGGTTTCAAATTATTAAGCTACTAAATATTGGATATAGCGTGGATATAACAATAATTTCACGTCACATCTCATCGACGCTGCAAAGTTCACAATCCATGCAGAAAACATATCATTGTCAAAATTGTGAAATGATAAACATTATAATTATATATAAAGGGCAACTCTAGCTCTTACTATAATCTCGGGTATTTTATGTACTGCATCTGTATAACTAATGCTGTGCATGTACATAGTTAATTTAGTGTCACGAGAAATAATATACAAGGTTGGTGCATGTTACTTGTGTAATAAACCATGCATATTGTTGTCATTATCTAATTATTTTATAATGACCAGAAATAAAATTAACTTTGACCTTTAGATATTAACTTTCAGAAATACACTAAATTTTAATGATCTCTCTTGATCCCTTAACTTGATTAACAATCATTAGTTACAGAAAGAGATTTCGAAATTTAAAATACTGTAATCAATGGATTGGATTATTGGATATTTAGGTAGTCCAGATTACAGCTGAAGGTCTTCCTAATTATCTTATGGAATAAAGGGTAAATATGATCAAAACTCAAAACTTTAGTGAATTGAAGAATATCCTCTGCTCAATTGTCAACTTTCAAATAGACAATTACTAGATTTTCTAAGCACAGTAAGCAAAACAATACTGTGAAAACTCACATGTAATAAGTAAATTAGGCATATCTATAAGATCATAGAAAGTGCATATAACCCTAAAGTTATATACGTAATTTCATGAATACATTTTCATATGTTAAATGATGATTTCACTACTATTCAAGACTCGAGACATCTTCACTAAACAGTCATAATACAACCAACATGCATATATAGCAAGGAGTATTGATGTATACTGGGAGTAACTAATATATCTCTTCTGATGCATAAATAAATGCTGACACACAACTGACTGTTGTAAACATTTAAAGATCGCCTCTAATTCATTACTGAGATACATAGTACTAGTATAGTATAACTTAAATGAGATTCATATTGCAATTCTTATGTGATATGGATTGGAGTGGAGTGTCCTTAAGCATGATAATGAAAAAGAAATGCTAACATTTTACAATTCAAAGACGAAAATAGTAAGAAAAATATAGAGATATTTGTATGTGGAGTGGACTGTGAATTTAGAGATTTAGAGACTTAGAGGAATTAACAGAAACCTGAAATCAGTACTGTCCTGCACTGAACCGATAGTTTTAGTTTAACCTTACTCCAAATAAATCAAAAGCTTTCAAGTCTTTTTGACTTTTCATGCAAATATATTTCTAAGCTATACTAAATACTGACAATAGAAATATAAATGCATGTAAAACTAATTTTAACTTACTAAAAATTACCAAAATTCATTTCAGCGATGTAAGCTTCGTTCTTCTTGAATCTTTCACATTCTTATAAGTTCGTATTACATTTTTGCAAAAGAAACCATAGTTTCTCATTTGAATGGCAACGCTTTTTAAGACACAAAATAAATAACTCAATCTCAATCTCAATGATTTTCCTGACTTTCAGTGAAAGAAAACTTTCCCTTTTTGAGCATCTTTGAGTTTGGTATACTTCATGAACAACAATTTCAACAAAAATACGTTTATTATTGTCATTGTGCATTATCTCATTTTATCATATTTCAGGTAAGAGCTACTAGATCTGAAAATGGAAAGATTTAGCGTTTCAAAATTTACAGAAGAACTTGGAAAAGCTGCAAATGGAAAAATTGCTGGAGAAATGGTTTTCAAAAAAGTAGTAGAAGCAAAAGCTACAATAATTCAAGAGTGGAAGAAAGACCCAAAAAACCTGAACGAACTTAACAGGCTATTAGAAAACTCTAAGGTAAAGCTTAAAATACAATTATTTCATGGTTAATTGTCAACAATCGGTGTTAGGAATGGTGTGATGTGTGATATGTAATTGTATGCAAATAAGTAGTAAAATTAGATGTGTAGTTTTATGTCACGCGCTGTATGGAAAATGTAAAGGTGGTAGAGTAGATAGAGACAGTAGAGATAGAGAATAGTCGATTGTAAGTTTGTAACACCCACGCGAATATCCTATCCGGCCGGTTTACTTCACTTCTCTTCTCTTCGTGTATCGTAACAGTTCCTTTACGGTAGAAGTTATCAAATTCCAAATCGGTATTTTAGAAGTTTTGAAACACTTTTCGGTTTACCAACAAAGTTACCATGTCTGCAATTAGTATTGCCAATCCAAAAGCCGAGTTTGCAAGAGCGGCCCAAGCTCTGGCCATCAATGTGTCTGCTGCACGAGGAATCGGTGACGTAATGAAATCCAATCTTGGTCCAAAAGGAACAATGAAAATGTAATGTTTAAAATTAATTTTCAGTACCATTGTCCAAAGTTAAAGCAATCTAAACCGGTAACTTACATTAAATGTCTTTTGACGTACTTAATTAAAATAATTGTTTTTGTATTAAGCAGGTTAGTGTCAGGAGCAGGTGATATTAAGATCACGAAAGACGGAAACGTTTTACTTCATGAAATGGTCAGTTAGTATGCCTTAAAATAAGTATGTATGGTTAATGTCATGTCATCAAATAGTTTCATAGAAAATTAAAAGAATTGGTTAACATTGTCATATATTTCTCATAAAGCGCTATTACTAAAGGGACATTTTAAATTTTAGCAAATCCAACATCCCAGTGCTTCTTTAATTGCAAAGGCGTCAACAGCTCATGATGACATCATTGGCGATGGAACAACGTCTATTGTTCTTCTAATTTCTGAAATTATGAAACAAGCGGATCAAATTATTGGGGAGGGAATTCATCCTCGAGTGGTAACTGATGGTCTCGACTTCGGCAAAAAAGAAGCTTTAAAAGTTCTGGACTCCTTAAAGATTTCTGTTGATATGGAAAAAGATATCATGCTTAAAGTTGCTCGGACATCTTTGAGAACGAAGGTGGATACAAAACTTGCAGATCTCTTGGCTACGGTAACTTTTTAATTTATGCATATTATTGGACTCTACAGATAATATTTTGTGCTTCAAATGGTAACTAGATTTCGTAAGAAACTCCATTGAGCTTTATTAAAAACCTTACAGATATGCACTGACGCTGTTTTGACAATACACGATAAAGAAAAGCAATTCGATTTGCATATGGTTGAAGTAATAGAAATGCAGCACAGAAATGAGTTGGAAACCTGCCTAGTAAAAGGATTGGTGATGGATCACGGTGGTCGCCATCCTGACATGCCGAAGAAACTTACGAATTGTTATATTTTGACTTGTAATATTTCTTTGGAATATGAAAAAACGTAAGCCAAAATAGTTTTTTAAAATAATTTTCTGCATCACAAACTATCTAATTTTCACACACTTATTACATTACAGGGAGGTTAACTCAGGCTTCTTTTACAAGTCTGCCGAAGATCGTGAGAAACTATTAACCTCTGAAAGAGAATTTATTGAGCAGCGAGTAAAGAAAATTATTGATCTAAAAAGAGAAGTTTGTCCAGCTGGAGGTGACAAAACTTTTGTTGTCATCAATCAAAAAGGAATTGACCCTCTGAGCTTAGATATGCTTGCAAAAGAGGGTATTTTAGCACTTCGTCGGGCCAAGCGCCGAAATATGGAGCGTCTGAGTTTAGCATGTGGTGGAATGGCTATGAATTCCGTCGAAAGCTTATCAGCGGACTGTCTTGGTTACGCTGGGGTCGTTTACGAACATGTTCTGGTAAGGCCATCAGATGGAGTTTTTATTTGTAACATTGCAAAATATTTATTCGATTAAAACTCATTTTTACACGGGTATTTATAGGGTGAAGATAAGTTTACTTTTGTGGAGGAGTGCCGAAATCCAAAAAGTGTAACAATCTTATTAAAAGGACCCAATAAGCACACAATTGTGCAAAAGACGGACGCCATTCGTGATGGTCTCCACTCTCTTGCAAATGTGCTTCAAGATGGCTGCGTGGTACCAGGCGCTGGAGCTTACGAGTTGGCAGTAAACAAATCTCTGTCAGAATTAAAAACTGATCCTCGGTATGCTCTTGGAGTCAAAGTATTAGCTGATGCTGTGTTGGTAATTCCCAAAACATTGGTCGCAAATGCCGGACATGACGCATTTGTAGCGATTCATAAGGTCAAGCAATCACAGGGGGATGCTGTTCTTGGCTTGGACTTGTACACCGGTGATCCATTTTTACCAGCTCAAGCAGGAATATTTGATAATTATTGCGCTAAGAAGCAAATGATTGACGCAAGTGTCGTTGTTGCTACGAATTTACTTTTAACTGATGAAATTATGCGAGCCGGCTTGTCCTCCTTGAGGTAAAAGTAAAGATAGCATGCCCTAAACCCCCTATGTCAATACTATTGGCCAATCTTTTGAAATCGAACAATATGAATATCTTACTCTAGTAAGGCAATGGGAATGGTACTGTGGTACTTACCGTCTATGCTAGATGATTAGATAATAGCAGTTTAAAAATTAAGGGTACCCTTCTCTTTCCTGTAATACGAAAGATTACAAACACGATTTTTGTTTTGTTCCCTTTTAATAAAAATGTGTTCATTAAAATATATTTCGTAACTAGTAACTGAATTGATTTAGGTCGCATGAGTAAAAAATTGTTAAAGATATGCGTTTCCATCAGAGTACATTGCTATCACCCATTGCTGCAAATAGTACCATCCTGAAAATTGTTACGTGTTCTTGTTAAGAATAAAGTACTTAGCGAAAAACGCTATTGCTGTCATTGCGGATCTGTATTTGTTAAGCTACATTTTCCCTTGTGCTGTATGTAAAAGTGAAATACTTTCTCCTGTATAAGGGCGTATTTGCACTGAGATACTAATTAAGACGTAAAACAGTTTAAGCTTATAGTCTGAGCAATTAATGATAGTACTTATCGATACTATACCCAAAGTACTTACATGTACCATCTTTTGGTAAACAATTGCATATCACACTTTCATCCATATTTTATATATATACATTATACATACATAACATCTTCATTTTTGTATTAGTGGCTTTTGTCAAGAATGAATTTTATGCCGGATGGCAAAGCTTCTGAAAAAGAGATTCTAGTAGCACGGGAAATACTAGAATATGGTGCCCGGTATTCGGTCGCCGCCGAAGACATGAAAGGGTTCGACTCATACATGGAACTACTGAAAAGCTACTACTTCGACATGAGGTAAATTTAAGCTTTCTAATCTTTATTTGAATTCCCGAGAGCGGCATCAACAGAAAAAGTTAATGTATTAACAATTAACTTTTTCTGTTGATGCCGCTCTCGGGATTGTTAACACATTAACTTTTTAAATGTGAAATGAAACTTATAATTGATTAATAATTTTATGATTTGGGTTATAAAGTAGAAAACTCATTTATTTGAAATTAGACATTGCTTCAAATCGGAATCTCCTTCCATGTATGAGCTGCTCGGTTTAAATCTTTTGAGACTACTTTCCGGAAACCTGATTAGGGACTTTCATACACAGTTAGAATTATTTGTCCATCAAGATGTTAAAAAAGTCTTAGAAAATCCGTATATTGCTAAAGTGGTCAAAATTGAGCAAAGTTTAACAGAAGGTCGCTATAATCAGGTTAACTTTAGAAAATCTTTATAGCTGAGGCTGAATAACATATTTATGGCATGGCCTGACATTTATTGACTCACTGTTATCGTACTGCATTATAATAGTTGTAGTATATTTATACCTTATGTTGAACAATGTGAGCTATATCTAATTAACAGGTTATAAAATTTTAAAGATATATAAAGAGCAGGAAATGGCTCCTACATCGGATTACAAATATTTCATTGGAATACTCCTGGAAACAATTAAAAGTGGCATTGCGGACTGTGTTGAAATTGCATACGAACACTTGCAAATTATCGATGCAGCTCAACTTTTGAATATTCGCAAGAAGGAAGAGATGGAAGAAGTTGTCAAGAAGGTAAGCAAATCCTAATTATCAGGAATATTTCGCCTAACTACACTGAAATAGTACGATAAAAGTAACCTAAGGAAATATCTTATTGACAGAGAAATTGGAATGTTGATAAAAATGGTCGCATTTGCTTTGATTGTGTGAACAATCAGTTTACGCTCAGTGAAGCCGAAAAGAAAGATTGGATAGAAAAGTCTTTGAACTATGCAAAAGAATTGGAGAAGATTGTATAATCATAACATAGCACAGCAAGCTAAATTAAAACATGCGGACATTTATTTTATACCATACAATATTCAGCAATGTATTAATTCATTATTTGGATTCCTTCATATAAGTGCCTCAAAAACCTTTCTATTTCGGCTATCGGCTGATATATGTAAATTATTAGGGACAGTGTCCTATTATGCACAGTATAATTTACTGTCAATAAATGTGAAACAAAATGTTATTGTGATTTATTAGGCAAAATTGTCATGGCTGTTTTCCCTTATTTTCCATTATTTACCCATTTTCCACTCTCATAATATCATTGAGATTCTGAGATCTTGTAGAAATAGAAGTTATTTGCTTGTTCTAAAAGTATATTTTATTTTACATATATAAAAGTAAGCATAGCAAACTGGCTAGATAATTTTTCTCACGGACCACAAATTGTCTTGTGTAATAGTAGTATTTAGGAACATCTACTCTAATACAGCCCTAATCACTTAAATCCGTGCAAAAAGAAACATGGGATCCACGGGATTTGATTATGACTTTAACAACCATACGAGAGGTCGTAAATTGAATACGAATGTAATTGATCATCGCCCTTCCCTTTTACTGTCCTCGCAACTACTTATGAACCGCTCAACTAGTCCTACATTTCGTTCCCCGAAACTTCCAATGCAAGAAGTTTATCGTTCTTTAATGCAGAATCGCCCGTATATGAATATCGATAAGCTAATTGGAAAACAGAGACTTACCTATCTTGAAAATGTTATTTCACCTGTACCGTCCACGACAAATCAACTTTTATTAACAAAGAATACAGAGTTTCACGAGGTCCAAGCGGAAGTCCAAAAAAAGCCTACTGTAAAACCTAGCCCTTCATTGTATCGACAGAAAAACTGCGAGGGTTGTGCCCACAAAAGACATCTGTTCGACAGAAAATTTGCCTCGGAACAAGGTCCTCAAGATTCACATAATGAACACCCCGCAATTAGGAGAGGTTATGGTCATTTTAATATTCAACATGGGAGTACCCAAAAATCTACTATGTATGACAAACCATCTTGGAAATTTGGTCGACCGAATTCATCATCTTACCGTTCTCCGACAAAAGTACCTTCCGCGGTATCTTCTGCTAGGAGTCATCCGAGTTCTTATGGAACAACTGACATCGAATCCAAAACGAATTTTACTCCCAGATCCAGTAGACCTAGTTCAGTTGGTGTTACAGATAATATAAAGTCCGTTAGTAACCCACAATAATTAACCGTTTCTTTAGTACATGCAAATATACATTCACGATGACGAATATAAATAATAATGGAGTATAGTATAGCGATTGTTGGATTCTTGAGATTAGTGTCACGTTTTAAAAAATCTGAGCACATTTTTTCAGCTTTTGACATACCTATTGAACTACCCTCCATTTATCTATATACATTCTTTTGTGTTCGAGATTTTCCCTCTAACCTATTATGTCTTTGTATGAAAAGGTAAACTATTATTTATTGATTTGGGAGGCCGTTCTTTTGTAGTTGTTAAGTTCTGCTACAATAAGGAAAATGAAGTTGGTGATGAAATGAAATTGAATTTTAAAGCATGCCCTACACAAATTAACCAAAATTTTGGCTTCAAATATTTAACAGTCTAAGGCCCCCACAATAAACATGGATACCCGAAAACCTAAACCGGATTGCCTAAAAAGAATATTCGTTGTGAATGGTTCTGTGGTGTCTTTCAATGGATATGGATTTGAATCTTTCGCAAACTGGTTTGGTGATGAGACAATGTTACGGTATGTTGGCCTCATCGTTTTACATGTATTCAAAGGCCTTAATTTATATTGGGACTTGGGTGAAGTATGTACCTGTCCTACTCAGTATTGCAAACACATACTGCCACATTGTTAACGATGATATGCATTACAAAGCTTTGTATTTTTGCATGCATCTGATTAATAGCTTTTCATTTCGTCATGCTTGATTTCAGTTCGGAAAATAAAACTAAACCATTGGTGCATAAAGAATTGGATATGTCTGGATTCACAAACCAAGAAATAGATATGAAACTTTATGATGGAAATAAACTTGTGGTAAAACCATTCAAAAGGATATTTTTGCTCTTTTCATAACTTGATTAACTTCGGTGATAATGTTTGTGATAATGTGATTAACACAATTTTACGCAGGTTGAAGCAACACGGCCTTTGAGGGGAAGATATCCTGCCATGCACTTTAAGGACACAATTTTGCTTCCTAAGGGGTTACCTGTCGAATCCCTTCTTGTTTGTCGGACAAAGTCTGGTCTTCTGGTGATTGAAGATATCCCTCGTCCGTTTTCATTCCCAAAGGAAAGATTAACTACTGCTTAGAGAGACATATATTATGCTATTGCAATAAATATACTAATTTGTATTTAAATATACGTATTACAACAGAAATGTGTCTTTAAGTCTTTATCCGTGTAGTAGTTACAAGGACATTGTTATTTTTCTATGCGCCAAAGAGCTGTCTTTAATGCAATGTGATATTCGCCCAATCCAAATCAAAATTGTATCTGTTGGATTTAAAAAATTAAATCATTCGAAGTTACTACAGAACTATTGTACTGTACTGGCTTAGTATTTTATTGTCTGTTCATTTTTGGTACAAAGTTATAAAGAAAAGTATTTATTTTATCATCCTACAGTACCAAGGGTCTTTAACTAAATACATATCTTACACTTTATTATTGGATTATTTATATGCAAACTAATTGAGTGACGGAATATAAATTATAGTAATACATCGAAACTTATTTCCTAAAAACTACCATTTTGGTTGAACATTTCAGAAATGTGTGATTTTTGAAGGTGTCCCTACAGATAGTATTGGTTTTGGTTCCATCATCCATCGCATCGTGACTCATCAAAATCAAGAAGTAGAACTCTGCAGTTTTCATTTATCAGTTTTCTGGTTTTCATATATTAGTACTTAGTACATTAATTCTTTCTCCGAATTCAGAAAATGTTAAAAATTTCTTTAATAATAATCAACCTGATTAGGTTCCTCGCTATTTACATTGAGGTATTTATCAACGGGAAATTTCGTCAAATATTCCTTTCTGATATCTTCTGCAACTGCTGTAAAGTTCCGAAGATCCTTTCTCTTCTCCGCTACTGTTTTTTGAAGTTGATCTTTCAAAACAACAACTTCCTTTTTGAGCATACTCACCCTATAAATATCAAAAATATGCATGAAGTAAGCCATTTATCCCAAGGTTAGAAAAATATTCTAGTAAACTGATAGAAATGCATCTTATTACTGCGTGCTTAGAGATCTAGGATCCGCATTTTTGACACCTGCATTCATTTCAAGAGAAAACAATTCTCCGATTTTCAATTCTCTTATAAGAGCTCGTGTTTCTTCGACCTGTGTTAAAATTGCTTCATCGCAAACTTGAGCTCCATCCAAACACAGTAAAATACAGCTGTCGGCTCTTTCCAACACGGCGAATGCTTTGGACAAACGAAGTTGAATACTGACAAATCGGCTTCGTTCTTCCTCTATTTCTCTTTTAGAATCTCTGATGAGAGCCAACAATTTACTATGTTCAGTTTCGCTCGTTTCTATGATTCTAGCAGCTTGCGATAACTGTTCAGGTTTTTAGGTGTCAAATTTATTAGGATACCATGATGACCTAGTAAATGCGCTACCTCCATATAATTGTAAATTTTAAGTTACTTGGGCCTCCAAGAATGTGATTTTACTAATAATTTCATCGTTAGAAACTATCATTCCGTCAGAACTAGAAGCAAGGACAGCATCCAATTTTTGTTGCAAATCAAACTTTTCCTTGTCGAGGTTTTTCAGAGTCTCTTGGTTATCGCTGAGTGTTTTCTCTAGATAAGTCACCAAAGCTCGTTCCTTGGGATAAGAGTGTGTGTAAGAAAATATTAGGAAAATTTATATCAAGTTCCAGTGAAAAATCTTTAATACATTGATAAAAGAGAAGGTAATCTGTCTATTTTCATTTCTTATACCTTCGATAATAAATGCTGAGCTTCATGCAACTCTGCACAATTTTGTCCCCGTGAATTTAGTTCTCTACTTTTCAGTCTCCCCAATTCCTGCTTAAGTTGCTTATTTTCCAATAGAGAATCATCAAGTTCGTTTTGCTTACATTGGAACTGTGTTGCACTATCATTGACCTGATATCGCAGACTCTTTACTTGAGCATCGAGTGTCTTACTTCTAGCTTTACTGGCTTTTAGTTCGTTTCTCAAAAACTGTATCTCCGTTTTTGATTCATTTAAATCTACAGTCAACTTTTGTATTTGCTCGTGTCTAAAATCAATTGAAATGAATCAAATTCAATTTTACAAATAGTGAATTTAGAGAAATATTTAAATATTAACTTATAATATAATACTTGGAAAATAATAATAGTATTTTCATTATATCCATCAATGCAATGTAATCGTGATAATTATGTATATCAAATCTTTAGCAAAATGGTATATGTAATTTCTTTTTACGAATGATAAGCTTTGTAACAACAGCATGGTTTGTATTAATATCAGAACTCTACTTTTTGAAGTCTTGCTGCTGAAGAGAAACAAATGGTCGCTGAGAAGCATAACTTTTTGATGGATACGGAACATTGTTCAGAGGAGGTAAAATGAGTTCTTCACAAGATCCTTTAAAGCTTTTGCCATTGGACTCTTCATTTTCCATATTTAGGTATCCCTCACCAGCTCCGACTTCATGATTGTAAACCTTATTAGTATTAGGATTTGATTGACACCGACAGTATGCAAGCTTCGTTTGGAAATCGGAGACTTTCTGCTGCAAATATATAATTTGCTGTTGTCTTCCTCGCCAATTAGGTGAGTTTGTAAAATTCGAAAGTGTCTGTATCGTAACCCCTTCACCGATTTCTTGGCTCAAACACTAAATATTAGTTCTGACGTTTATATATATTGATTCATGAAGTTATAGTTTGCAATTATTTTTACATTTTACTCAATCTTTCAAAATGTCAATACCGTTAAATAACCCTAGTTGAATCTGGTATAAATGCTATTTGAACTATGTTAATTTTTATGTAAATTTGATTCTTCAAAACGCCTGTAGTTATAAGTGGCACATGGGACCAGGCAATGGCATACATGCAAATATGCATGCATGCTTGCCTACTTACAGATTTCGATATCTAAAACAGCTCGTGCAATTTTACTTTCTCTTACTTTCTCCATATTCTTATAAGTAACATTTTTTACTTTAAATATTTAAAGTTCTTCCAACTGTTTATATAATAAATAGTACATCTTCACATTAACAATTTTTATTGTCAATTGTTATTCAATTCTATTGTCAATAAATTTTAATTACCGTATCCCGTGAAGATATATTATTATTTACTTTCTCCTTGTAACTAGCGTTTTTACTTTCTCCTTGCAACTAGCATTTTTACTTTCTCCTCGTAATTGTAAGTGGCCCTTTTGCTATTATTAAACTTTAGGAAAGCTAAAGCAAAGAATAGAATGCTCTATTGCTACAGTATTATTGTCATTTATATTACCTTATTGGGATTTGACTATCTTTAATATATTTGATATACCTTAGTGAGATGTCTGATATCAATTTTCATTTGTTGACATTGTCTTCGGTATTCAATCATTTTATTAGTGACATGAGTTAACTGTTGAGAGGTAAGCAAAACATCTTCTGACTTAACTGCAGCAGGTTTAATGTCTGTAAGGAGTAACTTTACTTTATACTTTTTAATATTAATAATCATATAAAAGCTTAAGACAAAAATAAAGAATGCAATCTCAGTATTACCATTTTCTGTATCTCTTTGTACAGACTCTAATTGGTGGTTCTTTATTTTCTCATTTTCACCAACCAACTTTTTCATTTTTGATTTTAAACTCTCAATTTCAGCCGTCATGTTCCTATTTTTCTTACTTATTTCTAAAAACTTCGTAGCAAAAGCAGACTGTTCTTCCTGAGGTTTTAATGGAATCTATAATTATTAGAAGAAAATACGTTATAGGATGATGCTTTTGCAAAGTTGGAAGTACATCCAGAAATTATGATTGGCTGAAATAAATGTGAGGTTAATTACTACAATTAATTGCCAATTACAGAGATACGGTATTTTGGGGTAAGAAGGGAGAGGTAGGAATCCTTAAATATATCACTTCGATATTAGTTTTGTACTTAGTTTAGATTTTTTTAGTAGTCTAATTATACCATAACTCTAAATAATAAAATATAAGGTATATCAAGCTTAATACTTTTTTAATTTCTGCGTTTTGTCCTTTGAACCTTCGCAGCTCTTCCATCTCTTCCTCAATATCATGTATATATTGTTTTAAGCGAACATTTTCTTCCATGCTTCTCTGTCAGAATAAAAACTAACAGTAATATTGCACTTATTGTAGAATTTTGTATTTGAGAATGTCTTAAACTTTGTGAAAGTGCTTTCCAAATAACAGTCAATACCACTTACCCCTAGTTTATGTTTTAAATGTTCGCTTAGTTCAATCGGAAAGACTATATTTGGTGGGACTTCAAAGATTTTATTATGCAAGTCTGCAGTTGATGACGACATCGTGATTCATTCGCATCATCTCCAATATCAAGTTATCAATATGATTTGTCAATACAAAAGTGCTATAACCCGGTGTCTGTAATATTTCCCTTAGAAACAGAAACGGAATACTAGAGGAAAGCTAACTAAAAATGTTGATGGTATAGTAATGAAACGGTAAAGACTTCATGACTAGAAAAAAATAATTTTCTGCTGCAGCCTTGAAGGTAGCAGTAAAATACGCAAAGCATTTTTAAACTTATTACTAATTTTATTTTTAGTACATTGTATAGCATATAGTTCAAAAATGGACACATTTTATATATGTTAGCGGCAAATCGAGAAATTAGGCAATTTCGAAAATGCCTAGGCAATTTTGGAAGTGCCTGAAGACAGCCCGGCTATATTGATTTAGCCGAGGCAATTCTGGAAATGCCTAGGCATTTTCGTAATTGCCTAAACTTCACTCGGCAGAAGCAGAAATGATTTTCCTTTCTGCCGGGTAATCACTCGGCAGAAAAGAAAATGGCTCTGGCGGTGTGTTAAATAAGGCAATAGGTTGTATTAGTCAATTATTTCCTAGAAAAGCAAAGTATTGTCAACATTGTCTGTCCTGAAACGCTGTATGCTATGGTGGCGTCTTTTAATGAAAGGGAAATGGGAATCTACTGTAGTGTCTCACTTCTACGTGTTGCGTTGTTAATTTTGTACCGTAGAAAATTAACAACTTCTGACAAGAAGCGAAATCGTCGTCTATGCCTTAATTTATGCCAAATTTTTATTCTGGCATTTTTTGTGCATATAGGTAAATTCTGACTGCGTCCTCGCAGAGACCCCGTTCTCTCAGGGACGGTGACATATGTACGCTAGTACGCTCCCTAACGTAAAGTGCTAAATATTAAGCATAGACGCCGATTTTTAAAAATTAGGTACTGAATTTGGTCGTTTAAAATATTTGTATACCAAAGAACCGTTCACAGTTACTCCGAAAAAGTTTATATCCAGAAATTGCCCTAATGTGGAAATCACACTAAATCTTCAAATGGTACAGGACAAGGATTTTTTCGCTGTTACTACACAAAAAAAATGTCAGACTAAAAATTTGGCATTTTCATTTTTATGCTGGCACATTTCTTTATGAATTTTACGTTAGGAAGGTGACATTTGCTTCTATCAAATGAGGGAACAGGAACCATAACAGAACGAGTAATCATATCTATTGTCTGTATTTTCATATTTCTTTTCGCTTCTTGTCATAAGTTGTTAATTTTCTACGGTACAAAATTAACAACGCAACACGTAGAAGTGAGACACTACAGTAGATTCCCATTTCCCTTTCATTAACAGACGCCACCATAGCTTACAGCGTTTCAGTTTCAGGACAGACAATGTTGACAATAATTTGTTTTTCTAGGAAATAATTGACTAATACAACCTATTGCCTTATTTAACACACCGCCAGAGCCATTTTCTTTTCTGCCGAGTGATTACCCGGCAGAAAGGAAAATCATTTCTGCTTCTGCCGAGTGAAGTTTAGGCAATTACGAAAATGCCTAGGCATTTCCAGAATTGCCTCGGCTAAATCAATATAGCCGGGCTGTCTTCAGGCACTTCCAAAATTGCCTAGGCATTTTCGAAATTGCCTAATTTCTCGATTTGCCGCTAACATATATGTGAAATTCATCTAGGGTTATATAATTCTTACATTAAATATTATAAAGGTAATTTATATTCTTGTAATGCGTAACTTTAAAATCTGTATACCTATACTTCGACAATTGGAAAATGTAAACCAGAGGTTATAAGAAATCAAAGAGTAGGGAGGATAATTATAGTGTTAAGCATTGTAGACCATGTACCAAATATAGTGACATTTGACATTGAATTCACATTACACACACACTGAAAACGAATTAAGAAAGTCCTTCCGTTAAATCAGTTCATTCCCCATGTATGGACGTCTTTTCAAAATTTAAATAAGAAAATGTCAATGTATTTGAAAATTACTCACACATTCTAGAAATATGTTTTAAGATAAATAATACATAACATTCGTAATGGAAGACTTTGTAGAGGTAAAAGTACAGATAACTAATTAACGAATTCCAATACAATTAAGCAGCTACCAGCCTTCATTTCTTTATCATAATTTAGTCACTAAAACATCCGCAACAATTTAGTACATGGCAATGTGCTACAAAGTTTATGCAATATTTAAACCTCTCCCGTGATCACTACTGGCAGTCTATAATGCCCAACACAATGTCCGTAGTGTTTTCATTCTTTGTAACCCGGGACTTACACTTACCTATACTTCATTGGTTCTAAAAGTAAGATCATTATTATCTGACATATATGACACAGCTCCAAAACACATAGTAGTTATATAACACATCATTGACACGCGATCTAGATGTACTTAAACAATTGAAAATAAGATTGTCGTTCGAATTTAACTTAGAGTCTATGTATGTAACGAATATAATATAGAGTTTTGCGGAAAATAATTCTGCAACCCGAAGAGGGGGAAATAATTTAATACCATCATAGATAGCATATAATACAACTCCCTTCGTGTTACTTCAGTGTTCTCTCTGAGTTTAGAAGAGTATTCGCTGTGTATTCTATTTGTATATTGCGATAAATACGACATTACTCTTTTACTCTCATTCAGTGAAACTGATAAAACTATTAATTGCTTTGAACTGCCAATTCCACTTGATAATTTGTTAATGAAAAATGTATAGTCAGGAATATAATGTTTTAAGACAGCGCGTGGCATAATTTGTTTGGGAATGATAAAGGAAATATTCGACTTATAATATTACGCAATTATCATGCTAGAAAAATTACGAAAATAACGAAGAAGAATATTAATAGAGCAAAGACTTTGATCATAAGCCATCGATTTGAAGTGACAGAACGAAAATATTTAAGCAGTTCCGTATGAGCTGCTTCTACATTCATTTCTGCGTCTTCAATATTTCCATCTATTCGGTGCACTACTTCTTCCTGCTCTTTAACCATCATGGCGAGTTGCTGAAATATTCCTCCAAGTTCAACTATTGTTGACTCTATCGATTGCATAGCTTCTGCCCGACTTGATAGGTACGAATCCTAAAAGTACATTTTGCATTTCATCATCTTTCTACCCTTAAAGGTAAATAGTTATAAACTTGTGGAAGCAAAGAAAGGGTTTATACATACAGTCTCATCTTGGGCAAACATTTGCGATTGACGATGCCGAAGGGCATTGTCTCCCATGTCAATCGCTACCTCTCCCCCAGAATTGTTATCTTCAGGAACTAAAGCAGAACCTAATGTGCATATAATTAGAATCATTTATCAAACGTAAAAAACTAAACAGTAATTAATGATAAAGTTACACCGCGATGTGCTACGGTCAAAGGACAGCACCAGGTCTCATTCGTTATATATTTAGAAACATACCTTTGTAATAGCCCGTTAAGGCTGACGGAGGAAGTGAGGAGGTGACATGACCTTGTGTAAACTGGTCTTGTCTGGATCGCTGTTCCTTTAGATTCTATTGTTTATAAAAATACGTTTTTTCGTCAACAAAATTACGTAAATATGGTGTGGACAAAAAGTTCACTTACAAGCAAAACTAGTAAAATAAATACCTCTGTTCTGACTTGAAGAACTTGCTTGAATTCATTGGACATAGACGCCAGCTTGGATTGGAGGCCAACAACAACCCCTGAAGAATGCGATTGTAAATGCTTTCCATTGGAACGCTGATTGCCTCTTGCGGTATTTTGTAGCTATATGCACATACAAATATAAATGGATTTTATTATTTACAGATTTGAACATTTGAAGCATTGCCAATAATTTAGTTATCAGTTATTAAAATACGAAGATGCAAACATAGTTAACATAAGTTTAAGCACATACCCGAGCTATATCCTTGTTTAGCGAATTGATATCCTCTTTAATAATAAATGTTAATTCATGTATTTCCACCGATTTGTCATCGAACAAGGATTTACGTTTGGCCACTAATTGTTCCCCATTAAAAATTAGACAATTAATCTTTGCATAACTTAAATAATGATGGAGAATGAACAAAGTGTTAAAGTATGAAGTATCTATTAAAATTTACTTACATAATGCGAGTTTTTCCAATTTATTATATGTTTTTGTAATATTCTTTCCTATTAATCTGTAAAGAAAAGGTTTCCAGTGTTATAATAACAAAGTGGAAGTGTCAATTCGAAATATATCGGCGGATTACGATTGTAATACAATTAGGTCACAAAATATTAACGTAAGGTTTACTAACTTTGCTATGCGCATAAACTCAGAGTACTGATCCAAGTTGCGATTTATTTTTTGGTTTATGCCCATAGGATTTGGTTGCATCTGTCGGATTTGAGCTCGCCCTTGCAACGACCTAAGGGCCGATTGAAATTCTCCAGTTCTGTCTCGTCCCATGTTTTCTTTTTCCTCCTCGTGGGTCCAATCTCCTGTGGTCAATAACTTTTCCGTGTCTTCTGATTTTGAGCTTCCACGTCGTCTTCTCGCAACACTCATCTCATAATTGTTCAAATGAGTCGTCTCGTAACTATGAACTACGATACTACTGCTGTTGGTCGTCTAATCAAGATAAGAAGGTCCTTGGAACTTGGAACCTCGTATTCAAAAGCCTTTAACAAAGTCATCAATTATTACAAATTAGTTTTAAATGAATCAAAATGAGTCTGTTATGCACACAAAAACACTGAAGTGGCCTTAGCTTATGCCTATATTATTATTTGGGAGTTATATTTTTCTTTAGGGTAGGCTAATCACTAATTTCAATTTTCTTGTAAATAACTTCCTTGAAATTTTAAGCTATACTGTACAAGGATTAATAGATCAAAGTTCATTCACTTACGTAGTTCGACGATTTAACTCAATAAACTGTAAATCCTTCAGTTAAACAGTTGTACTTACTGATGTACAGATTACGTAATAACTACACGTATATTATTCAAGTTTCACGCTTACTTTAACTTTAGATTATGTGTAAAGAAATTAAAATAGTAATAAATAAAAATTATTATTGTTTGTTATGTTGTATGTTTCATACAATACAATAAGGATCGTATGGTGGAAGGACGAATATTTATAATGAGTCGTGTGCTATTTGATTATTCAGGTATAGAGGTAGAAAGAAACAGGATTAAGGAAAGGAAAGGGTTGAGCGACAAGCGAAGGTTGATTGATATCGTGAAGAAAAAAGAAATAAATAGAACACAGATTTCTAATGCAAATCTAGTCATCAATGACGTCTCACGTGACGCACTTCCTTACGGGACGTGGTTTTGGCGGGCTTTATAAGTAGTCATGTGGCTGTGTTTTTGCAATTGCTACAAAAATTATTACCGAAATAAACATCCCATTTGGATATAATTTCGTTTTTGTTTTGGTAAGTATTGTATAATATATGCTTACTTGTTAGAATAGAGACATGAATAAAGCATCCTGTCATTGTAAGACATACAAGGAGTCCCGATTTTGACATATTGTATAAAAATCCCTGAATTAGTAATGCGTAAACCGCATTTAAACTCATAAGTTTATACATTTTTTGGAACTAAGGTGGGAACAAATTCTTAAGAGATTTTGATTTATGAACAGGAGTTTTACAATGCTGGAAGATAGTCAACCAAATGTGGCCAGCAGTAAACTGAAACTTCCGAAGAAGAATATTTCTGTAGCTTCTCCTTTGGCTCAGATTAAAGAGTTGGAACAAGATGCTAAATTGATTCAACTTTGCCATGAATACCTTCCGCATAATTACGATTTTGAAATTGCTAAGACTGTTTGGAGAATTAGAAAGATACCTGGATGCAAAGTAGTGGCTCTTCAAATGCCTGAAGGTACGTCACGTCACCGTCAATACTTCATTGTTGAACCACGGCGTGGTTTCCTCTTTCCTAATCACAAGTGGTTGTATTTTCATGAAAAAGAACTAATGTTAAGATGCGAAAATGAAAATACGAATCCCAAATGAAAAATATGTGCAGGGCAATTAATTGGGTTCTATCTTCTATGATACTAGATTTCTATATTTATGAAATATTATGTGTAAACGCAGTTTCTTTAAAACACACACCCCTTCATTGCAGGACTTCTGATTTTTGCTACTAAAATCGGAGAAGTGCTTCGGGAAATGACTGGTGTTGACACAATCTTAATGGGAGATGTTACTTATGGGGCTTGTTGTGTTGATGATTTCACAGCACATATGTTGGGAGCTCAGGTAATAAATTCTTAAGTTTGCTAGTATATTCTAGTCAACACAATCCTTATAGTTTTGTTAAAAAATTCCGTGTTTTGTAATTGAGATCATGTTTCTTTTCCAGTTGTTAGTTCACTACGGTCATTCCTGCTTAGTTCCAACATCCGTGGCTAATCGAGTTGATACTATATACGTATTTGTAACAATAAAGTTCAGTGTTGAACATGCAATCGAGTCTATTAGATCTTTAGCCGTAGCTAAAGCAGCGATGAAACCAAAGCACGTGAAAATAGTGAGCGATGAGGGGGACGGGGATCACTCTGGAGTTCGTCAGAAAACATTTAATTTGAGTCTCGTTTCTACAATACAGTTCGCCAATAGTTTAGCAACCATTAAGCAAGAATTGGAAAAAGTTGAAATTAACACTGAAGAAAATCAGATAACTAAGCTTGTAGTTAATATTCCTAGGTCAAAACCTTTATCTTCCGGAGAAATATTGGGATGTACTGCTCCCACAGTTTCTGATCAGTTAATTGTATACGTCGGTGACGGTCGCTTTCATTTAGAGGCCATGATGATGGCCAATCCAGAAATAGAGGCCTACAGGTAATATAAACAGTTTTTTCATCTATGAACTTATACAAAGAAAATTGTAGACAATTAAATTTAAATTCTCTATTTTGTATTTTGTCAAAATAGGTACGACCCTTACAATAAAACAATGACCGAAGAGGTATTTGATCACAAGGCCTTAAATTCTGCTCGGGGTTCTGCAGTTACTCCTTTATTATTGGCAACTGAAAGCGGCAAGCGCCTAAAAATAGGAATCATTCTGGGAACTTTGGGAAGACAGGGTAATCCAAAACCTATGAATCACATCTATGAAGCACTTTCTGTTCATCATGATTGTTTCGTCGTACTGATGTCAGAAGTTATACCAGCTAAATTGGCTCTTTTCGAAGATGTGGATGCCTGGGTGCAATTTGCATGTCCAAGATTAAGCATTGACTGGGGTTCTGCATTTTCAGTACCATTACTAACACCATTTGAAGCAATGTGGGCTTGCAGTACCGAAGTTAGAAAACAACAAAAATGCATGCAGGATTGTAATTCTAACAGTTGTCAAAAATCTACGGACAATATTAAATTAGATGAAGTCAATAATTTTAAAGGTCATCCAATGGATTATTATGCCTATGATAGTTTAGGTCCACATACTCCTAATTTTGTTCCATTTAAACCAAAACCTCCTAGAATTAAATGATAGTTTGTAATGATCTAAATGGCACTGTCAAAGTGAAATAAAATGGAACACTTTCGTTTATCTAACAAATTATGTTGCATTTTAATTAGATTACATACGTATGACATATACAATTATAAAGGAATTAATTACAAATTGCATAGATAAACATCAATTTTAAATGATAGCCAATGTTATACTATTAAGTATGAATTAATATAATAAATATTGCTTACATATAGATAATCATAACAGAACTTTGTACTTTTAGCAAACGTGCAATATGACAATTCTTAGCTGAAACGATTAATATTAATTGAAACGGTAGTATCTTAACTTTCTTAATTATTTTATACATATAGACATGACAGAATATATTATTCCTAAGCACTAAGTATAACTAAGTTTTATATGCATGATCATTTTCAGTTAATGTATATATAAATGGTACATATAAACGCACGTAATAATTAAATTATCTCAGAGCTATAGATATGGGTATGGGTGTACCATCACGGTGGTGTTGTACTCATTCATTCTTGGTCTTGTCCATCAATAGGTAAAGTTGCATCATCTGAAGCAGACTTATCAACATTGCGATTATTGGTAGCTCTTGAGATAGCGTAGATTAATAGAGACCTAATTTTCTGCTGTGCTTCGTTCATCGCCATGATATTACCGGTAATTCGTACGAAAACTTCTCCTGTTGGGGGAGGTGGAATATTGGGATCTTCTTCAGTGATAAACTTAACCCTGCAATGACAAGCTCGTTGAATTTCCCGAATGTGCTGCCCAGCTTTCCCAATGAGCCGACCGACATGCTCCGAAGGGACGCTCATTTCGACAGTCATGCATGACTCAGGAAGAATGTTATCCCGACCTTCATCCAAAACCTTCTCAACTATGTACCATTGCGCCCGAAAGATTGCATCTACACCTATAGAATAAATTCCACATTTAATTGTCAACGTAATTCATAGTTACAATTTGTAGAATTTATTTGTGTTCAATTATTTATATTATGTCAAAAAACCTCCGTGAATAGAAATCCTTCTCATAGAAATTTCATTCATCTCTGCCGTGATATCCAATATTTTCACTGAAGCACCGGACTCGTGAATTATTCTTCGAATGTTAGCACCTTTTCTGCCAATGACCGCTCCAACAGCATCAGTGGGTATGTACATGTAAGTAGTTTCCGGATGATGGTAACTTAGGTTCATACCATTGAAAGGATGGATTCTTCCTGAGCCAGGGCTTTGCAAATGTCCATAGCTTCTTCCACTATTACAAGAGTAGAACGAAGTTTGAGATTCGTTTGCCGTGGCATAGTTCAGAGATGGACGGGAAGGAGACAGGTAGTCATCGACCCCTACCAAAGGTTGCTGGATGTAGTTTTCATTAATCGTGGAATTATAGTCATTAGAATAAGCTACTCTTAGTTTTTCAGATATGATCGCTTCGGCACTTGACATTCCATCAATTGATCCTCTAACAGTGATAACTCTCTCTTGGGGGATGTCCAGAACTGAGGATCCAATGTACTCCGGCTGATTGGAAATATGAATTTTTGTTTGAGTGTCTTCCATGATTTTCTTAATGATGGAGCCCCCTTTACCTATCACTCTTCCTACCAAGCTATTATATGCTAGCATACGAAGACAGACATCAACGCTCTTAGGAAGAGTAGCATGATTGGTCTCTTTAGCCATAAGTTCCAGGACCTTCTTACATGCATGAGTAGCCTTTTCAGGGGGTCCATAAATAGTTACTGGCTTTTCGGTCATTTCCCATCTGCTAACATTTCTGAATACATCCAATCTAGCCCCAGTTTCCATTGAAATCCCTTTGATTGTCTGACCTCCTCTTCCGATAAGGGCTCCAATCCAGTCACTGGGAACAAGAATTTTCAGAGGAATATCTTCAGCCCTGCTTTGATAATATGTTCGTGCTTGGTGAAATAGATTGTCTGGTTCCCCTCTTGCCCCCCCAGGAATCAGTAGTCTTGCCTCAGAGAGACTTCTAAAGCGATTTATGGCCCGATCATCTCCAGCTCCAAAAGTCATGGGATTGCATTTTTCTACCTTTATTATATTTCCTTGTACATTGCTACCGTTACACTGAAGAATAACTTGCTCTGCTTGTCGAGCAGTTGGAAACGTCACAATGAAGGAGCCTCGGCGTGATCTCTCAGTTGCCAAAATAGATCCTCCGTATGCCGTCAAGTACGACTCAAGTTCTTGAGTTGATACTGTGTCTCCACCTGAAACATTAACTCATATTAATACGAGTTCATGGTGGATTGGTTGAAAATTAAATAAATGCCAAAATTGGATAACAATTTTACGTTGTTTCCCTTTTCATCTTAACAGCTATACATATCTTAATAATAATTTTGGTATTAGAAGCGTACAATTTGACACAAGGACTCTAGATACTGTGCTTTTGTTTTCAATTCGGTTCCCTTTGTTGGCTAATGAGGGCTCAACAGTGACTATCGTTCCCATCAGTGGTTGACCGTGGCATCTATCTATTGCCATATCAGCAGCAGCTTGATCCAAGCATTCCAGAAACGCAAAGCCTTTTTTCACCAGAAGTCTTACCATTTGACCACAAGAAAGTCCCCGTTCCTCAAAGAATTCCCGTAAGTTTTCCTCTGTCACTTCGTGAGACAGGTTTCCAATATATAACTTGTTGGTATTAACCATGATTGCACGGTATTAAATCGATGGCTGCTAGAAATAGAAACCCCAAATTGTTATTAGAACTGAAAAAGCAATTTAAAACGCACTTATAAAGTAAAAATTTCGAATGAAAATTGAGAAAACCTGTTTTGTTCGATGAAAATTATGTTGAAAATGAGAAAATTGAGCGAGAAACGAAAACGACAAGTTAACAGGAGACAGAAACGCAACTAAATGAAAACATGAATGCAAAATGATGATGAAAAGGAAAAAATATGCCGAACGAAATAAGGTTATTTAAAACGGATAGCTATGACAACACTGAAAGCAAACAAAATCCAGTGGTGTGATTTACAGGGTTATCGGGAACCACGGGCTCCGTAGAAAAAAAGATGATTTAATTTTTATGGACGGTGCCATATGAAAGGTAGACCTACTCACGGTAGACCTACTCATGTCAATTCCATCTATAGGTCCACTTAATTTTATGAAAATAAATACCACACTTGGCATTTCATGCATGTATCTAAATTATCAAAATGAAACAAAAATACCAAATTACGTCTTTAAAACAATATACATACAAAACCATGTATAGTAAAATAGGTGATAGCAAGTTTTACATATTAAAAAATTGGGCAAATTGTCAAATGCATATGTGAAATGTAAATTGTTGTAAATGTAAAACTATTGAGAATTAACTTGAGAATGAGGAGTAAGCTATTAATGAACATATAGATCACAGATCTTTTCTCATAAAATATTTACTATTACGGTATATGCATAATGCAACTTAAAATGTCTGAACTAAAAAAATTGAATTGTGAACCCGGTCGCGTATCGTCGTATCATTTCTATTTGTTGGCTTTAGGATGGATACTCAGGCTAACCTAAAATATCAATAACTAAGCTATTAAATCACTTTTAGCCTAGTTTAGCAAGTTTCAGTAGTAAATAGGTGGACAAGAAAGGTAATTAAATTCGAATGCCAGAAACTTTAAAGAACCTGCCATATATTCTCTAATTGTTGGGAAGTTAGGATGTTAATTCATGTTGAGCCTCATTCTCACCACATCGCTTTGTGCTTGCTTTGAGACTTTGACTATTATAGTATTAACAAATTCCGTGCTTCGTGTATTACTTACCGTGATTCGTGATTGCTTATGCACGCGTATGTTACGCATAGACGCTTTGCTTCTCTTATGTAGGGTAGGGTATTACTACTTCGCATACGTATTGTCAATGGTAGTTGTGAACAATCAAATAGTGCCAAATACTCAAATCCAATGTAGAGTATGGTTAGCTCCTTTAGAACTACTTAACTACATCCTAAAAATAAGGACTTTAGTGCGTTTCATTTTACTACATGCTTTATACTTGTACGAACATGCTAGCATCTTTACAAGGAATGAGGACAATAGGTAATGCTTTCGGGATTTTTCAAATTAGTTTTAATTGATACACACAAATAGAGAATAGAGAGACATTATATGGGTAGCTCTATAACTATAAGTCCAAAATTAATTCACAAACTATTTACTTCTGGTAGATACTTTCAGATAAAAGTGTCCCTTTTGTTAAGGTTCATGGTTTAATTGCATCGGAACATCTGTGTTCCATTTTCATTATTAAAAGTTTAAAAACAAAGAAATTATAATCTTGGGAAATACCTACTTATACAATAGGAATGAGTTCTAATTGTTCAGGTATTAGTACATCAGTCGTAGATCAGTCTACAAGATGCAATTTTTTATCATTGGCTACAAACACATTTTCCTGACATGGAAATTGCAGACTATACAGCAATTAATTTACAGGCTCACTCTGAAATGTACGAATGCAGTACACTTATTACTGCCTAATCAATACTACAAAGTACAAAGCTTGAACTTGTAACTTTTGCAGGTTGTGCTTTAATTCCCTATATATCAGCTAATAATATTATTCACAACGTACACAACCAATACTGACTCATTCTACTCGACCTTACAGATATTACACAGAAGCTAGTTAAGGATTTGCAATGTCGAATTCCTGAAGTTATTTGATAGTAGGAGATAATACTTAACGGGGTAGAAAGGCAATGGATATATAAAGGCAATACATTCTTTCAACAGTGGTTAGTAAGAACTTGGGATTGTAAAATAAGAACCACCATTTTGGTAGCAATTTACCCGACAGCAAAATTTCCACTAGAATTTCGAAACAATGAAAATATTTGAATTTAGTTATTACTCGGTTGTGATATTTGAGTTCGTCTTTAATTTTTGCCAATGCACTTACGCAGAAGGAAACAATAATACGTCTTCAATATTTTCAGAGTTTAAGAGACATGGAAGAAACTATTCACCGATTTCTCAAGGTCGGTCGTCTACTTACTCCGAGGAAAATACTATTGTACCAAGCCAAGTAGGTTTCTCATCTAACATAGGATACACTTTGCCAGCTGCGCAATATTATGGGAGATCTCCTGCTGTAAAAGTAAGTTATCTAATGCAACTACTGCTCATCAACTCTAAGTAGATGCTGTGCAGAAGTAATTTAATATATTTTCACATTAAGCATAACTCTGCATTACAAATTTCAATGATACAAGGGTTAAATTATTGAAATGGTAGATAGAGTCGGTATCTCATTCTCAGCCGATTGGAATGGCTGTAGCGTTGCCGGTTACCGCATCCCCTTGGTATTACGATTCCTATGGAAGAAATCATCTCTACCCCTACGACAACTTTGATGGCTACAACTACAACAACCACTATTATTCCGGAAAAGGGGGAAATGTAAAAACTAATACTGCCAATGCTATTATATCTGGAATTTCCCTTCTTAGCTGCTTAGCATTAGCAATTCCCCTCTTACTCCTTCCTTTGGCTTTGGCATTAGGTACCTTCCTTAGCTTAGCATTAATTTTATCGGTGCCTGTTCCAGTTGTCACTGTTGGTGGCAATACTAATAATACTGGTCGTGGTGGAAATCCGAAAAATCCAACTGTCAAAAATGAAGAAAGGACAATTAAGGTTTGACACACGCTACCAATTACATTTCATGTCTTACTTTTCAATTTTATTATTCGTAACCAAATCTAATTCCTGTTCCTTTCCTTATAGGATGCATATGAAGAGGTTATGACTAAGTTTAACTAAGCTGACCGGTGTAAATAATTGCTTGCTAAACCATGTAATAATACAACCTGGTAAAGGGTGTCCTAAAACAGGAACTCTAAAATCCTCCATTAATGGTGGTATAAATTTTACAAATAATATGGATCGAATATTGTCATGTAATCATCTAGTTTGGGGTTTTATTATCCATATATGTAGCATTAAGGAAACGCTTTTATCAACGACCCATCTCCAAAGTTGGAAATGCATTTTTATATACAGTAATAAAAGGTTGTGCTTTCCCTTTTAATATCTGCAATAAATCTGTTCTTCAATTACAGTGTCGCGACGGACTGTTTACAAATTATTATATCCATTATTGTATGCGATGTTTAGTAATAGGGTAACGGGATATCTATATCTGTGATCTGTGATGCATACATTGAATATAGACATTAAAGTTTACATAAATGAGTCTCAAATGATAGCACTTTTCTCCTTATGGTAAGTGTAGTTAAAGTCAGCTAATGTGACCGTATATATCACTACTTACATACTATGCTACATAATAATATAAGATGCCAAACGTGTTTCTAAAATAAATAGAATCAATAAAACATAAGTTCTTGTACGTAAATATGTATTACGTCATTACGTAAAATCACTGTCAGTAAATTATTGTTTACAAACTCACAAATATGCAAAATAATAGTATTGAGTATTGCATGAAGGGTATTTCATATCTATAATGTTGGTAAGGAATGCAATAAAGGGAAACAACAATTACATTGTACAAGTTTTATGAATCTACTAGAGTAATTAAAACTTGCAAATGCTGAGCGTTATTTTATTTTGACTATTATATTATAATTCTGAGTAATTTCATTACAAGATTAATTGATATATAATAAATCTACTGATTCCTGATGAATTCGCTTTTCAAAAAGCTTTTACTGAAAACATAACATTGTTATAATTTTTACAAATGAACTTTGTACAAGCTTTACAGTTGTACACTACACACACTTATTGGCTCATAAAATAATAACTTTACACACTATTCTAAGCAACTTAGACAATTTGATTGAACAGAAAATGAGCACAGAATACTTTGAAGCAAATTCACAAAATGCATATTAATTTCTACAATTTAATTAGTACATTCCAAATTTTTTCCTTAATAGCATTGCCAAATATGCCATTATCATGTTATCACGTACATTGCACCGACATAAATCCATCAGGGACAATACTTACACATAAATATGCATAAGTTTTTAAACTAATGACATAAATAATGGTAATAATGCTGTCAATGCTGACTTTTCATGAAAACTTTATAGACACCGTACAGATTTCAAGTTTCTTGCTCAGCGGTGCAGCACTGTGTTTTATAGGATTACTAAGATTGTATGTAGTAGACGTATTTCACAAATGGACATGGACTTGCTGTATTTATTATTATTTTGCTCCAGATCATTTTAATCAAGAATAAGAAGATACTAAATAATTAATTCTGGTTTTCTCCTTGAACCTTCTTTCGCAGCTTTTTATGCTTAAAGAAACATCACACAAGAGTTAAAACAATATACAGGTTCCTTGAAGAAGACATAATAGGATGGCACACTTTAAAGAATGAAAACTTACTCTATTTCTGTACTGGTTTGTCTGTCTAGGCTTTTCCATTTGGAAAAAATGCTTCGCACTAGAGTCAAAGCCTTGGTTCTCAGTTACGGAACTTTGATGGGGCGAAATATAAGCCGAGTTGTCGTCGATAAATCTCCCGAGCTATAAAAAGTTTAAATCAACAATGTAAAAGCGTTTCCCTTTTTCACGAGTGTTGTGTTCCTTCTGTTGTTTACTTTTGACCTAGTTAGTTAATCTGGTTGGCAGTTTGGGGAACACTCAAAAAACAGGAAAACAAATAATGAGAAACAATCAATACAGTCCATATGTACAAAACGCATACAAACGTACCACAATTTCTTTCCACCCGGAAGCAACTCGCATGAAGAGACTTTCATCTTTCTCGACAAATGCTAGAGTACCCGGTATCCCGGATAACCTACTCTGAAATTAGAACATTTTCCAAATATACTAATTTAATATAAAACATGAGCCATGAGCAGATTTTTTGCAAAAATATCAAAAGATAAATAATAATTAAAATTATTAAGTTCACAGTTGTTATTACAGTTAATTGTTGAATATTGGAAACTGTAACCGCACCGTGTCCTGGACCTCCTGGATCTCCTGAATAAGATGTTTAATATGATTTATAAAAGTCTTGTTTCAATATGCCTTTAATAAGCATGCTAGTTAGTGTATTTAGTGTGCAGTTTTCCTTACCCTTTTCTCCCACTATTGATAATCCAGGATTTCCGGGAGGACCAGGAACTGGAATCAATATCGGAAGACGCCCTTTCTGTTGATCCATAACTCTTGCTAGAATTTCTGGATCAAATTGATAACTAGTGCCTGGTGGACCTTTCGCAATAAAGTGATAAGTGACGCAAATTAAATAGTCCGCTATTATACTGTTTCAACTAAGGAAATTTCTGTAATAGCCATCCTTTGGTGTTATTTAAATGAGTAATAGAAACATTTATTATATACCTTGGGGGCCTGGCCTGCCTCGTAATAATTCAATATTTGGAAGCATAGCAGGTTCACCCTTACTTCCTTTATCTCCCTGAATAGAAACTCCAGGCGGCCCTAAATAGAAAAACTTATTTCTTATGATTATCTTTACTCGTGAACGTAGATGTAAAAGGTATTTTAATATTGATGATCGATGACTTACCTTGTTTTCCTGGTGGTACAAAAAATATTGTTTAATATTTTCAAAACAGTTTTGGATAATAATTAAAATATATGGACATACATGATTTAACAAAATGCATGTTACCTGTATCTCCTTTCCGGCCTCTGAATGACAAGCAAAACCATAACATTTAAATCATTTAAATGTTTAAATCGTAACATTTAAACATAACATAGATCATAATTAGTGTCTAAGATAAATTGATTAAAATTATTGAATTGCAACCTTAATAGCAACAAGTAAAAATTAAAATACCTTCTTCCCATGTTGCCCTTCTCCCCCTGCATTCAAAATGATTTCAATTTTACTTATTAACTTAAGGTTTGTAATTATAGTTAGAATAAATTAATAGAGTTACTAACCTTGACTTCAATATATGATCCATCTCTAAGAACAGTTTCGTAAACAGAACCACCAGGTTCACCTGGAACCAAAATAAATGTTAGTATATATATTTGGAAGTTGTCCTAGCTTATTCTAATTTATTTGCTATAGATTCATGAAAGTTACCTTTTTGTCCTTTTTTCCCAGGTAATCCTATTTCACGCTTTACTGTAGCTGGAGAATAATTTGTAGATTGCGACGAAGAAGGATGGTATATTAGAGATGTACCAAGCTCTCCCCTGCAAAAATAAAATACATTAAATTCAGGTATCCTGAAATTTATGCATCACCATAAGATATGAAATGAATACAGGGGTGCAGAATTTAAGTAAAAATATGTCTACCTATGTGGAAAATACCTTTCTCCAGGTATTCCCTCTTCTCCTTTCCTTCCATCTATACCAGGATACCCTGCCATGAATTACAGTTCATTTTGGTCAGAAAAGTTATAAATCACTGCATATTTAATTCCATATCATATAGTTTCACAACTATAAGGACTTCTTTCAATTAAAACACCTTGTGGTCCTATTGGTCCAACATCTCCAGGTTCTCCCTTTTTTCCTTGAAATGCAAAGGAAAATCTGTCATCCCTTCCTAGGGCCTAATTTTAATGCAAATTAATGTAAGAAAGCACTTTAAATTAACACTGCAATTTCGTTGCAAAAAGGATGTACCTACCTATATAGCATTACTATCGCTAGTGATAAAAATGTTATATAAAACCTTACTTGAATAAAATGTGGCAATTGGGAAAAGATATCAGTGTAATTGCATTGACAACTTCCGTATTCTCCATTCTGAAATCGACAAAGAAAATATTAACCGACACAACGGACTGTATAACATGCAATCTCCACACAACATTTGTCTCCTCTATATAATGGTTTAGCACATAATTTCGGTAACGTTTCTTAGGCCTATGATATAATTTGTTTGTATTATAAACAGCCTTTATTATGCTGAACTGTTGAAGTTATTGCACATTATAGTAAATTTTGCTAGCATAACTTAAACACGTCCACATGAACAAAGTACCCCACTGTGTTGTGAACCCCGCTGTTGACAACTGACTGATGACTCACTAACATCTCAACGTGAACAATATATCCCAATGAAGACAGTGGTTCGGGGTTGACATTTTACATATTAGGTAGCAATCTCCATTATCAGGAATTTGATTGTAATATGTGGACTTGTTTACATATCAATTAAATGCATGGTAAAGACCAATAATACTGGATAGATCTAAAGGTCAACGATTGTGCAGCGTATGTTTTAAAAGTTAATTCAGCCAGAGTAAAAGTATTTATGAAAAAGACAAAAATACTTCAGCATTCAAAATAATCTGGACTTAATGTACCTAAAATAGTAGATATGATCAGTATTCTAGTTAGGTTAATATACTTAGTACTTAGCATAGGATAGGATAGCTATACTTGGTAGTTATTGAGGATAATACTTACAGATTTTGATTACCTACTACTACATTTAGGTAAAAAAGACATGCGTTATTAAATTATTCATATTTAATATTAAAGCTACATTCTGATTGGATGAAAATGAATCGCACGTTCAAAATTTCATTATTTTATGTATATATTGTAAAATACATTGATTACATAACATTATATATTGCGGGTGTAAATACTGAGAGCAGGCTCTAAAAGTCCTGCTCGTTCTCCTGGATTCCCGCCGCCTCACCCGCCTGATTCACCAGAAAAATCTTTCTGGAAGGTTCTTTGCCACGCAGACGGAGGAAGAGGGTGGAAACTGTGGAGAACCTCGGGGCACTCTTACTTGAGGTCTTGCTCCGCTCACACGGAACTAGAGACGACCCGACCTTTCAACAATCAAGAAGCTTGGCTTCGATCCTCCATTTGTCGAAACATAAAATTTACTTTTGTGCTGTTCCTATTTTTCCAGTAATTATCATTTTTGACTGGACTTCTTTGGTCACAGTCTGTTTTGTAATTTAAAAGTATCTTGGCCTTCTGCCACTCTGTATTTTGTTTGCCCCTGTCGTTAATTTAAAATAACTTCAGCCGTATCTTTTGAAATAACTACAATAGTATTCTGTTGCGTTTACTCTTGCCGTAACTCGTTCTAATTACAGTGGTATTCTCTTTTTGAAAACCACTTCCGGTCAGCTGTCTTTGTAATTACTCCAGTCGTATTCTTTGCAATAATATTGCAGTCGTGTCATTCCAATTCAAGCAAGTATTTTTGTTGTGTGAAATAAATTGCTACTCTTGTGCATCTAGCAGCAGAAAACAACCTTGGACACGACATTGTCATTGTCATCCTTCTCCTAGGGGCCCGGTACTGATCAGTCGTAAGAAATATTGTAAGACCATAATTAGCCGCATAACAATATTCACAATAGACATTTATTATTTTGGGATCATTACAATGCATTATATAATGAATATTTTATGTGGGCATTAATAGTACTTTGATTTATGAGGGCATTAATAGTACTTTGATCACCATTTAACATTATATGTATTTCCCCCTGATTCCCCATTGTAGTAGTACTTGGCACTCAATGAGCGACACCGAATCATTTAAATAATTATATTCTCCCCGTAGACGAAGGCGAATCTAATCTTATATATATATTTATATAGACGGAGCCAACCCTTTCTAGACCACACGTTTTATCTAATTTTGCAAGGTGCGGTTTGATATAAGGGTGACGATTATTTTTGCATTGCCACTCAATGCAAAAACAATTGCCACACCCCTCCCACTCACTCCAAGCTCCTATTTTTATTTTTCTAAATTAATTTTCTTTCCTCTATCGTCGAGGGCCAGCTACTCTACTCTCTGAGCTACACCGAAAATAAAACAAATCCCCAGTCGAGACATTTTCCTTTGCCGAACCATTCCCTTTCTGCCGTCTTGAACCTAATACTTTAATTTTTGCAAAATGCCTTTTGCAATTTTTTCCCAGCCGCCCCATACCTAAAATTTTAAGCTGTTTTGTACATTTTATTTGTATTAGAAGTTTTTGGGCATTTAGCCGCCACGCCGCTCCCAATTCATCATTTTATTTCAATGGCCGATTGCTGACGTAATGTACCTTTCTCTTTACAGTCATTAATTCCAACAGCTCAAACATAAAGCCGATAACCTACAAGCCCCGCCCTATGCCTAAAGCTACAATAACTATAGCATTGCAGTGTACATAAGCTAATATAGTTCTTTTGTCAGTCTGAATTACAGGAAAGCACAAAGGAAGTGAGCACATTCTAAGTACCTAAAGCTAATTGTATATCTGTTGTGACATTACAGCCGCCAACAAATAAGACGTCAAACATCAATTCCTTTACAATTTCGGTCGTTTCTTTTATCTGCATAAATTGTAAGTCTTGGTCCTTACAGTCATTTAGCTCATTACGCATTCATGATTCTTTTTGGTACCTACTTACTATTACCTACTTATAGTACATACACATTAGGCCGCGCGTATTATTCTACGTTTATTCTTATTCAATTTTAGCGATAAGACGACACGATTTATTTTAACTTTTTATTCTTTTTAACAAATAACTGCAATATTTTTAGTAACTTTTGACCACTATTTGCAATTCTTTAAATATTTTCGAACATTTAGCGGACACTAGTGGGAACAAATCCAGCCGTATGCTCATTTTATTTGTAAACATCAACTGTTCGTTTTAATTATTTGAACTTTTTCAAATTGGCTCACCATAAATACTATTATAAGTAAAGATGAGGTCTCCATGTTTAGGCAATTCACCTGCCATGTCGGTGAAGCATACACCAGTAGTGTTCACAGCCGACATTTTTACTGAAATCAATTATTTGAAACAACAGATGACCAGCATACAGACGCAAGTAGACGAAATCAAGCAGTTTTTGTCCACGGTTAATTTAAATAATTTCATGCAGAATTCTTCTGTTCTCAGTCGTCCAGCTTTTGGAAAAGCGCATAGAACAGCTGATAATAAGGTCATTTGCGATCATTGTGGCATAGTTAATCATATCCGGAGATTCTGCAGGAAAAGAATAAGAGGAGATCCACCTTATTATCATAAGTACTATTCAGCACCACAATCTTCCGACGCTAGCTCTCAATCGATCCATGCCGCTCCAAAGCCAAATCAGTCGGAAAACTAATTGAACTGACGAAACTTTTCCGTGAATTATTTGGTGAATTTTTCAATATCTTTAATAATTTTACTAAGGCTCATAAACGTAGGCGCAGACGAAACAGTCGTTTATTTATGCCGAATGCAGATAATACTAGTTCTAACAATAATAATACTAATTTTATTTCTCAACTTAATGCTAGTTCTAATTCTTTAAGTTCTAATTTAATTAATAGATATAAGAACCTAGTTACAGTTCATAATGACGCACACACGACGCTTAATAGTCCTAATTCTTTAATTTCTAATTTAAATGATAATTCTGAGCATGTTTCTGACGATCATAGTCGTGAACAATCTGGTTCGGAGATTTCTAGCACACCTGTAAAGGTCATACCAGTCCCTAAACGCCGTTTCAGCCGAAAGAAAAAGTCGAAGAAGATTTCCACAAAAGCCGTTGAGGTCGAGTCCCACAGTCGAATTCCCTCCGCATCTGATCATTCAGACGCCTTTCGTGAAAATGTTCAGCCGTTAGTAGTAGAACAGCCGAAAACCACAAATAAACGCGCAAAACAGAACTCTACGGCACCCCCAATTAAGACCAAAGTACCAGATCCAACTTTGCATCAGTCACCTGTCAGTCGTAAATATACTAAAAGTCGTAGTCTGAGCAGCTCTACTATGGTTCGCGCTAAAAGTTCGGCAGTCGACGTCACTTTGCATAGAGATGGATATTGGTCTTTTGAAATAGGTACAGACGAACGTTTAGACGACTTGTCAATTCTGTTAGTCGCTCACGACGCTCGACAGAATGCATTGATGTACTTTGAAAGCGAGACGCCAAGCAACCCATTATTAGAACGTGAAAGGTCCGTAAATTGTTTAGAATTTGGCTCTCAGGTTCCTCCAAAGCAGCACAAGGTTTTCGACGATCTATTCGATGACCACAAGTTGAGGACTACTTTGTACGACCCACCGCACCGATTTGACAGCCGCAACATAACTGACGATTCTATACGACATCACTGGAATTCCCTCGTTGCACTGGATTTGTAAAATCTTTTGTCGAAATTTCCATTCAAAGTCGAAATTGTCAATTTTATGCCGAAATTGTAATTTTTTTTGTCGAAATTATCATCATTTTTTTGCCGAAACTATCATTTTCATGTCGAAATCGTCATTTCAGTCAAAGTCGCTATTTCTGTCGAAGCCGTCATTTTTTTCCGTTGCAAAGTCACTAACTTGTTTGTCGCAGAACTCCGTCCATTGGCCATTACGCAATTTCTGTCCCTGTCTCTGAAATTGTCGCAAGTCGTTTGTCGAGGAGAGGACCGTGAAAACACCCGCCGGAAGCTCTTATTTGATTGAACCGGATGTCAGGCCGCCCCTAAAACGCCCACCCGGAGCCTTCTTATCTGACATAACGGGATGAGAGCAGGCTCTAAAAGTCCTGCTCGTTCTCCTGGATTCCCGCCGCCTCACCCGCCTGATTCACCAGAAAAATCTTTCTGGAAGGTTCTTTGCCACGCAGACGGAGGAAGAGGGTGGAAACTGTGGAGAACCTCGGGGCACTCTTACTTGAGGTCTTGCTCCGCTCACACGGAACTAGAGACGACCCGACCTTTCAACAATCAAGAAGCTTGGCTTCGATCCTCCATTTGTCGAAACATAAAATTTACTTTTGTGCTGTTCCTATTTTTCCAGTAATTATCATTTTTGACTGGACTTCTTTGGTCACAGTCTGTTTTGTAATTTAAAAGTATCTTGGCCTTCTGCCACTCTGTATTTTGTTTGCCCCTGTCGTTAATTTAAAATAACTTCAGCCGTATCTTTTGAAATAACTACAATAGTATTCTGTTGCGTTTACTCTTGCCGTAACTCGTTCTAATTACAGTGGTATTCTCTTTTTGAAAACCACTTCCGGTCAGCTGTCTTTGTAATTACTCCAGTCGTATTCTTTGCAATAATATTGCAGTCGTGTCATTCCAATTCAAGCAAGTATTTTTGTTGTGTGAAATAAATTGCTACTCTTGTGCATCTAGCAGCAGAAAACAACCTTGGACACGACATTGTCATTGTCATCCTTCTCCTAGGGGCCCGGTACTGATCAGTCGTAAGAAATATTGTAAGACCATAATTAGCCGCATAACAATATTCACAATAGACATTTATTATTTTGGGATCATTACAATGCATTATATAATGAATATTTTATGTGGGCATTAATAGTACTTTGATTTATGAGGGCATTAATAGTACTTTGATCACCATTTAACATTATATGTATTTCCCCCTGATTCCCCATTGTAGTAGTACTTGGCACTCAATGAGCGACACCGAATCATTTAAATAATTATATTCTCCCCGTAGACGAAGGCGAATCTAATCTTATATATATATTTATATAGACGGAGCCAACCCTTTCTAGACCACACGTTTTATCTAATTTTGCAATACGAATCCCTAAAAACGCACACTTCAATCTAATTGGGGTTCTCTTTATAATTTGATGAAAAATTTTTTGGATTCCAATCATTCTTCCAAGGTTGATAAACGTTGTGTTCAAATCCAAACATCACGCTTCACGCTGTATATTATCGCTAATTAGCTCATGTCAATACCAAGGAGCCAGTTGTACTGCCCATGTACAGCCCAGCGAAAACAGTCTAATTGTAAGTAAAGTAATATCTTAGTCTGATAAGTAAGTAAGCAGCAAACAAATTACAAAGCAGTATTAGTAAACTTATCTTATCTGCAGTCTCATTGCTTTTGTTTATTGTAAGTATTATGAAGGGATATTATGATGTCAAAGTTCTCCTCCCCAGCTTCTCAGTGTTAGTATATCAGTTTTCTGTTTGGCTTGTTAAATTTGTTAATACCCCATAAACTTCTTGGTGCTATTTAACCCTTTGTGATGACGACAGGGAAACTTGACAGGACTTTTATTTTATAGCGCCCCTTGTCTCATAAATTAATAGGAAATTAGAGAATTACACAACGTAGGAGCGTATACCTTCAAATTACTGTACGTTTTTTGGATTACACGCACTTGCACTTTCCTGATTAACATACAGGCATACACACTGCGTTTTTATACTTATTGAGTAGTTTGTTAGTAATTGTAAGCACGATGTAAATATAAAACTGCGTGTTATGATAACATTATTCCTTCATGTACCTATGTGTAGCATCTTGTTCACACATGCAGTGTGCTTTTACTTTATCAATGCATTCAAGTAAAGGATTTATTTACTAATGCACATGGATATGACGATATGAGTTTCTATGCATCATATCGTATCATAACCAATTATGTATTAAATGTTCTTAGGCCTCGTTTTGGTATTGATAGCCTAAAGCATTATCAACACAAACACAGCAATCAAATTTGTTTCAGCGTATTCACGATTCTGAAAGCGTATTAACATAGTTTGGTAAAAGAGTACCTGCCTGCTTTTCGAATGTAAATCAGTTAAGTAAATGGTTCTATTTAAACGTGTGAATTGGAGTTACAACTATGATAAGCGTCTGCAAATCGCCCATAATGTTGGACACTCAATACATTTTACTGATACTTTGTATGATGCAGATGTATTCAAAAGATTGCGTAGGTATTTATTTTGGCTGGATACAAGAAGGAGGAAAGGAAGATGAATTACACTAACTAATAATATGCAGATGGGATTTGTTCACCAAGTCCTTACACATACTTAGGAGAAATACGCTTTTATTTTCAATTTAATTGAAATTAGTATTGCGTACGCAGTTAATGCCCAAAATATAACTGGCAATTGAGTGAATAGACTCTAGGTACTCTGTGCTTTATACATAGTAGTCTACTCTAAGCTAACATCAGTGAATTTCCCAACACTGTCCTTCTTATGCGTATGCAGACGGTAATGATAAATAAATGCGTATATCACTTTTAACAATAAGCAATAATCACAACGCTCAAAAAGTAGTCTCAAATTAAGTCCGTATGCCGTAAAATCCTAAATAGTTTTCCATTGCTGAAATTTCCTTTTTCTTGTATAAATAACATCGCACTGTCAAAATCAGAATTTACATAAATAATATACTCCTAATGTCCCAATGCCCAAGAAAAAGAACATATATTTCTCAGTGCCAGTGTCCATGTCCGAGGCTTGAATTTATCTAAGATGAATTAGTATGGTGTTCTAATCTAGGTTTCACGGTATTCATTCCCATATTCTGTTAGCATACCCTCATGTTAGAAGTCTTAAAGTTTAGTTTATGATATTACGTGCTTTAATCATTATAATATGAACTCTATTACCAAGCCATAACAATTACCTACATATTACAGACCTTAAATAGTTTTGTCTGTACCTTCCCAGTGCTACGATACTAATTCATCTCAATCATTTAACTCTTCTCTATTCTACGCACTTTCCTAGACAGTTTGTGGAGCATTATGGGGTAAATTAATACACTGACCTGTTCATGAACACGATGCAGACTTTCTACACACAAAGTAAGTAAATATGTGATTTTACTTCAGATACAAGGAAAATTCCCATTCGGATAATATTTATAGGAGTCCTTTTAAGGAAAGTGTGTTGAATTAGCATAGTTCTCGATGAGTACTGTACTTTTAAAGGAAAAGGAGTGATGGTAAGAATTTTGACTACATAGGTTTGTGTCAAAAACTTCTGGTGATTACACTCTCATTGTAGGCAACAATGAACCAAATTGATGCAAGAAATTGGGAGGAAGTTCAGAGAATGCTTTGCTAGCGATGCTGATAGCTTTTGTGAGATTATTATATCAAGTGTACTAACTAGCCGTTTCCATTAACATGCAGAATAAGTAAAAGACCAACACCTGTGTACTACGCAATATAAGCGTCAATATAGATACGGTAGAGTAGTCATAAAAGGAATACACATGTCAAGACTACATAAATCTCAAATGTAAGCATAATTATGTTAAAGCTTGTTTATCCATCGCCAATTTGTATTGCCTAGATTGACAAACGAGATTTTAATGTTTGCTTGAATTTTAATTTTATTGGAAAACTTAAGCTTACCGTGTATCTCGAAGGGTATTCCCTGTATTGTCCCAGAACGCCTTGATATTTAAACAATATCGCAATCACCACCGCTAATTTCATTTTAACTACAGTAACTTTTACGTAAAAGTAATGAATACAAGTTTGTGATTTGTTACACTAACAACTAAAGATGTACTAAAGGGATTACTAAATGTGTAAGTAGGGACACTAATAGCGAGTAATAAGGATAGAGATCTACATTTCGTTGCACTTTAATTCAACGCTAGAGTACAAATTAGGTCGTTTCTTGAATAATGTCTCCTAATGCAAACTCACTGTGTTATCTGGCGAGGATCTCAATGTTAAGTGTCTAAAGTAGTCCCATTCTGCAGAAAATATATCAATGAAGTTTTCTTGTTATAGTTTACTAGGTATCATATATCTAAAAGGTTGAAGTAGATATTATTATATGAATTACACGTGAATGTCTAACAATAGTACACTATTGTAAGTATAAGTGTTTATGAACGTCGTACGTGATTTGTAATACAATTTTGCTTTCTTCTACACCAACACTTACTACATTAGATTACTTGATATTTTCAAATGAGAAAATGTGATATCGTCCAGTCCACCCTTTCTGATACTGAAAACGCTTACAAAAACTACTGGTAGTGGTATCACAACTACCTACTCACAAATTTACATGAAGACAACCTAATATTTCTTGTGTTCAAGTTTACAAGGATAATTAATTTTGATTAAATTGAATTTTGCACATGTTAGCTATCTAAAAGGACTTCGAGACTTCAGACTTGATTGGGTGGCAGACATAATTTAAAACACAGTGTGTACCACACTGATGAAATTTATGATTGTTAAATAAACAGATTGAGAAAAATGTTGACCAAACAAGAGCAGACCTCGTCTAAGCAGTAGGTTTTGATTCGATTTTTTCACTCCCAGTGACAGAATGCAAAAATTCAATGTTATTTTAATATAAGAATCTTTGCTCCTTACTGAAACCCAAAACCCAACTGATCTCAAACTAAACTTCCTATCATGTACTTTTAGACATGCTTCTTCCACTTGCATTGTACATCGTATGCATAGCATTGGCGTGATTTCGTCGGCTTTAGCTCACAATAAAGTATTACCCTGTATACAATGTGGATGTACATCTACATGAGACAGAACGCACTGCAAACAGTTACAGAACCAAAGGAGTTGGTAAACTAGGATCACTTTGTGTACATTGCGTTCAACGCAACTCAAAGAACAAAGTGATGACATAGGGGTAAGCAAATACATAGCTTTTTAGCAGTAGGCATAACACTTGCATAAAAATATATGGATGCATGTTGATGTTATAGGGGTGTTTGTTATTAGTAATAAGCACTTAAAGTAATACCTACTCTGGATATATAGACAAATACACTCAAATCAACCATACTTACACAAATGTGAAATGTGACCGATGCAAAGTAATGCAATGTAACGCAGTGCTATTCACAAGCAGACAGCGATGCAAAACTCAAGAGTTCGTTAGAATTCTTCAGTTACGGATCAAATGAAAGTATTTTGTTATGTTGTTTTTTACTTAAGTTAGACTGCTTAGCTATGTAAAAGTTTATCCTGATAAAATAAACCATTTCTGATATCTCAACGGAGTGAATGAGCAGATATATCGCTAGAAGCATTTTTTCCAATTTATTCAGACTCATGTATTCTACATCTTTAAGTTGACACACGAACTTCGCCCGCGCAGCTACTTACACTGCAAGTGTCAGAAGGCTCTGCAATGCTTCCAATTTAAACATTTATAAACTGATCGTACGTCATAAGATATTATCCCACCATTCATGATACTTGCCTATGAGATGCTACATCCGAGATATACTTAGTTTATGATGATCTAAAGGAATATTAAACTCATTTTATATTCGGTTTATCTTTTTCCTATAGAGGTATGAAAATCCGTGGGGTAATTTAATGCGAACGATCAATCACATTTGTACAATTCAATTCATTATTCCTTAGTAATCAATACAGTTCTAAATGCTTTCTAGGTATAAGATTTTGATTTTTACAAGAATAAGATTTCTCTTTCTGCTGAAATGCAAATAAAGTTGTTTCGACCGTTTCTTTTAACTACCGATAAAAGATCTGATAAACAGATTAGTGCAATCTCATTTTCGCTTTTAGCATCCGGTTTCCTTTCCATACTTTTTACTACGTATTACAAAATGTAAAATTAAATGCTACTTTAATAAAAATAAGAATCTTTAGTTCCCTAATACTTATATTGCAATCCAATGGATGGCAAAGAAAATTTTCTTAAGTGCTTTACACTATTTAGTTAATTAAGGAGACAGCTATTTCAATTTACTTGAATTTGTGAAAATACTTTCAGTTTGTACTGCTTCTTTGGTTCAAAAGATTAAAATTAAATTAATTAATTGACTGTTCTTCATGGAATGGCTGTAAATACCAAGAATAGCAACTGTTTATTTATCAGTCCTTTACCTACTTACTTATCCTAGATTTGGCCTTAGCTGATTATTGTTTGGAATCCTTTTACAGTAGAGTATAATAAGGTTGTACAAGAATCCTGTGTTACAGTTGCATTGTACGCTACATGTACTTAGGAATTAAGACTTATCTAAAGTTCAAGAATAGCAAGTAATTTGGGTAGATATGTATAATTTGGTGAAAAGCAAGAAAATACATGCTACATGGTACCTAAGTTTATTTTTGTAAGTTTCTGTCTTCCTAGAATCTTTTAATACCAATCAAATTAAGATTTGTATGTTTTCGCACATTGCACTCTAAGAATCTTTATGACTAACATACGGTTAGCATATGCAAATAATCATCTAATCAAGTGATCAGTAGTATCATTTCGCAGGCAATCGTGTAGGGTGTTACATGATCCAACTGGAGCATTCTACTCCAAAAGAAGAGTTTCCCATAACACATATTTGTAGGTGGGCACTGTTTTTTGGTATCTATTTACTACTGTATCCTATCTACAACATAATAACATTGAATAGCATAGCGATAAAGATGCCATTGCCCCAACAATAACGCGAACAAGCTCTGTGCAAGTAAGTGAATGAAACGAAGATTGTACTGAAGTCAGCTCAGCAGTTCAATCGGATTCATTCAGCGGATTGGGTACCGGAACATAAAAAGTTCCGGGCGTTTTATATTGGGAATTCTAAATGTGCTTGACGTGACTAAAAACTATCCTCGGTTGAGTGTGACGGACTGGTCTGGCGTTTTGTTATGACCCTGTCTGTCTTCCGACTCTGCCCCTATTTCTATCGATATTTATGTTTCCCAATTTCGGAAGTCGTCAAAAATCCTTTTTCTTGTATCCACTATGTGTCTATAAACATACCAAACAAAAACTCATAAAGTCATATAGTAGAAATTATTATTACAACTATACCATCCTAATTTATATATGTCCGTACGATTTACAGCACTTGTAATGAATTTTATGCTACTGCATTGTTTAGTGTTTTATGAACGTAGTGAACGTACACATCGCATCAGTTTCAATTACAGTGCTGTATTTTTCAGAATAATAATAAAAACCAATTTTAATGTACATGCATGGTAATAGTCTGTAATGTACTGTAAAGTAGTAAAAATACGCAACTTGCATTCTTAACAAATTTTATGATGTCTACATGGTTATATTTGTCTTTGCGTTAATGTTAATATGTCATCACTCATCACACTCCAATTAACTTATCAAATCAAGAATTTATGGAGCGCTGGCCTTAGGCCTTAACACTTTCTTTTGACTATTATGCATACTCCATTGAATAATTGTTGAGTTATTTTTAACAAAACAGTCGCAAAATTTTGTGTACTTTATTTGCAATATGTAACATTATAATGGTCGTAAATAGATATGTAACACCATTAAAAGTGACCGTAACTATGAATTTAGTCACCTATTTATCTCTTCATCTTAGAGTGTCAATAATATTCTCTTTTAAAGCGGCTGCCATTTAAAGCGGCTTAAAAACATTGAATTATGTCTTAAAAAACCATTTATTTAGGCTTAAAAGGGTATTAGCTTAAAGAGGTAGGTTTGTGGCTTATAACATGTATTTAATTTGGCTTAAATTACTTTTCGTCGTTTATGTCATGTACAGTTACTGTAAATCATTCAAATTGATAGCACGTTTAGTCATTTATACAAAGCAAACGGATGGATACAACGTTATAATGTTGTCACCAGAGAGTAATCCGCCATATTAAGTTATGAAGTTGTATACTTTCTGTGTAATATTAAATTTCCCACCATTCTGCTGATAGAGTTATCAGCAAAATTGGCAGCTTATTGTTGATCTATGCTGACAACTCAATGGGGAAAAATGCAAACTGCACCCGACTTATCAGCACTGTGGTCCCAACTCCATCCATTTCCTAGCATTATCTAGATTTAGTAATACTAGTATCTATATCTGTGATACAAAGTGAATTGATAATAATAGTCATTAATCTTCGTCCGGTTTCATCATCATTGTCTCACGTAGCTTTGACTACAATAGCAAAGCCTTAGTAACTCCCCTTGGTCGCCCACGCTTTCTTTTTTGCCCTAATGGAATATTTTTCACCGCTGGAGGAAAGCGTAACTTCTTATTCATTGAAGCTATGCCTAATATATGTTTACAGATGAACTGTTTTTGGTAAATGGGGCATGAGCACGTTGAAGAACGCCACGTTTGTTGATCGAAAGTAACTTTCCAATTAGTCCACTCGGATGTAGTAAAATCATTAAAAATTTTCCATTTAAGATGGCGGTCGTCACGTAAGTGTTTCTTCAGTCTAAATCTTGTCACTTTTGTAGAGTTCTTGGCCGCAAAGACGACCAACCTTTTCTCATCTCCTTTCTTTCTTAATTCTTACTATTCTTTCATACCTTTACATGTCCACTACTAATCTAGCTTCTCAAATCAAAGTCACTATCTAACTTCATGCACCAACATTGATAAGGCATCAGCACAATCATGCATAGGCATATATACGCACCATATACTTGACATGCTGCTAATTTACCCTGTATTTAAGCCATAATACTACTTCCTGTATTAAGCCACATTAAATACATTGGCTGCTAATTTCCTATTAAGCCATAAAAAATGTTTTTTAGGACAATATCCATTGTTTTTAAGCCGCTTTAAAATTAAGTCATACTCTATGTATAATCTCATGGGATGTAATAAGGTTTCGATGAGTCTATATTTTAGGTTGTAGTTGTGAATTTAATACATAGCAAAACTTTACTGAATGAAGAGAAGTCTATTCAACAGTAGTATATCAATATTCAATACATTCGGTACTTTTTTGTAAGTGAGAGTGTAACCAGATCTCCAAAAACAATTTACACAAATACATCCTGTATACACTGAACTAGTCAATAAAGCTTCTTGTTATGGAGTACAAGTTATGTTGCGATGATGACTTACGGAGAGTCACCGTATGAGTCATTCTTGAATACTCAACTCTTTCATGAAGAGGCAAAAAAGGTTTTGCTTGTCTTGACTCGGTCTGTAGTTCATACACTGAGATAAAACCCCTGAAATCGCTACTGTAGAGTAAATTCTACAGATTGCAGCAATATAATGCTCTTCTTAAGGGAAACAACTGCAAAACATACACAATTATTACTATTACTGACATTTTCTTTGCAGACATCACAATGCAAAAGTACTAATAAGTTATTAGTAATAACTTATGACTTCTTAAAAGAAATTTTCTTTTTTGTCTGCTCTATCTGTTTTGTGCCATATTTTCCGTTTTCATCACTTGAGTGTTTGCTGCCATGAACATAAATTTTTGCTATTGGGAATACATGGCTATGATATGAGATATTGCTGATGTTTGCAAATAGCATTTTACCAAACAAGGTCCCAGCGGGTAGCCTTTCTTCTGATCATTTCAGAGATTTCGCAAAAAGAACACTTTAAGAAAGCAAGCATTAAAACAAACTGAAATATTTTGCAGTTTTAGTTTAGATTTCTGCCAAGTAAAATACTCGTATATTTGATGCTCCGTGTATCCCTCTATGGAAGGCTTTAACTTTACCACCTGCTTTGCTATTACAGCAAAATAAGAAAAACATCATGCATTCGCAGGAAAATGTCTTGAAAACTAAATCCACGTAATCTTCAAGATCTTCAATCAATGTTCTCACACGTAGCACGAGTTCTCGTGTATTTATTCAAATACAACTACTAGACTATATAATTCTAAAATGGGATCCTAACATCACAATGTAGTTGGTGATAGGCAACTTATCCCTATGTACCTAGTAAAGAATAGAAGATCGTGAGGAATGCAGACAGGTATTCCAATGCTAACAAATAAACTTCCTATTTTATGTCTTCATTGCCATTTCAATCAAAATTCTTATGTCGGAGAGAATATCACATTACATCATTTGAGCACATAGTATTTCATAACTAGTTTGTTTTGCAGGCAAATTGCATTGTAAATTACGAGGTGTGAGGAGAAAACCAATTTATGAAGAGCAATGATGTTCTCCACATTGAAACTACTTTTGCTTTGCATTGTACTTTATTAAAGCATAAGGCATCGTATGTACATGTGCATATAATACATACAATGCAAATTACAATTAGTAAATGATTTGTTTATTAGCTACATACTCGTAGGATACTTCACCTAAATATTTATCACCTATTTTAAACTTGATTGATTCCCATTACATTAGCAAGACGGAGTTAGAGTCTAAAGGCTGACCTAAACCGACCTAAACATAAAACTGGTATCATTTTTGCTAATCTGCATTTGTTGAAATCCTGATCCTAACGGCATGCACGAAGGAAGCACTAGTTGTGAGTCAACACAAGATACCGGGAGTCAAAAATCTAACATTTCTGCAATAATTCATTTGCGTTAATCAATCAGTACAGACATTAAATTCACAATTCAACAGAACATAGTACATCGAATTCGCTGGTATATATTTCGATCGAAATATAGTTCATCAAATTCGCTATTATCTCCAAATTTGTTCTTATTAATACTGTAGAGTTGTCTCTGTATTTCCTGCTAATTTTTGCTATTGCTAACTGAATACCAATATCCTCTCGTTAAAGAAATTGTTTGCCTAAGTAATAAATATGTGTTAGCTTGTTCTTGAGAAGTCAATCATTTAGTACAGTACAGTTAAGTTGCAAGTTAATGCTGACACGTGCACGCTGCAGTTAGGTGGCTTTGATAATTTCACTGACATTTACCTAACCAGATGCTATCACCCATCTCTTCGAAAATGTAGTCATTTAGAACTGAAAACTTTATAAAGGAATTGAAATAAGAAGGAAGCACAGTTATAATATGCGTACTTGCACACATTGCATATTTAGGAGGCGTATTAAAATGACCACACTATAGTGTATAGCAATGTCAGTCGCGAATACAAGAGTTGGACAAACACACGCATAATTTTTTTGCATACTTAATTTTTGTTAGCCACATCTGAACATGTCTTTGCCTACATAAGGTCAAGCGAAGACATTTATGTTTGTAATGCGCAAATACTTTAGCACAGTACATTTCAAAATCCGTTCCATGTAAAAATAATGCTTGAGCTGAATTTCTTTACTAATCCGTACTTAGTGTTTTCGCAAATAACTCATTAGCTGTACATGTGCATGTACACACATCTGTATAATCAATAAACCTCCAAATTAAGGCATAGATAATACTCAAGGTGTATATTATTGACAAATGAATTATTACAGGATGTACGTAATGTACACGCACTGGTTTTATTTATTCTATACCTATGCTTTCTCCCAAGGCGGGACATGTCTCATTACGGTCATTTCCATCTCACACACTGTGTGATATATGATGAGCAACAAGAGTTATTAGCACTCCTGTTATTACCGTATCATTCTGCAATGCAAATGCAAACTGCCAACTTTCTATTCAAGAAGGAGTGTTTGTTTTACCTACGTAAAAGAGTTAGAACAGAACTAGAATGAATTATTGGCTTAAAAGAGCAGAAGAGTTTGTCTTTATTGCCATTTAACCATATTAACAAGCTTTGTTACAACACATTACATTTTATACCCTTTATTCATGACAAAAAGGTGGAGCAAATGACAAAATTGTAGGATAACTGGATAACACTTTGCTATTTGTTCATTCTTATATATTTCAGGTGGAAATCTACAATTCCAGTCTTGAAGATAACGCATATAAATGCCACAAAATAACATAACTGAGAATTGTCACAGAAAAATTGAAATTAGGCAATGTAGGTAGAGCAACATAATTTACGTAGAACTTTAATTAGCCTTAACTAACTAACTTAAATAGATTAAATGCTACATCATTGTCTGGAATCAGGAAATACATATTTAATAGACATATAGAATCCACAATTAGATAAGCTAGTATAAAGAGTTTTACAAATGCATTGGAATTTTTAACCACAATTGCGGCACAGACAGCAGTTTATAAAGGTAGCGAATATTCGTAAAGAACATACGAACTATAGATGATTTAATAATTATTAGTATACCTGTATACTATATTAGTGACAGTAATTTTATGATATTAGCGTGAAGTAGATTAGAATTAATTAGTAATTACACGAAACATGATAATCCATTAAATTTACCAATTTTCGCTGTCATTATTTTCTTGCGGTTCGGTATCATCATACTGTGAATCTGAAGATGACGATTCTCCATTTCGTTCATATTTAGCTTGATAATTTTTAAGGATATTGGTATACGATTCCTCAGAAAGTTTGGAAGGACTGATCGATTTGGCGTCGATTTCTAAGCATATTACAATCCTTTTTTCATTGCACGATTGCTTTCTGCTATCAAACAGTCCTCGATAGAGATAGTCTGATACCATCCCATAGGTAGTATTACTGTCACTGGTCCATTCATCGCAATTGATGTTTCCACTGTCAGATATGTTCCACTGTCCATGCCACACCAGATTTATTGGCCTACAAGGCAATAAAATAGAGAATACTGAACATGGTAGTTAGCTAACATGTATAGTACTTAACTGATAATCAAGTGTAAAATAGCATTTAAAAAACCAATTGTCTCTTACCAATGTTCATCATAAATGACATTTTTTTCGTTGAAGGAGAATATTGGTGTCGCAATATTGTTGACAACTGGCCATTCTCCTATATGAGTTCTCAATTTGTCGTAGGATTCGAATATAGGCATGCCTTTGATATTGGCTATAGTAAAATTCAAACTTGCAATTGGGTTAAGGATTTCAGCAAGTTTTAAATTTTTTGAAGCCAGGAAAGCTCGAAATATTCCATCAAGTTTAGCTTCTATGGCTTGCCGTTGACATTCAAAATTAATTTTCTTTATCCCACACATGGCTCCAGTATATGGCTCATTCAAGGCCACTAGTCTCAACTGTAAAATTAATAACATACATGGATTGATTACTATAATTCAATACTGGCTACACAGTGCCAGATGCAATGTTATTTCACACTTACAAATGGTCGGCCAGTGTTAACATGTTTTTTTTCTACCGATAATTTAGGATACCAGAAGTTATCTTTCGAGATATTCATAGTTTCAACTGTTGAAAATAGCCTTGGTGGAACATCGTTCTGTTGTTTCTCCGTAACAAGAGGTCCCATCTTATGAAATTCGTTAAAATGTTTGTACTATAATGCTTTACTATTTCTCTATAATATTGCAGATCATTAGAATTTTACCATGAATTGTGACCATCCTTTTGAGCTTTTACCAAAAAATTTATCACCGTCCTTCACATAAGCCACAGCTCCAGGCTTCGACTTCTCTCCCATCTGAATTAAAATGTTTCGTATTTTTACACAAACTCTATAGGTACAGTATTACTAAAATATTTAAGCAGAAATCTGAACCTCAAGCATTGTTTTCTCATTTGGAAAGACAACATAGAATTTCTTTAGATCTTCCAGAGCTCGTTTTGCTTTGCGATGCCTTCCTCGTAATTCGTTGCGGTTACTTGTAATTCTACCTTTCTTTTCCCAATTAGTTTTCGTTACCTGTAATACATTTAAATGTTTACATATTCCCAGTGTTAAAGATGAATGATTCCAATGATTCCAATAAATCCTCATATTCCATTAATTCACATATGAAGAATGGATTTAAAATTAAGTCTTCATGAAATATAGAAAATTCCAATCCAACATTTATGTTCATGTTCACTGTTCACCAAAACCAACTCAAAGGTAGGTATTATTGAGTGATAGGGTTGTCGCATAATCAAAATTCCTAAAATCGGTTTAGGAGAATACACTTGGGAGCAAAAGAAACCCCCCCCCAATTATTACTTGATTATTCCGAAATTGATACAAAATGTAATATTATAAAAGCAAAACTTTACGTCAAAATCGTCGGACGCTTTTCCCAAATCTTTGATCCTTCCATTAAGTCTTTCTGATGAAATAAATTTTTCTTCCAGTAAGAAAAGAAAAATTGCCAATAGTAGAATTCTTCTCATTTTAATAAGTATTGGTTTAAAATCACTTCACTGAATGTATAGGTAGTAAATTCTTCTAATCTTGTTTATAATCAATTCGTGCTCCAGAAGATATTCCTGTGTTAAGGATAAAAACATACTACATTAGTAAAATAGCAAACACTACATCCTGAAAAGAAAACAACACAACTGCATACTGGTCCGCAGGTCTAGATGTAAATTATATTACGTAAAGAACAAACACCTTTAGATGATGTTTCTAAGTAGTGGCACTGTACAGTTCATGTCTTGATAAATCTCATTTATACCACCGTACCTATGAATGACTTCAGAAAATTGAAGAACACTTCCCAACTTTGCGAAAAATGTGAGTATTCAGAAACAGATTCAATGCCGTTGCTAGTGAAGTGATATAATAAATATGTATGTATATGATGTTGTATCAGTATTTAAAAATACGTTCATTCAAAAATTATTTATATTCTTATACGTATTAAATAGGATTCTCCAGATTCTTGTTCTTATACACCAAGAGGTCAGATTTTAATATTCATTAAACTGTACACAATTTACTTGGAAATATAAATGAAATAATGAAGAAACTAGATATGTGATAGTGTGTTGCTATTTACTGCGTAGCATGTATTCAAAGAATCTTCAGTAATCTATCTAAATGCGCTAAGAAAATGATGTTTTCCTTATTACTAAACTGAATTATGCATCCAGAAAAAGAGCGTATTGAGAAACTGTTGAAAACTTGCGATTCGGTTGAACCGTAGTAGTGCAGTACAACATGTAAAGATAAGCATGAGCAAGGAGTTTACTTATTTGATGTTAATTTTCCAAGATACCAATATGCAATAGTTTCCTTTGTTGCACTCACTGTACACGCATTGCTTACACCAAAAGGCATAAGCAAAGCAAAAGTATGCAATCGTTGCCACTTCGCCAGTTTGTCACGTAGTCGTTTTAATATTGCATTGTGTAAAGTATAAGCTACATTAATATAGAATTTACGAGTATCTGATAATATGATGTGTAGTTGATCTGATGTAAATAAGTTCACAAAGTGCTGTGCCGAAGTATACATACACATATAAAACCTAGATGTAAACTAAACCTAAAAATAGTTTATATGGATTATGTGTATTATAAGTAAATGGTAATGGATACGCATATGTCTCGCAGTTTAAATGCTTGTCCAAATGCTGAACAACATCATAGAAAGGGAAATTATATCATATAGCTAAATGTTTAGTAGACACTTGATCTTTGAATTTACGACCGAGATTTATGACTTAATAAGAACTGAAATCTAAACAGACTTATTGAAGTGCCTGCATATTTTCGGTGGAAGTGTCTGAATTAGTTCCCTAAGATATGTTCAATTTCACGATCACAATAGAATGAGAATGGTGAGTATGGCGCTTTCTTCCTTGAATCAGTTCTTCGGCATATATCCATCAACACTATACTTTACAATATTCCACAGTTGCACTTATTGGGCTTGATATTCTTCAACAAATAAAGTTAATGTGTCATCGAAAAGCAAGAGCTGGAAATCGACACCTGCTGACTCCATAAAACTCACTAGAAGTGTAGTGTTATATCCTGCCGAGTCATGTAACATGCTATGCTAATGTATTTCGCAGTAGTCTTAAAACCTTAGGTGATCATATAATTGCATATCGCAATCGTAACTGCATTCAATGCACAGTAGCCACAATAAGCTTTGTTTATTCAAGATACTCGTATTACAACCAGACAGACATTTGCAAACATCAGTTGCAAAAACCAGACTTATGAAAATGCCATAGAGGATGGCTGCAGAGGTCAGTATTATCAAATCCATTCAATGAAATGTAAATTCGCCTTTTGCATGACTCCGATGAGAACTATTGTTGTTCTAATATTGCAGAGTGTTACCTCGATAACAATAATATTCACATTCAGTGATTGGGAACAAAATTCTTTACGTAGGAAAAATGGGTTACAGTCTCTTTTTAATAATGCACTTTTTTTCCTTTATTGCTATAATCTGTATTTACACTAAAGCATCTGTACAATTCGTGAATCAAATGAAAATATATTAAAAATGCAATGTGCGCTAGATCCAGAAACAGCGATCACATTTTACTGTCTACTTTCCTATTTATCTTGTCTTGTAGCTTGCTAAAAGAAATTAATAGAAGCATGGAATATGACACATCAATGTAATTCAGCAAAAGCTGGTCTTTTATGGTAGATAATATTTTCCATATATAGCCTAGTCAAAAAAGGATCCTAGTCATAGTATCAGCAACCTTCACATCACCCTTAGATATATTGACAATTATATAACTCAGTTGGACATAGCATTTATTAGAAAGAAAACATAATTTACTGATTTAGTATATGTGGATTTGCCCTTTAATACAGCCTCATTTCTCAGCGCTTGCAGTTTCGATGCACAGGACAATGAGGCTTTGTCTGCAACTCAATTTTTGCTGGGACAGCAATGAATTCCCACGTTGAAGAGGTTCGGATGCCAGACCTTCATTATAAAATCTGTCAGAATTCCATAATTTGCAGTTTGAAGATTTTCCAACTTCATTACTTAAAGTTACACCATGCCATATTCTTTTCACCGGCCTGAATGCAATAAAGAATTCTATTATGAATTTTTCTTTAAATGTATTTCAACAGAATTTAGTTAACATACTTAACTGACAGTAAAATAAGTAACGCTGTTAAATTAGTTTTTACACTCACCAATGAGAGTGGGATAATACGTCACGTCCATTGAAAGAAAATAGGCGTAAATTTCTCGGGAATTTTCCGAAATTTTCAAATATTTCATTCCATGACCTAAAAAGAAGGTTTCCTCGTAAATTGAGTACGGGTAGATTTCTGTAAGGAAGCTTAACAATGTTTTTTATTGAGCCTGCCATTTGTGAAATAAATGCCCGAAAATTTCCTGTTATATTAGCCTTTTGTGCCTCTTTGGAACATTTATGGTCAGCCCCGTGAACTCCGTGTAAATCACCGTTCCATGGATTATTCAAAGCTGCCATCCTTATCTGTCACATTAAGTCATGAAATGTAAAGGAATTTTATTAATACTTGCTTAAGACGCGCATGAGAAGCTTTGTATAAACACCAGGGAATGCAAATGCTGTAATTGAAGAGCTCTATATTTAATTGTAATTAGTATTTGTCAATTTACATGTGGTTTGCTGAGTTTATTCTTCCTGTTGTTCCATGTTCTTCTTCTACGGCTTAGCCAATCTAATTCCTTCGCCTTTTTTGTTCCATCGTAATCTTTATAGTCTTTAGAATCTTGGAAAGGGAGAGTAATGACATCTCCAAACATCTGATTAATTTGTCAAAAATATTAATGGTACATTACAGTCGCCTTTTTACTACTCCTAGAGTTCTATTTTGTCCGTCCTTTTTGCATTTTGTCCGTCCACCTGGACAAAATGGACGAAATGGACAAAACGGACAAATTGAACAAAATGAGTCCTAAATATAGGTATGTAATATCGTTACTTATATTAGGTTTAAGTTGCACATAATTGATATTGGTAGCAGCACCTTTATTTCTCTCCAACCATTCCCTACTCGACCAAAAAACGTTTCTTCGTCTTTGATAAAAATTACAGTTCCAATGTGACTGAATTCTGTCATCTAAGCCAGTAGGCCAGTACCAAATCAAAACATTTGTTTGTTAAGAATGATTTTGCATAGTAATGGTGCTACATATGCTACGATAATAATCTTGCAAATAAAGGCATATCTTTGTTACAAACATGGATCATGGATTCTCGGTTTTTAAAAACAATAGCACCAGGAACGATTTCATAAGGCGCTCTTTTGAATTTATCTTCCAGGTTAACTGCTTCCGGCTTAATGGATGTATCAATGTGGTTTTCCTGCAATATCTCCGTATTCTCAGCTTTAAAAAAGTAATTTGGTCAGCTTTCTTATTATTACGTTGCACTTTTTGGTGCTGATACACATTCACATTTGCAGTTGGCAAATTGCATAAACAAATAGTGAATATCCGTTTGCATATCTTACCTTTCCACGAGGCATAATCAAAGAGGCAAGGCTCGCCTGAATTTTTATTAAAACACAAATTCACGTTTCATCGAATTTTAACAGGTATAAAATAAATGTATGATATTTCACCTTTCTGCCCTGAAAGGAGTACAACGTAAAATTAAATAACCCAATTTTCATATCATTAAAATGAAAACGTACATTGATATGTCTTGTTGTATACAGATAAATAATACAGTATTACCTTTTTGGCCTTCTATACTCAAGCCTGGTCTTCCTGCAAGGCCAGGTCTTCCTGGGTCGCCTGTTCGATTTGTAATGTTTATGCTAATTAGAAATATTATGGTAAATTTCGTCTACTTTTTTAAAGTACCTGGATATCCACGTCTTCCTCTCTGTCCACGTTCTCCCTTTTCGCAAGATTCCTAGTAATAATAGTGCGTCTGAACTATTGGTAGTGTTTTATTTAAAATGCTGTAATTCAGAGTTACCTCTCTATTTTTGACCTCATTGGGAATATACAAACATGTTTGAGGAGGGCAAGCGGAAATAGATGCCACAATTGGTGTTTCACTAACAGAAGAGTCATCATCTTTGGAAATATCTTGTATATTTAATATTTTCATTTGTACAATGAAATCTGAAATTATTCATCATGAGTTGGCTTATTTAGATGAGATAATACCTTTATCAGTATACCCAGGAGTATTGTGTTCAGTGGTAAATTCTTCTTGGTTGTAGCTTGGGTAATATTGTCCCAAAGAGTGTTGCTCCACCGTTGGTTGTAAAATGGGACTTGGCGATAACGACGTCGCTTCTGCTTCATCAGAATCACTACCGTTCCCTTCTGTAGGTATATTTTCATGACTTTCATTTGAGTCTTCCCGTTCCCAACTAGCTGTAATTTCTGACTGCTTTTCACTTTGTTCATCCGACGAATCGGCAAAGTCTTCGATGTGGTGAACTGTTCTATTTTCAAGTTGGAGAGTGTACCAATTGTCTCTCTCCTGTTGATTTCTCTCTAAAGAATTCTATAAAATCAGATTTTTCGGATTTAAAACCAATGATACCACAATACTTAGATTGACAAGTAAGTCGCAAATTCAAGTGCTCCTACCTCGTAACTAGAAGCACTCTCTGTAGCACAGACACAACTAATTACAATTCCAATTATAACAGCCCTGCACCAAATTGAGAAGTTTCCGTAGGATTCCATAATGTTATATGGGTATTATCTTAATATAATTTTCAGTCTGTGAAATTGCACTTGTTGTGGGAACTCTCATGTCATGATCACCTTATTTGTGTTAGTGATGGTGTGTTAGCTCCGCATAATTTGCTGATTAATTCTTACGTATTAATTGAACAAATAAATTAAGAAATTGCTTAACCTTTTATGTCTGGAATTATATGAAGTACCAAGGAAATGGTCGTGTTACTCTAAGTAATGATAACCCTTGGCCTTCACTAGTGGTCATCGTTTTGAGTTATGAATTAAGGCGGTCGATGAATGAAAGGATTAGTACAAGAAAATTACTTTGTTGTTTTATGTATTAGATTAGCTTGTACTTGTAGCTATACGGTAAATACATTCTATCATATCATATGTACTGATTACCACGTTTTGTATATTTATAATAGTAGTTTATTTAGTGGTATTTAGTAAAGGTTAGTTACATGTGAACTATAAGTACATAATTATAAATGTGGACTGGATAATAATTATAATTATTTAAGTATTTAGACATACATTGTACATAGAACGTACATTGATGGCAATGATAAATTATAATTTTGCACAATTGTTGGTTGATACGACTGTATTTTTCAAATCTGAGTGAACCTAAACAAAATTGTTTGAACTGTAATTTATGCGTCTTCAACACATCCTTTATCATTACCTGCAATACACAGATAGATGTCAATTGCTCGTAAAATGATTTAAAAAAGTCTTTTCTAACATTCAAGATAGCTGTAACTTTATTAAATTAAATGAATGCCCCGCTGTGCTTATATGGCTGAGAATGAACATTTAGGGTTTACTTCATTGTTGAGGAAATATGTAAGTATTCTGTACATAGATTTTGTCATATTACTATAGTACGTCACTACGCTAAGACACATTAACGCTTTGCTTAGGCAATATTTCAAAATTGAATAATAAAATGATTATTGTGTACTCTCTCATAATTAAATTAATATATAGCCAAGGAGAACATTATGTTGAACATAAAATACTGCTAGTGTACTGGTACTTTACATGTATGATATGATGTGTTCTGCTCTATGCTCTTCATTTGAAAATTAATGTGCAAAAGTGCAAAATATTTATATTTTAATTCAATATGAAATATGATAAGTATTAAGGGGTGCCATTTTCGAATATGAAATAACAGTAAAGTAGAAAAATACTAATTTTAAATCTAAAATACGAACATTAAAACATGATACTGAAAGATTTGATGGCTTCTGTCGGTTGTTATGAATGATTTATATTCGCATCGGACGTATGGTTGAAATAATGCTAAAATCTTACATTTGAATTTTACCATTATATTCATATTTACGAGCGTGTTTAAAGTGAGATGAACGTTCTGTAGTTGTGGCTATGTATGGTTACAGTATACTACTATGTTGTATTAATAAAAGAAACTAGTCGTTTGATCCTGGTAGTAATTCTTTAATGACACAAATGTGTCATATGAATAATGACATTTTAAAGATTATTCAGGTTGGTTATATTAGGGGAGGATTCTTGTCGCCCATAATTTAACCTATATGACCTCCCTCAAGAGAGTTCACTAATCAGGACAGGAATATAAGCACTACATCATGTATCTACATTTGTTAGGAAAGCATGGAAAATAATCTATATTATGTCAGTAAACATGTTCTAAAAATAAATGATGAGGAAAGTACACACACTCAGACATGTTATTAAGGGTGCTAATGCGCTCATGCCTTTTCGCCTTCAAATGAAATAGCAGAAGCGTAGAAATATTAATTGAAATACTCAAATACTTTTCAAGATGATTGTGCTGTGATGTGAGGAGGCATGTCTTTCTTTGGTTATGTAGTAGCAATAATTTTTATTAGAATGCAAACTTGTGGTTGTATACTTGTATAGCTATTAAAGCTTGAGTTTTACGACATAATATTCTTAACAATCAGACATTTCCATCATATTGTAAAGCTTATCTAAATATAATTACAGTTTTAATAATACTTTATTTTTATGAACACTACTACAGATACATTATGGAACATTCATTCATACACAACACGAATTACGTATAACTACTCATTCATAATAATACTTGCTACTGAGTATGGCTAGTCTCACTTTTAGTACGAAAACATTCGGTGATAAACACACATTTTACTGCAATCTACCTATAGTGACAGTAAAAGAGGCAAGTAAATCATAAATGAAGGAAACTGAATTTAACAGAGAAAATGGAAAAGATATGTATGCAGTACATTACAGACTTGTTTTATATGTGAATGTATTCAAATGTGATGCAATCTTAAATAATATTTTCTAACAATCCAAGAATTCTGAATGTTAATTCATTAAACTGTAGGTAAAGCAAACACCGGTGGCATTCGTTCGGCATTGTATGCTGTAGTGTAATTAGCCGTCATAAAATTACCAACTTCGTAATTAGTTATAATAATGTATTAGTCAGTCAAATTTAAATAAGTTTGCTAGCTAAGCACAATAAAACAAAAGGAATCCCCACAGCTCAAATCTTACTTAATTACTTATAGTGATATTTTTCTTTTATTTATCCTAGCCCATCCATAGTCTCATTACTAAACAGGCAGATGGACATTACCAGAAAAGAATAAATATTTACACAGTAAAGAAATTTTAGCATCATTGACTGATACTGTTGGACTCAATTTTGAATATCCATTCATTGCTACAAATATTTACTTAATATATCTTGCTAATAATCGAATAATAAATTAGCACAGCATAAATGGAAGGACAGCTCGATGATAGTATTTAACGATTAAGTACAATGTGCAAATAGAAAAATTAAAATAGAAGTTACTTTGGGCCTTGAATTGAATTCTTGAATGCAATTCTTATTAATAAAAGTATTAGCAGTAATGAATTCACAGTTTTAATTTTGATAAAATAAGAAAACCAGTATTGCAAGAGATTCTGCCCTCATACTATACAGAATTAGTAGACATGCATACAAATCTTATATGTACATTGCATTAATAATATGACATTGGCATTACCTACTTTAAAGTAAGCAGTACACTTTTACATTATAGTTTTAGTAAAGTAGGTAGATTCCTACAGGTATACCACAGAGACATAAATCAATTTTAGGAGCGAAAATTGGCGGTAGAGCTTAGTACAATGGTGGTCTTTAACCATTATGACAACTTTTAGAGACAAATTTTGAATTCTGAACTTTCGAATAACTCAGTTATAATGAAATTCGATTTTATTGAAAAGTAATACTTGATGCACTATTCGACTTCTAAAATGAAAGGTATGTTCCACAGTGTAGGTGTAGGTCTCCCATTGACGTGAAGATTTTCTGGTAGCATATGTACAAAGAGGCGAGAGCTATGAATTTATACAGAATGTGTACAAAACTTTAGTAAATGCACAGTCATTATAAATAACGATTTGAACGAACTGTTGAAATATCGCTTTGATTTTGATACAACGTTATACATTACATATAAACAATTATTACTCCTAGACCTACTTTTACTTATTTATCCTTATGTTTAGATACTTGATTTTGATAAAGGAATCATTGTATATTGCCTTAAATTTTTGTTGATTTTTGCAATATTATTTTCTACGATTGAAAATAACCTTCGTGTATGTTCTAGCCATTAGTATTCGATATTTCTATTCAATTGTTAATACATTATGGTATTATTGACTTTTGTTCTGCTATTTACAAGTGAAATGTATGAATGATGACTCTATAATGTAGATAATGTTTTAAATCACGATGACTTCAGTTTAGATGGAATTCTTATGTAGGTAATCATTCTTCGGATTTATCATCTGAATTACTTTTCGTATTGTCATAGTCATCTAAAAATTGAGTATATTCATCATAGGTAAGATTGAGTAGATTGCTGGAATAGGTCAAGTCTGCAGTAGTCATTGGAACATTTCGTCTTCGACGACGGTAATGGTGCTGACTAGCAATTTCTATACAAAGAACTACCAACTTATGGTTGCACGCAACCTTTTCTTGGCCCATTAGTTGACCTTTGAGTAAATCAGAAGCCAGGCCGACATTTGTCTGCTTGTCTGCATGCCAAGCCTCACAAGATTCACTTTGTCTTGCTCGAACGCCAAATTGATCAGCCCCGTGCCAAACCAACTTCTGTGGCCTAAGATAAATTAAGACATATCCTATTAATTTGTCTATTGGAAAAATTCTAATTAAGAACATGGGACAGCTCAAAAGAATTCTCTAGCTTACAATTGACAAAGAAAATAATGAATGCATTCCTTCCTTACCAATGGAATTCTTGAATAACATTTTTCCCACTAAAGGAATAAATTTGTGGAGGTCGTGTCACAAATTTCCCATTCCCTTGGAATATTTCCGACCATGAATTGAAAAGAAGATCTCCTTTCGTATTCAACACAGGCAAGTTTCGATCCGTGTATTTGACAATAGAGTCCAGATTTTGAACCCAGGATGTAAGAAAAGCTCGGAATGTACCCTGAAGATTGGCATTTCGTGCTTGGCGGTAACAATTGTAATCAGCTCCTCTGACGCCATGCATATCTCCACTTAACGGTTCGTTCAATGCCGCAATCCTCAGCTAAAACAGAAACCACAGGGATTTACCAAACATTTCAAAAATCGTTAATTACAATAGCAACTTCTCAACTTACTTGAGTCATTTCCTTTGTGGAAAAAGCATAATACAAAAATAGTAAATTACTTTCTATTGCAATTCAATGGCTTATCTTACGATATCGTTAAATATCGCGAGCACAAGTACTGTAGCACTCACTATTATAATATGATTACAACAGAATTAAATATACTTACACCAGGTCCATCAACTTTGTTAATTAAACTGGAAGCTTCAAATGGGGGTCTTATTATTGGGGGTTCTGTAGTGAATTCAGTTTGGGACATTGTTGGCGGGGCTCTAAGTATTTCTCCCATCTGCACAAATTGTAGAAAGAATTACACTGAAGTTCATTATTTTCTAATACTACGGTTTTTAATTTCTACTTACCAAAATGGGTTTCCATCCTTCGGACACTCGGGCAAATAAAAGCTCTTCATCTTTTATGTACGCTATCGTACCAACTGGACTGTACTCGGATGTCTGCAGCATAACATGAAGAGTCAATTAAATGTGCAATGGGTGTACAATATTATAAGTGTAATTACATAGGCTATATTGTACATACTTTGAGCATTGCTTCTTTAGTTAAGAACACCACAGCTCCATGGGAGACTTTCGACCCTTCTCCAGGGGATCCTGAGAGAAATAAAATTAGCATTAGTCTCACTTTTTTACAAAGCAAATTTGTCATTATGCAAAATAATCAAACCATGGTTGCGAATTTGGGGAATGTCAGTGTTACTGTTTAAGTTACTCGACTCTCGGAGCCGAGCTCTGAGACCTGCAATTCCTCCTTTTTCTTCAAACGCAGCATTTTACACACACATTGTAATTCTTATAATCGTATCATTTACGATGAAATGATATATCAAACATTGGATAATAAAGGCATTAGCTTACCAGGTGATCCTGGATTTCCCGATGGTCCTATGGGTCCAATGTCTCCCTTTTCTCCAACAATACTTAATCCGGGAGGTCCTGGCAAACCTGGAGGTCCTTGTTACAGAATATTAAGATTCAGAAAATTTACAAACGCGCATTCAATTCTGTAAATGTATATTTTGATACTAAACTAATCCGAAAATGGAAAGTACCTGGAGGACCAGCAGGCCCAGCTGGCCCAGGGGGCCCAGCAGGTCCACGTAACCCAGAAACTTCGTAGTTAAAAAAGTTTGGTTCTCCTTTCTCTCCTAAAAGATAATAGTCATTACATGGACTTCATAAACACGAAAACTAAAGTTATTGGATAATTCCACATCTATATTACCTTTTTGCCCTTGTAGTGAGATGCCCGGTAATCCTTGTTTACCCTAAAAAAAACAATTTATGTACAATTCATTGATGTTTGTAATAAATATATTAAATTTGTTTTTCAAGTTGAGCTGACATAACCGGACATAAAATAAATATTTCATTACCCCATTAACCAACTGTATTGCGGCATGGAACAATAATAAGTTGTAAATTCATTTTGAAGCACAAAAATGCTCAGATGTGCTAATTAGATTTAAACGCAACATGCAACAACAGTATGTATGCACTACTAACTACTACAAACTATAGTAAAACTTCAACTTACTGGAATGTTATGTTTAACAATACTTACCGGCCAACCTGGAATACCGATTTCACCCGGTGGACCCGGAGGACCAGGCTTCCCTCGTTTCCCGCGTTGTCCTTTTTCTCCCTAAAGGGTATAAATATGCACATTACCATTTTAATATCATAACTTCATAACATAAGCAAGCAATGCGTCATAAAATGGCACCTTGTCACCCTTTGGCATAATCTGGTCTACAGAGTTAAGTATGTCTAAATTCGTGGAACTACTGGAAATTCCTGTTGAGGGTGGTCCTAAATACATTCGTATCAGTATTAAATTGTGTATATTACTTTACGACTCAATGTGAGTAATATAAATAAATATTTGCGTTTTAATAAATTAGACATATTAAGTATATCATAATGTGTAAGATTACTAACCAGGAGGTCCTGGTTCTCCGATACTTCCCTTTTCTCCCGGCAATCCAGGTAAACCGTCAATTCCTCTCATGCCTGTGTCACCTTTAGGACCAGAGAATCCTCTCTCCCCTTTTAAAAATTATGACTCTTAGCCATTTAATTATAATGTGTAATACAATTACAAACACGGGAGTCATTCTAATGCACACACCTTTATCTCCAACTCTCCCTTGCATCCCTCTTTCTCCTTTTTCACCAACATAACCTTTTTCACCCTGGAAAATAATATTGCATTAATAACCTCCAATTGTTTCTAATTTAAATATATTTCAATATTCTTACTTTTGGACCCATGATGCCTGTATCGCCTTTGTCTCCTAAATAAGAAATTTTTAAAGTTTAAAACAAAATCCTTGAAAATTTCCTAAATGTGTAGCAAATCGAAAATTGCCTTTCACAAATATTATATTATACCTTTCGGACCCGGTAAACCAGGTCTTGCCATCATGGTTCCACTTCCCATTTGTTCCTATAAATTACAGAGTATATTAGACTGGTTAACTTTTACAAGAAAATATTGTATGCAAATATTGAACCTTCAATAAATTTCTCGGTCTCCAATCCGGCTGCATTTATTAGTGATAGCAAATTACGTTAACAGTTAAACTAAATTTTGTGATTCTTTGCATTTACCGTCTTTACTAAAAAGCTACTTTTATTAACTTACGTCCATTCCTAGGAATGTTGGTCCAGCACTGATTCCTGGAGGACCAGGTAATCCCTTTTTCAAAAGCACAAACCAATTTTCATTTGAAAATGTTACAGATCCCAATAATTACTTTAATGATACTTTAGAATGAATTATGCTAGTTGCAAAAATTATCTTACAGGAAGTCCAGGCGGGCCACTAATTCCAGGTTCCCCTTAAAATCATTAAAACAGTATGAACAACATTGGCTTAATGTTTAAAATTGCAATTTTATGTATTCTTAATACCTTTATGGCCTTGTACACCTTCGGGTCCCATTTTCCCAATATCTCCCCTGAATTTAAAAGTGTATCATGTTTAAATCAACCCAACTTTATATTTTGTAAACTGATTCTTTTCTTCATTATATACTTATGACATACCTATCGCCCTTTTCACCTCTCAAGCCTGTCAAGTAAATGCAAAAAAAGATTTTAGTAAAATTCCTCTCGAGAGCATCATTTTAAATCTTAAAGCATCTTTTCGCTGTGTTCAATGTAATTTACCCTGAATGCCCATCATTCCTTGTGGGCCAGGCGGGCCTTGCAAACCTCTGGGTCCTATTTCCCCAGGTAAACCTTTCATACTCTCTGGAATCTTAAGCAGAATTTCAGTGTAGTTGCAAGAACAAACAGGAGGACTGCTGCTTCCACCGCCACCGGTATCAAATGGTTCATTCTGTGGATAACAGTTCATTAAGTATATCATTACACGACATAATTTAAGTGGATTTCTATTCACAATTGCTACCTGACATTATCTTCTTGATATTCTCATCCTAATTCTCATTATATTCTTTATGACCTGCATTTGTCAGTGGCAGAAAGATACTTTCATTTTTAATTACCTACACAAGTTCTAATTCTCCATAGTCGTCTTCTGAGATACTTTAACCTCCGACTTCTTTAATAAGACTGTATGAGATCTCATTAATCAAGCCTAACGAGGTGCTTTCGATAAGCCTAAGTTAAAACCGCTTCTACAAATATACTAAATACGCGCGTAAGTATGATGCACAGAAAATGCATATGAAAAAACAAATTTACATGATATTAAATATACTTTTCTTGGGGTTCTTGCTGCGTGTTTACATAAAAAGTAAAATCCTATGTGTGGACGACCGCTAATGGGACAGCAATAAAAACAAGACAGACCAGTTGCTTCTCATCTTCAGAACTTTGAGAGTGGATTACATATGCCTATTCTTAATTTGGGATCACCAGCACCATTCTCCTTTTAACAAATCCTAGGGGATTACAGCACATAGGTAGAAGTCTGGTAATAATACTTAAAGGCAATACGCATTCTTATCTAAGACATGAAAAGGTCTACCTTCTTATCTCTAAGTAGTAGCAAGCTAATCAATATTCTGGATACATCCGTTAATATCGATTCGTTAGTTAATGAGCCGTTAGTCAATTGTGACTAATGATAAATATTTTAACAACTGATCTCCTTGCACTCAAACTTTTAGAGTTCTTTATAATTGCTTTCTCATTGAGTAGTACACACGGTAGATTTTCCATAAAGTAAGTAAACGTCAAACCAAGCTGCCTTGATTTTTGTGAAAAGGTAATATTCAAAGACAGTACAAGTTTTGTTGATGTTATCCGTGTAATCTGATTAATATTATTGTAACGAGTTACATAGAGTAGTTTCAGTACCAGGCCAAAATTATGTCAGATATAGTAAATCTGTAAAAATGCAGTACACGCAAAACATCCTTCACTGACAATAAGAACGAAAGTGCTGGTGAAAGCAAGACCACTCTCCAATGGGACAAAACATTACGAAGTTATTAGCTTTGCAAAGCAATTGTGTTAGTAAAGTTTATTTTAAAATGCAGAACAGACCTGAAACTCTTGATTAATGTTAAACGGGAATAAGTATGAATTGTTACCCACTTCATTCCCCGTGCAATAAATTTTGTGTAATACCGTTTAGAAACGCTAAAAGAAAACTTGGATGAATCAGTAAAATACCTCCACTCCTGATCTAGGTCCAGATTCATGGAATGTTGGCATTCGTCCTGGGGGTCCAGGTGGACCTCTTACTGAAGCTCCTGGTTCACCCTGTTTAAAATACTCTATGACTTATTGTTAAATTCAGACATGCTTTTATTGCAATGTACGCACACAGAAAACAAACCTACATTAACTAAATAGTTAGTTGTAATAATAGGGCAGTGCAAATGTATTGCAAATGTAAAGCAAGTTATCTATTTAACAAGCAAACAATTATCTCACTACTGCTACAGTAATTTTATTACTTACTACGCAATCTAATTAGGACCTTCATGCCATATCAAGGAGTTAGCAAAGCTAATGCAATTAGGATGTTAAGCATGAAAACAAGGAGATATTTGTTTGTAAACCAGAAACAGAAAGACATGAAAGTATTGTAGGATGAGAGGGAATCGTCTTTAGGTATTCATTGTTTTGACGTACCTTCCTTTGTCACTTGTACAGATATTATTAATTCTACATAACCACTACGCTATATGCATGTAAATTACGGTAGTTCTACATAAATTATACTACACCGTTAGCTACGTATATTCATAATTGTCTATGAATTACCATTTCTTAGCTTATGCATTACACAATTATTAGAAAAGACATTGTAGAATACACGACAACCACGTACTAAATACTATGTTATTACTCAGTACTATGTACAACATACCCCTAAAGTGAAGTAAATTTTCTATGAATTGCTAATATATACAAATATTTACCACTATACGTTATATTACATACTATACTATTATACTATCCTAATTAAACCACACGTTTTACCAATAAAACTAAACTAATTACGCAATGATACGCATGTTTATGTTTCTTATTAAACAGCGCACTTCTCCACATAGTTACTAATAATACAAACTGAACTAGTTACTGCTGTAGTATGACCAATGGACTACATTTAAAAAGTTGATAGTGATGTACATAAGTTATGTAAAGACCTTCACCTTTTCTCCTTTTTGACCCTTAATATTGAATCCTGCCAAATTGAACGGATCGGAAGAATCAGGCGATGGCGGCGGTCGTGGTGGCGGGGGTGGCAAACCACCTGCACCACTCCCCATTCCAAGTTCATTCTCATCACCATCCTCATCATCAAAAGACTTCATGCAATAGAAAGATTAAAAAATATAATCAAAATCAAGTTTTACAAATGATACGCTTATAGTAGACAAATCATGTCATGTCCCTTCCATGATCTTAAAGATACTGAAAACTATAATGTAGTCCTGTACTCCTTCTGCATTAACAAACAATTAAAGCAGCACTACACTAGAAACATTAAACAATAAAATTATATAAACGCAAGACAAACCTGAAATGAATTATAATCGTACTCATCGTCGTAAACGGTGGAACCTTCAGACGAACCAAACTGTACAAAAAACATTTAAACTACTATTGAACAAATACAGCTACAGATAATTGTAAATAAAACAAAAGCAAAAGGAGCTAAAAAGATATTGCGAATGCTTGTTAATATTAGTACAGAAATAATTGAGAATCATTTCACCAGGCATAAGTCTATACGTACACTTAAAGTAAATAACTTCACTTATCTAAGTAGTCGGAATTTTTAGATCTCGAGCTGTATAATAAATGCATTTTACTAGGAATGGTTGCGCTGTATTTTTTAGTTATCAAGAGCTGTAGCCACGAGTCAATGAGTCACTTAATTGAATTGTATCAGATGAAGAAAGGCTTATTGCCGGAATGCCTAACCGTATAAGGTAACAAGATGAACAGGTAATCATACTTTAGACAAAATGTTGTCAGTCAATGTATAATCATTTTCGCCTGAGGTAGGTTGTAATTAAGCGTTATAATCAAGTCAGTCAAACAAAACACCTTGTTATCTAACGTGTCTGATCTCTATCTAATTTAAAATTTAAAACTGCACGTGGCAAATAATGGGCCACAGAGTAATACTTTGCGACATCGTTGGGCCATTTCTATGCTAATTTTCAGCACAATTTTCCTTTAATGTTATGTACATTAAGACAAGCTAAATTTTTCTTCTTAGTGGAAAGTTATTAACTGCTAACTACACACCTTTGTATAATATGAATTTGATGTATGCTTTGTTCTAGTAGGTTGTGGCTGCTAGTAGCCCGAGTGTCTGAAGTAACAACAATATTAAACATTGCAATTTGAAAATACAACATTGGATTAGATTGTTGAGCTGCCATTAAATCCCTTGTGTTATAAGTGCAATTTATTCATATACGACAGTAAGATATATGGATAATCTCAAGACACTTTTGATATATTGGATACGACTTCATTATTTGCATATTTTGATGAGGAACCTTTCAAAACGGGATGCGTGCTACATTTGTCTCTTCAAGTCTACATGCAGGCATACACTTTCTTATACTTAGACTTACACACTAATTCTAAGTTGGGTTATTTCGCAAACTGCTTTTTGCCTCTTTTCCTATTAGCTAAACGTCAGTTTGCAGTTTTCCACATTTTGGGTAAAAAAATTTTTCATTCCAAGTTGCACCCTGAAGAAAGTATAACTTTTAGTGAAATACATAATAATTATGCAGACCCTCTGGTAGAAGATCCCTTCAGGTAATCCTCCACGGTGTCGTGTGAGAATTCTAATGCGTACCGAACCTGCTTGCCATTTCAAATGGCTCACGACTGTTTTTGCTTAAGACTAAAAATTATTTACTGTGGCTTAGCATAAGGAATTTTGAATGTACACCTACTTTATAAATGATTTATAGCTAATTATAATATACATTGGGTCTAATGGAAAACAAATAATTTTTGACATCGTATGATTTTCCATAAAAAATTTTTGTTTTGATGTATGTTCAAATTATGAAAAGTACAATGACAAATGGCAGATTTTGTTGAACTCATAAGAAGGACATCAATACGATAACAGGGATTATGAAACTAAACTCTTGAATACCTGCTGATATAACACTTGCTAAACATGTAATTGATATTTTATTTGCAATATATATTTGTCATAGGTCCCGCTACAGGTACTTCCATAGTGCAGGTAATTGAAAAGATGTTTCTTGCAGATAAAATTGGAATATAGTTTATTGTTTATTGAAGAAGGGCTTTCATGGCATGCAGTTCAATTCATGTCAAGGCGGAATATCGAAATAAGATTTCTTAGTATCCATGTTTGCTAATGGTTCTTAGGCGCACTAATTAATGCGTACTTGATATTCTGCTACTACCATAAAAAGAGACAAAGTATTTCGAGATATCTATATCTACTTATTGTCTCTGAATTGCAATTGCTTTCAGAAAGGAGAAAATAGGTACTTACCTCTAACTCTTACTATTTATGTTATAAGGTATATTAACTCTTATTTTGTTTACAAATATGTGTTAGTATTAGACAAAAGTGGAAGTTAGGGAACACCAAACCCCTAAAATTCAACTTCCTAAAAATTGTAATTGGTAAGGTTTCATGATGTAATATGTAGTGCGGTAAGTATTATGTGAGCAGTGAAAAGTAATAATTATAGTGCATACAGAAGCTGTACACATCCAGTGCTAGGAATGGAACATTAAATGAAAACAAATAAGGATCAGAAAAGGTTTGAGTAATAATATCGATAGAAGCAAAAGTTTGAAAAGTGATATCTTTCAGGAATTGAGAGTTTGCTCGGTAATTTTATGCACAGATGAATAGGGAGGAAGTAAAACGGAAGAGTAAAACAATAGAGCAGAGATAATGTAAAGTTGAGACAGACCGAAAGGGAATCGTCACATTGAACTTCAGCAACTCCAGGCATCCCGTACAGCTTCAACTCTTGAATGGCACCCTTTATTAATAAAATCGCAAACACGACACGTAGTTTCACAATCAAACTCATTATAATACAAGTCCCAGAAAGTTATAAGTCACTCACACATTAACTAAACGTAAGTTTCGTAGTATATATTTATGCAGACAATGAAATTGATATTGATATATATCTTGAGCTTGAACTAAAACGCGTACTTTAGCACACACGGGATGCAAAACCTTTCGATTATATTAATCAAAGGCAACGTACGGTACATTATTATGTCTTCATCAACATTAAGGTTCAGAATTTATGAGTATGCACACAAACGTTCTATTTGCTTTCACATGGATTTGATACCTTAGATAACATCTGCTAACATTACACCAACTGTCTAATATAGTTAGGCTATGTTATAAAAGAGGGGTGATTGGACTTCTTTATCAATTGAACCATTCTTGTCCTGAATGCACATGACTTAAGAAAGTTTACATGATCTTGAATTAAATCGCAAATATTATGCGTCAAATGGAAAACTGCAAATGTATACGCCAAAATGCGTTGATATGTAATCACAGGCCATATTATGGGATCTTAAGATAGAAACTAAATTACTATAATGAAGTTGAGCAGCAACACTAAGTTATTGAAGTGAGTTGATGTAGCAATATATTTATCATACAAACAGTGGGTAGAAGCCATCTAAAGTCGCAAATGTTCATATTTGTTATGCTTTCGCATGATTTACTTATAATTTTTCTGTTATGACCATCTCGCTACTGTATTGCCCATTAAAGTCAGACGAATTGGTTGGTTAGCACCAAGATGTAAGACAACCAATGCTAAATCAAACTATGGGCAATAAAAGAGACTTATGACAAACCATGAGTTTTGATTTTGCATATAAGCAGCGTTAATAATCGATTTGCTTGCAGATCACAACACAAATGTAAAAAATGCGAGAAGCAAAAAGGTTTTTATCAGGATTTTTTGCTTCAATAAAAGGTAGGTAATACAAAAGACCGCAGAACTTTAGATAAACTTTGGAAAATTCCGTCAAAACTAAACATGTCGTGTGATGAACACCTTTTTCATGTTCCAAACGTGTAGACTTGCTTTATTTCCTTTAGAGGATAGACTCAGTGCGAGATTTGCAACATTTCAAAATGAGAATGATCTCATCCACATATGGTTAAATAGATGTTCGTTCATACCGTCAATAATTCAAACCAACTCTTAGCTTGCGACAAAGACTATTTTATGGAATAATGACTGCGCAGCATATTTAAGTATGAGTAATGAGAAGTGTGATGGGTCTATATAGCCAGTAGTTATCATGAGAAAAGAACCATTCAAATAATAAAAAATTAATAAGAATAAATTATGAGTATCAGTATACAAAATGTGCAAAGTGTAAAAGAGCGACCTAATGTATGTTACAAATGAAGTATGTCTACTTCTACTTTGTGTTTATGAGTTTACATTACAAGGCAAAATATTTACTAGACTTGATGTGCAGATAAAAGTCTTACTCGAATGTGTATGTGTGTAAGTAAGTGCAAGAACGTCTCGCTTAGGAAAATACAAATGACAATGACACCCACGTAAGGTAAGTATGCATATAAACAATAATAATGTCACTCCCTACACGTATGATCATGATCATACATTATCTATCATTTTTATGAATGGGTCTCTTCTCTCTAATATTTTAATAAGTTTTATCTACGTAATATATGCATTTCAATTACAATATTTTTGCAATAAACGCTGGATATGAGAATGGCACAGACTTTAGACTTCTATCTGTACTATGACTTAAAAGAACTCTTCTGACTCTTCTTACTTTTCTTTGTACCCAGACCTCCTCAAAACCTTTACACAAAAAGAGGCATTGCCTCTTTTCGATAAATGTACCTAAGAGTTTCACTTGATTTACAGTGTTAATTCAATGAGAAGTATTTCTTTTACAACATATCTTTGTGTATGCTTCTATAAAAATGTTGTAGAGTTGTAGTATTATAGGCACACAAACTGTGCAAACATCAATTAAACTTTCACCATGACAAGTCACCCTGTCAGACTAATGGAACTTTATTTAAGGAATGTCACGTTACTGTTTCCCAAGCTATGAATCTAGTCCCAAGTAAACATACCGTCATTAATTATAAGTAAACACTTGAAGTAGTATTTCTACTCTATTATCAATTATTGTTTTATGCCAATATCATTTCTTAAAACATTCTGTGACATGTTTGCAAATACAAATATTGACAGAGTATTCATGCCAAAAATATCATGGATCTCTACCATTACTATAGCCGAATTATGAACTAAAATAACCTTTATTAATAAAAATGTAATTACAACTCTTTTGGCTATGGATTTAAATAATGATTTCACTTTTTCATTGATCAATAAAAACGGAAATTTTGGCCCTATATGACTGTCCAACACTCTCAAATACACATTTGCCATTTAGGGTGTCAACAACCAGGAGCTTTTGCCAACGAGGTCGAAAATTCTTTCTTTTTGCCATCTAGGTTTTGCCAACGATGTTTTGTCAATTTGGAGGTTTACCCAAATTGACATTTAACATTATCTCCGACATTGTCAAGCGAAAGAAACTATATGCTACATTTATGTACAGCACATATAAAACAAAGGGGTTCTCTTTCGTAAAGTCTTGTAATGCACACCGGCGCAGCACTAAGATACCAACAAAAGTAAATGCCGATGTCGATTTGGATAGCACACGTAAATATCTTTGAGGTTATTATTATGCGGATTATCCAAACTCATATATTCTTGTCTGTAGAGAGATTTGCTCTATGAAAATGCCTTCACTTGTTGCAGACAGACAGACGTTTACTTTTGGTTTGTACCTTTAACCTAAACCAAGTTTACGTAACCTCTTTAAACTGTGTATGTTCAGCGAATACATTAGCATCTTAAACCCTTTGAGAATGTTTAGTTTTCTCTTAAGGAATTGCATTGATGAATATGCTTTGAAGACAAGGATTAATTACTGAATAAATACCAATGAGAACATTGGAGCTATGAATATATGTGTAGACAGCTTATCCAAAATCTTAGCTAACACTTTGTGGGATAATAGTTATATTAGTGTTACATAATATTAACGATTTATCAAGAATGAAATGCAGCAAAAGGGTTCCTATTCTACACATTCTAGAGATGCTACTTTACAGCAATTTATATACTATGTAAACCTATTAATCAGGAAATTAATGAGCAAATACACTTAAAAGTACATTTGACCATGGCATGTGTAAATCAACTTCACTAATGCACCAATTACACAGATGTTTCATAATAGTGGCATGTTCTGTTAAATATAAGTAATCGTATAGTACACGAGTACCGGGAAATGAAGTGTTAGTGCTATTGCCTACTGTTTGTACATTAGGTAACCCGCTGATAATTATAGGTATCAAATCTCAATAAATTGTCGACCTATTTATATAGCGATATAGGAACTATCAAAATGTGAATGCATACCGTTACACGCTTTAATGTACCATATGTTAACTTCACTATTCAATGACCGCCCATAGACACCATCACACGACCACTTTAAATCCCAGCACAATTGATGCATTTTTACTGTGGATATCACTCTGACTTTTTCAAAATATTTGTAGATGATCTATCAGGTGTCACTTTTCAATTATTATAATTCAGTAGTGGAACTTGTGGTAGACATTCTGATTCAAGTTTGCGTCTGAATATTTGCGGTATGCAGGAAACACTCGGAATGTGCCTTATCACTATCACGCACTAAAGTAATTCTCACCATGTTTTACAATAACCGTAAATATATATGTAGGTATCCATTTCCAGTCTGATAGCTAAAGGCTATTTTTGTTTAGCTATGATATACGATGTCATTATGGCACTATTTCTGACAAACAACCTGGAATATGCTGTCAATTACTAAAATTTACAATGATTCTATAAAATTTTCAGTGGTGTACTTAAAGTATCCTGTAAATACTGTGGAACTATCTGTCCAAGACAGAAGTAACACATTTTGGTCCGAGAAACTATTTGATAGAGATGTTCATTCTTGCCTTGACTAAGGATAAAAGAAGTCTGGTTATTTTGTGCACAAATCAACAGACATTATACAGTTTTTAATTTACACCATATACGTACTACGAGACGGAGATGTAGTAGAAGATGCTTAGGTGTGTGTGGAGTAGCTCGCTATATATAATAATATAATATCCAGTTGAACTTTGCGTCTTGTCTGGTGTGTTGTGTATAACTACCACTTACTTTACTTACTACCTGTTTGTTAAGTATTTATTAACCTGGAGTCGAGTATATTGGAGAGGCTTTGAATGTTAATACTATCGCTACTTGACTTACTGCGTTCCCTTGATTTGGGAGTTGGTCTGACTTTGGGTTTGGATTTGGTATTGGACGTGAGATGAACTAAAGTAAAATGTAAAGTTAAGCACAGGGCTAGAATGTGTAACTCTACAGTTGAGTTTGAAGATTACTACTATGTAGGTTCGTAATGTAATTCAGTGAGATTGTATGCAAGCGTATACGCTTATTAGTGAGTTTGGTATAGAAAAGTTGGGTCATACATGGTAGGTAAGCGGCAGATGTGTATTGCGTATACGCTTACTTATGGTGTGTTGTGTTGTATGTGTGTAAACGAACATGAGTTTTTAAGTAAGTGTAAATCAGTCGGAAAGGCAAGAAGGCAAGGTTTGGTAAACCATTGGAAGAGCAATACGATGTAATGTAATGTAATACAACAAGGGATGTTAGTTGATGATGACGGTGTTAGCCGTGCAGTCCAGTGTAGAAGTACTAGATTGGATCGGGAATGGAAAAGATGATGATGGAACATGGAAGAGCATTTGTGTACAGTGTATTATACACACACTGTGAAAATCTCTACTAAATACTACGTAAGAATCGAATGTGAGCAACTACTTTCAGTTCAGTTCTAAGTACAAAAGAACATAATCATATAGTGTATTGCAATGCAGGAATATTAGGGAAATAATGGAATACCTTTACAGGATTTAGATGTGGCACAACTCGCATCCCGTCGTTGCCTTCAAACTGCATCCCATTTACTACATATCCGACGGAAACAGAAATGCATTTCCATGTTAGGAATATATTTATATTAGATGTGTAATGTAACCGGTTGAAAAACATATAGAGGACAAACTGCCTATTACAGATAGTATGCATGGTCGTACAATGTAATTGTAGTGCATTCAGAACCATTTATACAGCAAACTACGTTTTTTAACAGAATGTGAGAAACTCAATGAAAATCGAAATTGTTTTAGATTGTCTCTATACTCTCTGTGCTATTATTGTATGCAATCTGAAGTAATGTAATATTATTTTGAATGTAAAACCTAAAGTTAGGAGAGTCGAGGGTAGGGCAGTTAGAGTATCATGTTAGGCTTTGTAAAGTTTATTGTGTTTGTTGTAGATGTAGGTAAATACAGTGCACGCTGTATACAGAAGTTAGGATAGAATGTAAGAACTACAATAATGTAAATTGGTAAGTACCAGTTACTGGAGAGAAAACTCATGGTTTAAGGAGAACTTTCATGACAAACCTAACCACAGGGGAAGGGATTCCACTTCAACAAGAGATTTTAGGTCCTTTCCTGTATAATATTACGTTGAGCCACTATGTAAAGGTTTTTAGCATTTCTATACCTTAACTAAAGTTTTGTGGATATGTACCCACTATGTATAATACAAATCTTTTTTCTACATTTGTTTTCTATTTAATACATACATCGTATTCGTATTTAGAAGATTCAGTTTGTGAGAGGAAGAAGACTGAATTAAATTATACAGATAAGGTATGCAGAGATATAAGAAATGCACCATGCAGTAAGGCATCTATATGTTAAGAAATACTTCGGATTAGAATCTTTCCCAGCTTAAAACTGCGGGAAACAATGAATGGATAAAATATAAAATGGGATAGAAGATTTCCATCCTGAGGAGGACCTAGGTAACTATGCGTAGGAAGATGTACACCGTTTTATAATATCAGATTGTATCTCTAGAATGATGAGAAACTAAAAATGGAATACGGGGAGAAAGAAAAGGTAACTTTAGTTAGCAGTACGAAATATGTATAAAACGTGTAGCGTGCATAACCACAGTTACAAATGATCTGCATGAAAAGTACAAGCTTAGTAATTTGAGTATTTCTTTTAAAAATGTGAAGTATTTAAGTAGATACCTGAAGTGCCATAAAAAGATTCCAATTTAATTATAAACAATTGGAGTCTTAAACTGTTCTAGTGGGAATAGTATGGAACACCCTGTAGGGAGCTAATGATCTGGTGAGAATAAAGCAGGATGCTTACCTGTGTGTTAACCTTTGGCTATAAGTAGTGTTTGATAGAGATTGATCTGATGTGAATGAGGCAGCTGCATGCACTGCACCTACTTCTTTCAATATGTTAACGTGCGTGTGTGTAACTCCCTATAATGTTGTTTATACGAAACTTGGAGTGTCGGAGGAGATTGAGAGTCAGGTGAGGTGAGTTAGTTGGGATTGGGATGTGATGTCAGTGTTTTGTGTAGCAATAAAGATACAGTGTTATGTTTGGTGCACAGTGTGTAATATTGGCTGTGTAAGGTAATAAAAGGAAACAAAGCCTCTAACTTGAACTTGACGGCCACACCACACCAGAAGAGCAGACTGCACCAGGTATGGACATAAATAGATGTGAAGTGCTGACTGCTTTGAGATGAAGTGATGCGCTGTGATTTCATGATCTAAATGTCTGATATGAAAGATACTTTACCTACATTATTATTATTATGCGTGTATATTCATAGAAAGGTAATGGTGATGATGGCAATTCGTGTCAGAGAAGAAAGGGAAGTGGTTATTTATGATGACGGATCTAAGATTTTTCTAATAATGTGTATTACTCAAGTAATTGAAGTCTAATAGGTACCTAATTTCATTATAATTTGTAATACCTAACATCTTTCTTTTGGAGTAGCTTACAGTTTTTATTTTTGACCTGTCTTTAATATCCTGCGGTTTTTCAACCAATAATTGTATTTTAAAAGTAGAACTGAAACAATATATTACCCATCAGTTTTTGTCAGTAATTATGCAAATAGTGTTTCTATTTACTCTAATTGGCCAGTGAAGCTTTGCACAGCAAATTAGTATGTATTTACTCAAGACAAACTTCATTGACGAGTTTTTCTGCCATAAGCCATTTGAAAAAGCTACCTTTAATTCTGCCTTACGCCATGCCCTTTTCTCATAGGCTACGTCATTTGTATTTTAATACAAGACATTCAGCTCAGAATCTCATCATCATCATTGTACAATAGAAAAGAATGAGAATGGGTTAAATTGGTACATATAAAATACAACATCCTCCTAGACCTCATCCCACTAAGGCATTATTGTACTGCTCTCTACCAAGTCTACCACATTTACATGCTCAAGAGTACGTGTGTAGTGTGTCTGTAGCTGACTTCTAGTGTCTAACTAAGCTGACTCCATTTATAAAGTATATACTTGTGAGCAGTGAGTATATAATGCTCACTGCTCACTAAAATCTGCCGTCTGTTTCTTTCATTCATTCAATACCAGACACATTCGTATCGTATCGTATGCACTTATATGTACATACATGTATACACACACAGACATAGATTACGCAGCATTAGAGTGTTATATCACATTAAGGTAAATCATCAAACACAAAGCAAAACGCTTTTATGGAATGTAAAATACATAGAAACAGCGTAGACATTAGGTGATGTAGGATTATAGATGATAGTATACACACTTTTGGCTTATTGTTTGAAGAGCCCTAGGCCAAATCATCATCATCAAAATATATATACAAAATAACTCACTCTAATCTAATGCAGAATGTACTTTAACAAGAATAATATTGAAAATATTTACTTCTTTTTTAATGCCACCTCATGTTCTCCCAAATATCACACGTCACATGATATCATGTATGGTAGCCCGAGAAAAAACCATATCGTGACAACGAATCATAACATAAAACATATTCAGTACCGACGGCAAATTAAGTTGGCCGCATAGTACACAGAACAAATAATATGGCATACAATTGCCAATACTTCATCCATTCACCACATTGTATTGCTTTCATTTAACAGACACTGGCAATGAAATCCCTTTTACATCGTGCAGAAACTCTTGCAAAATGCAGAAGATCGATTTGTCAAATAATTCAATCTTAAATTCATGGAGATAAACATTTCAGTAGTTACATACCATGCAGCATTTGAAGAAGCTTAAATAGTTTTGTTTTACTCAACTAAAGATACCCTTCATTGGTTGTGCTCAATGCAAATACCAACACAATCGAATCCCTACTATACAGGTTAAGCCGTACATTATTTTTTAGGTAAAAGTTCTGTATCATACTTAATTCAGCTGAGGCCAATTTTCAGGAATCCTAATTTAGTGATAAGCAAAAAATACTAAACATAATTGTTTACTTCGTAAAAATTCAGTAGTGTTTTTGAAATCAAGTTTTGACCATGTATAGTTTATAACGCATTTAAGTGTGTTGGGAAAACACGCAAAAGTTATCTTTACAGCATCGAAAATGAGTTTTTAAAACAATTTCTGGCAGATGTTCCTGAGTTTCGCTTCAGAGGTGGGGGCAACTATTTTTCAGCAAACCATAGACGCAGCATCACCAAAATATATTAAGTATTAAAGCCTCAGACTACAAGACTCCAGAACTCCAGTCTAGAGCAGACAATAAGATCCTAACCCCTAAAATGTTTCATTATATGTATACTTAGGTGTGTCATGTTGCTATCTGCATTCATAAATATGTAATAATGGTATATAACAAACACTGCTTAATTCTGCTGGTTAAACGAAGGAAATTCGTCTCATACCATCTTCTACTGTTTTGCTTTGACACGACTTATAGCTACAAAGCTTTTGTTATTTTCCATGGGTTCTCACTTAAAGAGTATTACTGTACAAAGACAGCGATGGAAATGAACACATTGTTAAGAAGCATATTGTACGCATATCCATTACCCTCAAGTCAAACAACGCAAAACAAGTTTAGTGGAAACTATAGTGAAATATAGTTTTGACACAAAATACTAACTGTCTGTCTACGGTCCATAAGTACATAAAATAAACACTGGAAGGGATATATTTATGTACGCATGGTGTATTGGCCGTGAAATGTAAAGACTATGTTCTATATAAAATAAGACAGGTAACATTGAAATGTAAAATCTTATTAGCTAATATACAGATAGAATACAAGGTACATCTTACACTTCCACTTGCAAGATAAGTAATGTAAGAATCTACAAAGTTAAGGCGGTTATCTGCTTCGTTCAATTTATGGCGTAAAGTCAAAAGGTCTGCAAAATCATTTACATTTTACCATAGCACATGAATTATGCATATACATAAACAGAACAAAGTTCTTGTGCCATGTCAATTTCGCCGGAAAGGTTTATACGCTACAAAGAACAATATGATTCTCGATGGTTTACCTGCCTTTCCAAACCTTGCGAGAAACTGACGCGAGTGCGAATCCGGTTTCCATTTGTCTGTTATAATTTAAATCAAACACTAATTTTTATGTTCATAATGTTAACATTCATCCATTTTGACAGGATTTCAAACACAAGGAGCTGTCATTTTGTCCCTGCTAGACAAAATAGCAAATTTTCTCCCATTTTTCTTAACTTTAGCCTCTAATTTAAAAATCTAGCGCTCAAATTCTTTTTTTACATTCATTTAGTGCATAAATATTCTTTGTGGGCGTAACTAAATCAACAGGGTTGTAATAGAAGGATAGAACAATTAGATTAATCTGAAACCATGTATATCCTGTCATGTCATGATACTTACTTTACATAAGGCAAAGGCTGGGGCACAGGTGAATCAGGTGAATAGAATATAAAAATTTCAAGCAGAGCACCATTCCACACAAGGTAAGAATATCTTGGCCACCAACAAAGAAAACAAGAAGTGATAAGATGACAGGGCAATATATTTCCCCTTCCTCTGTACTTGTACTGCAGCCACGCTCAATTCAATCTTTCCTGCAGTCTACTATATGGCACATACCTTCACTTCTTTAGTACTTGGCAATTTGCAACTACATAAAAATATTATCCGGAGGAAATCTCCAGCTTAACTGCATTATTACTGTCAAGGAGGATTAGGGGGCAATATTTTAACACGGGATAAACATTAGTTCCTCTCAAATACGTGCACACGGTTTACGAATGTATTTATTCGGAATTCTTCGAAATAAACGGCATGTTTAAAGCGGTTCCGCCCACAATTACACTTTGCAATTTGTCAGCTGCTCTTGTGTGAAACACTTAACGTGTATTTTCTGCACCCTTTACTGATTGCCATTTCCTACTAATTCTCTCTTTCTATCTCAAAGCTCTTATTTAATTCTTGGCATTGTAAAGCAATGTAAATAGCTAAATGGAAGTCACCTTTCTTTTTTAATTACAGAAAAACATAGCATGACATAATTAACCCACATAACATTATTAGCTATAAACTTTGCCTGCTGGGTCACATTTGTTCTCTTGGTGGCATCGTACAAAGTAAAGTAATTAAAAATGCTCTAGAGCTGTTAGAAATTTTGAACATTTCATAGTTTTGCGTACAATGGCAAACAATTCTTAAAATATTTAATATTTGAGAATTATGCTTTAATTAGTTAATTTTTAGATTATTGTAATTAATTACTTCTTGGATTACTTTCGAGTATTTGAAATGCCAAGAATTCATTCATAAATATTTTTCTTGCAAATATTGCACATTCTTGCTCCCTTTTCCTAGTACATATTTTCATTTTGTGTGAAAGCATGTAAAAGTAATTTTGTTATGAAGTTAACTGTGATGTTTATAATTGCTGACCTAGTAGTGATTACTAGCAGGAACAGGAAGCTAATAGCCAATGTGATTGCTAATATACAAATATGCAGGGATATTTCACACACGAAGCATATGTCCTTATATAATAAAATAAATTAATGTCTCTTGGTTCACAGACCAAGTATGCCCGTGGAACCACCCTTTGATTTTGATTAAACGTTAAACGCAATCACAGTAATCATTATCACAGTATGAATTGCATACGAACAATTCGATTCCATTACATCTCCCCGTCACACTAACTATAGGGCATGAGTATACTATAAATGCTGAATAAAGAACAGGTCGAATTTTACAGCTGTTTCTCTTTCAGTTAGGATATCACAGTAATGATAAGCAAGACAGTATTGAGAACATTCTATTATATATGAGATTGTATAGTTACATCAATGCCTGTTAGCCGCCCAATAATTGCACAGAAATAAATTCTAGACAGCAGGAGCAGTAGCACTAAGTTACATGATATGCATGAATTGTATTGGGTAACTATTTATTACACGAGCCATCGGTACACTTGGTCTAGACTTGATGTTAGAGATAACCTATTAGAATTTGTAGTTAGTTAAGCCCAGGATGTTTGAAAGTAATACCAAATAACGAATCTGTGTGACGAAACGTATGTATTCGGAGGATATTTAAATTACATTGCATAAACTGGGAGAAATGATAGAGAGGAAATCTCTAGGATCACACAATTAAGCTTATAGGATGAGACAAAAGTCAACATTAGTGTTGAATTTTAACAGATTTGACTTGGAGTTTAATATCTGGTGCGTATTTTAGCATTCTATGGTTTGTACATGTAGTAATGTAATAATGAATGGGATCATCGTGAAGAATTTCTGTAGCCGTGAATTAGGAAAATAATTATTTTGGACTGTTTCCATGAACTGTATAGACACTTTGTGCGTTTGTGTATGTACAGTGGAAAGGAAAGTGAAGGAAAGTCCTAGAGCAGGCATTAACCATAATAAGTGAGAGCAATGATAATATCATTGGAAGCCAAGGAACTGAAGCCATTAATTTGAAATATTGTATAACGTAGCGTAAATGACGATAGAGGAAGAGAGGATGTAGAAAGCAGTGGAACTGAAAGAGTGCGAGTTGAAAATGAAGGGATGCTTCCATTTCACGTATGTAGGAATGCACAAATAGGTAATGTAATATGCACTGTTTCTGGTATGGTCGGACAAGATAATAGTGCAAGAGAGCGAACATTCAGCCTGGAACAGAGGGAAAAACTCTCGGAGCAGGAATGTCTGTAGGTAAGTACAATAATATTATTTGTATGTGTATCTGCGAGTGTCTGTATAAGTCCGCACTTAACTTGCACCACTATAGTAAATAGCTAAGCCATGGCCAACTCCTATTCCTCAGTTTGCAGAAAATGTAAAGATAATGATAGTCTCCATTCCAGTTCCTAGACTCTACAGAGATAATAATTATTATTGTTATTATCATTACACGAAGAAACGCAGCTTATGTACAGTACAGAATACATGCACCTACCTACGTAGCATAACATAATAATAGAGCTTGGCTCGTCTGAACTCTGAGCACTGTAAGTAGAGACTAGAGCCAGCGTACTACAATAATTTACTAATAAGTACAAATAGTACAAAGGGACAGAGGTTTACACTAGAGCATAAGTACAGAGACCAGACAGGTAAAGTAAGCACTTTACTTAAGTTACGAAATTATTCTCTATAATAAATAAATGGAAAAGCACTGGACTTGGACTGAAGGTGAATTTGGACGGGCGAGAGTCAAAATACAGAATTAGACTCTCTGCTCCGCTATAGACTAGGAAATGGGCAGGCGAAATTAGCGTATGTGTAACAATAAGCGTAGGTAGAAATGAAAAGGTGGATGAATGTGTTGTAGGTGGGAGGGCAAGGGCAGCAACGTGCGAACCGGGAGATCTGACGCAGGAAGAGGAAAGAGCGGCGAGTATTTTTACATCACATCAGCATCCATAAAAGCAATTTCTCGAAAGAGTCTAAGAGACATAAAGACATTGAGAGAGAATAACTTTCACGTTCATGCCTTGCTGAAGGATTTGTTGGACTGGTTCTGGTTGTGGCTCGAGATGTGCGTGCTCCCATTTCCATTTCTACTTGAATTTCCATTTACGGTGGAAAAGTAGCCCGTTCCGGTGGTAGGGATGCCAACACCGAAAGATGTAGTGCTTTTTGCAGATTTTTTCTCCCCTGACTCCGAATTGTATCCGTCTCGTGGACCAAACGAGCCAATTGTCTCAAACCAACCAAGGGCTATGCCAATCACGAGGAGCAGTGCAAGCCCAATTCCAAGGATGCAAACGACAGTCCAAATCTTCGACTGTGCTGAACACACTAGAGCCATTTTGCATTATTTATATATTTTATGTAATATGTATTCTTCTGTTTTCTTTCACGACACTACTCAACTCAAGTCTCCCGTTCCTTTACGTTTGGCAAGATTTGTACTCTAAGTATGTAATAGGCGTGCACTTTCGTTTCTCGTAAGTAGTAGGTACTGAGTGAGTGGCTTGGCTTCGTTTGACTTGGCGGAGCTTTCCTTAGCTAAAACTACCTTATGCACTACTATCTCCCGTAAGTACTAAGCAGTATCAACAGTAAGAGCAGACGAGAGCCAAGCACATCTGACGTGTGTCACTATTTTTCTCCACTTCGAGGTATTTGCATTCCTAATTTGTCAAAGTAGAATTTCTTGTTGTCTTGTCTCCGCCCGCTCTTTGTATAATTTATGCTCTCAATTCGATACGATTCTATCTCAATCTCATTCCCAGCTTATGTAGCTTTATGTATATTGTTATTGTCTTTTTTCTCACAATTCCTCCATTTTATTCCAATGTGCCAAATACATAACAATGTAGAGCAAATCTGCATTGCTCTTTGTCATCAAAGTACACTATACCCTATTGCATATTTCCTTCACAGCAACGCAACAGAGTTCTTCGGATTTATTCGCATTTCAGTGGATATTTTCGAATTCACGTAGTAATGTCTCTTAAAAGTCGATTTTAAAATTAGATCGTTTCTTAATACCGATGCAATGCACGGCACATACCGTTTTACACAGTTCTGTACAGCGTACTTACAATATATTTACACCGTTCGTACAACATACCCAGAAATAAAAAAGGAATGCACACTTCTTGAGAATCTGGCGAAATAGACTAAATCTATCTACATTATGTATACATAATAGGTTTCAATTAGGATTTCCATTGGATTACTTTCCTCTTGAATGTTCATGTCGTCAGCTAATACAAATTCGAATCTGTCTTTTCCTTACTGTGCATAGAAATGCAAGATTAGACTCCTACGTAAGCAGTACATACTATATATAGAAGATTTGTGTCGTCAGTATTTATGTGCAGAGTAGCTTAGAAGACACAAAGTCACCTCTCAACGAAAACGTACTTGAACATACATAATGTAGTGTAATGCAATGCAATGCTGTTCAGTGTAGCTGGAAGACATGAAGATTAGGAAAGGCTAAGTAAGAACCTAAACGAAGAATGTCAAGTATTTTTTGATTTGATTCGCCCGATTGAATCTCTGACTGGAAAACGTTCTTATTTTACCGTACTGTGTATAATGTAGACTGGAGATGAATCCAAGAAATTCGTATTCATCAGTATAACTGATCTTGGTGTATCTGCAGTGTCTAGAGTAAGCAATAAGAATAAGGCATTGGCACTTTACAAATATTCCTATAAGTCATGTCACCATATAACTGGCTGCTTTGCTGTTAGTACTAACGTTAACTCACGATGAGATGATAGCTTAGCTCAGCACTTCTATGTAGGTTCAGCATGCATTAGTAAATGTTCCGTTTCATTCGGCCACAACTTCAAACATCCACTCGACTCGATTGCACTACATACAAGTGCTAGGTATACGAGTACCTATCACTCAGACAAAAATGTAGCCGACGAAGAGTACTATATCATAGAACGAAATAATAGTAATACGTGTGTTGGTAAGCATACCTTCTTTTTCACTTGAGTCCTCTCTTACATCAAAAGCATCCCTTCAGCACCTTCGTTGCATTTCCAATTTTCTACGTATACCTATCTATCACATTAAGATTTCGTGAAGCACTATTCAACAAAGAGCGAGCACAGCAACCAACATAACACACCAGGTCTTATTTCGTCCAACTTAAGCTTTCCGCATCATCACGTCACATCGGCATTCTGGGTAAGGAACTGCAGAAGAGCATATGCCTCGGTTTGGGTTCGTTTAGCTTCTTACGCACACAGTGTCTGCATCCTCACACGGAAATGGCAAACCAGATGCAAACTGTGGAATAACTACCGACACTAAAGTCAGCAAAACATGCGTTCCGTCTTCTTTTCCTATAGTTACCTTACTTTGTTACAACTTGGAACAAATAACGAACTGAGGTGCACACAAGTTTCCTTTTCGCTGTCCTCAGGCATTAATGACAACCGTCCGTGGCGTGGCCTACGTAGCTCAGCTACAACTTATTTAATGCTATGCACAGAGTTTGACTATTAGAAGAAATTGCATTCGTTATTCGTTAACTTCTGGGTTTCAACTGGGTATACGACTACCTGCTCAACTTTCTTCCTTTTACATTACTCTCAAGTAATTCTTCTTAATTCTCATAGACTCCTATTTCCTGTTCTGCACTGTCTATTTAAGTATCTACCTAGGTATTCTATTTACCAACCAAGTCGGACAGGAACAAAGGAATTACTTGAATAGATAGAGGTAGGCTCAATAATTAGTATGCATATCAAACTATGGCAAATAGAGTTTCACTTATTCACTTTAATTCAGTTCCATCTCCTTTCAGCATTCATGAAGATAAAGTGTAGATAGTTCATTGAAACTAACTAAAGAAAGCATGCTGTCCATTAGATTAGATTACACTTACACTGCGGGCTAAGTCTATAAGTATTATTAAATTGACTGAACTGAATAGAAATATATTTCGTACACATTTTTCTTTCTTGTACATGAATACCCTTATGTAGTTCAGCTGTAAGTCTCAGCTTCGTATACACTCATCATTTAGTATCAATAGCAGTACATTAAATTAAAGGTGTGATTGGAAGAAAGTTTTTTCCACTTCAGTCTTTATCACAATCATCACACCCTTCTCGTTCTAAAAAGAACAAGTGCGTACACAGATACAGAAAGTAGCGTCTCCATTTCTCTGCGTTGTATTCTACAGGATAAGCTTAAGCAGTTAGGTAACCGCACAGACTTAAAGACACAGATGGGCATGGCATGTTATGTCACGGTTAGGTAACAATATCAGTATCAGCAGACATGTAAAAAATGAATTGTCTTCTTCAAATCTTATGCCTATGTATGTGTTGCTGGATTAATAAATAGTCCTACATGTATAAGTAAAAGTCACTTGCTCTAACCAGACCAGGTATGGTCGTTCGATGTTTTCTTAAACCATTACATCAATTTGCCCTTCATATTTTTTCTAAAAATTGAAATACAGAATTCTTTTTCATACAAATAATGTAGTATTAAAATTCTCTCGAGATTATTTTTGTAATTAGAAGAAAATACTTTAAAACTAAAACTACAGGTGTATGGTTGTCCTGCTGTTTGTATTAAAGATTTTAATCGTTACATAGGATTTCATTCAAATATTACATCCATTTCAACATTTTAGACATATCTGTCAAAAGTATTTTTGGACTTACTTAAGAAAGACGAATTGTAGTAGGAGATTGATTTAATGGTCTTATGGAATGGATAGTCAGGTCCTGCCACGAGTCTGATTTAAGCAAATGTCTACTACGTATACAAAGCAAAAAATTACATGACGGTATACAAGCTGGCTGGAAAGGAGCAGACGAGAGTGAAGATGTCAAGTCAAGTCAACCCATAAAACTGTCCAACCTGTGCTTCACTATAGTTTTGTTAAATTCGGTCAGCAGGTCAAAGTGAAACACAATAGAATAGAATACACTTCACTGACGTGAGCTTTTAGTCTCTCCACATTATATATTATGTATGGATCCACCCTGTCACGTCAATTACTCCTCGGAATATAAAGTCAGATGGATGACAGTCTGCTACGTATGCACTTATTAGTACTCTCCTTTTGGTGAAACCAGACAGAGTATTACATAAGTGGATTTCTGTCAGTTGAGATTCGTGTAAATGTAGTGTAAGTAACTTGTGCAGTGGGAATATGGACGTAATTGCCTTTTAGTCTCATACATGGAGTACACGAAATGGAGTTTTCTGCTAATAATTAGATATTCGGATTCTCAAATTCCTAGAATAGTCTCATTACAATTGTACTTTTACCTTTTATGCTAAAACGCTACAGATGCTAACTACACTTTCAATTTGCATATAGGAAAATTCAATATTCACTCCTATTACATAACAGTTAATACACATTTGCCTACAAATAGGTACGTAGAGTATGTACACAAAGCTGATTGTAGACGTAGATTTCAATTTATCCTTAAAATTCCAGATTCAGAATTAAAGTGGCACATGGCACGTTGTAAGTAATCCACATAACGTTAACATTAGTTTAACTCGGTGCTTATCCTCCCAATTTGGTTTCACAGTATATACTTGTAGTGAAGCAGTAATGCAGGGATAATCCGATTAATATAATTTTATTCACTTTTGTTAGTCCAGTTTTCTACTTGGAAATGATATGTAAAAGACAATAGGTATTTCTGTAAGTGTAACACACAATTTTAGTGTATGGATATGCGTACTTGAAATATGTAAATAGATATGTACTTATTTATGGATAATATGATGTTAATGCAGATAAATTTGGAGATTATGCATGTAGTAGTGGGATTTATGGTGCATCATTCAGTGTCACAACTGGAACTGTCTCATCGTCTATCATAATTCTCGTCAATTACTGTCCCGCTGGGAAAACTCGTAAGTATAAATGACACCAAACGGCAGGATATCAAATACTCCAATTTGTCATACATGAGAAAAGAGAAAGTAGTAACTGAATTGAATTGAATGGAGATATCATGTAATATAATAGAGTACAAAATTAGACAGCCTATGAAACTCAACTGGCTTTCGTTCTACTAAACTAAACTTCTACATTCCTAGACGGTAGGTATTATAATGATTTATAATACTTTATATGAGTATACGTACGTGCTTTGTGTATATATAGTGTATAGTTTCTTTCAGCAATAGAAATTGCAGAATGTATACACTGCTATATAAAGGTATTTTATGTAGTTACTCTTTTGGGTTTGGATTTAGTTCAGAAATTACGTTTTATTAAGCATGTACGCTTTACAATGTGTTCGGAAGTAATTTCAATTTTAAATTCACTACATGTGACAGTGTCATTCACCCGGGACAACGTTACTTTGCAAACGCTAGTGTCCTATGAATTAGAATTTAATTGAGATAATCAATGAGCCATGCACTGAGAGTTGAGTGACTGGATTTAAGTGTGGTGGACAAAATGTAATTAGTAGAACAATTAAAATTGCCACTTTAGCAGTACGATTTAATTTGCTATTATGTATCTGGAGTAGGAGTGGGTGCCTAAAAGCACATTTTGTAGTTTAGTATGGTATAGATTGGCAATATTCTTTATGTGTTACTACACGGGTGGTTTATTTTATTAGGTAATGGACTGGAGCAAATCAAGCTCATTCCTCACTGCACGCATGCAGAAAAATAATGAAACAAAATGAGAATTTTCGTAGAAGAAATAACGTAGTAACAGGAACTCTCATTTGAATAAACAGAGTATACGATATTGTAGTAGTTTGCTTTGGTTAGCTTTGATTGGTCGTGTGTACTTTGTTTTAGGTTGAATGTTCAGTTTTTAGGAAAGTGCGTAATATTAATAATATGATTTTAAGATAAACATGACAGCAAATGTATGTACAAGACACGCTAGTAAAGAAACTGCTAAATGTTACTTGGAATATGTATGTACAAGATGAAACCACACCTAAAGTTCTGTTTCTTTGACTTGACGTGACACAGATCTGAGTACATAGAATACTCATCATACAATACACACTAAGATATGTACATTGTGTATGGTATTTATCAATTTAATACGTATATGCTTTTATTTTTATTCCCTGTGGATAATCCACGCAAGACTAGAGCAGATGAGATTTCCTTTTTGCTTTTAAGTGTAGCATTTGTATCTATAGTGTGTGCCTAGTCAGTAGGTCTTTGTAACTTGTAACATTCACTGTTTGTTTAAAAATAACGACATTATCATATCACAGTAATGGTTTTTGTAGAAAAGTGCGAGTGGTCACAGCCATGTGGTTTGGTTTGGTTAGGCTTCACTGCTTCACTTGATTTGATTTGACTTGACTTAAATGGCGATATGAGCGAGTTGGCTTTGAAATGAGTATTTTCGATGGAAATGGAAGAACAACATTAACTCTGGAGAGGAATGTGAATGCTAAACAGTGTGAATACAATGTATCTGTACATATTTATATTCCCACGGTAGGTATGCTCTACACCGCTGTACAGTTGTACAAAACTGTACTTTTTCAACTTTTGCTTTTACTTTTCCATGAGGATGCTAATTTTCCCAAAGAGATAGAATGGGAAGACAAGAAGGCGAAACATTTAGCTGAAAAGTTTGAGTGAGTCGAAATAACGTAAGCGTAGAATAAGAAGAATTTTTTACATTTTCTCATGAATGAGTGATGAGACGGGAGAATATGAATATTGTTAGTAAAACTGCCACAGTTAGATTTAGTGGAGGCATTTCCTCTCTTAAGACATTTATCGTGCTGATGCTCATGGCAGCAACAGCAACAGATAGCCAGTAGTTCACATAGCACGGCCTTGTATTTGTACTTATACACTTCTTGTGTCATCATTTTATTTCTTAGCCAAACTAAGATGTCGTTTCTACAAGTCTACAGTTTTATCTCTACTGTGCCTTCCTATCAATTTGCATTAACATTTGCATACTACAGAGGAGTCAAGTATATAAACAAGACAGTATCTCTTTCTCTATCTCCCTTTTCCTAGTAAATACAAAACCTACTGAGGAATGTAAGAACACTTGAAATGAAGAATATTCCTTGGCTCCAGTGTTTGAGTATTTTGTACGCTATCCTCTTCAGAGAAACTTATGGTTTCTGATTTTTGACAGATTTACAATACACTGAGCAGAGGCAACAAGTCAGAATTGAAAGTACTCATTGTCAGTAGTCAGAACAAAATAAACAACACACTAATCGTTTGCACGCGTTCCACAACTTACTATCCCATAAACACAGACCGGAACGGTAACTGACACTGATAAAACTAATCGGACACACATATTGTTGTATTTCCGATACCTATAGCGCAGAACAGAGTGAAAATATGTTTCCTGATTGGTTATAGCTGGAGAAGTGGCATGTAAGGTTGTTCTTAGTCTGGTGAAATATTGTCAAGATTAACAAGGTAATGTTAATTTTTGACTTAGAATCGAGAAACTGGGAAAGTTAGTGAAGCAATCGACTAAGAAATAAATTTTTGCCATTTACACGTATACTGTAGAGAAGAGAACGGAAACACAATAGAAACACGAAGAAGACGGAATCGAAATGGTTGTGCTTTTGTCGTCACTTTATTCTACACTTCTATCAGTACTGTACTGAACTATGTTGGTATTTAGTCTGAAAGGAAATAGTTGCGTTCATTGGTTTGTAAGAAGAATATGACACAGGACAGTAGCTTATCTAGTTTTGGCTTCGGTTTTACTTTTGAGTAGAGCAAGAACAAGGAGTAGTGAGTCTATCTAAACTTAAGCCCAGTAAGTGTGGTGTATTGTGTTTCGGAGATACTGTGTATAGACACTGGAGTTACTAAAGCATAACTGCATATAGCAGGAGTGAGAAAGTGAGTTGGCGAGTCAGAAGCACCCTCACTCTTTTCAGTTTTGTTATTGTTGATAGGAGTTTGGATTTTGTTGACAAAAGTTGGTAGCTGAGCTGAACTGATGTGAGTGAGTGAGCTCGCAGTTCATTTCAGGTTTAGCTTTGAGAAAGAATACCCAATACAATAGACACATATACGTAGCACTAACATCACATGCATAGTGCGAATAGCTGCTACCCGCCTGCTAGCCTCGCCGCAGAAACTAAAGAACACCGAAGTGAGCTAAACTGTAGAATTTTGTATAGAGACTTGGTCTACCATGTAATTTATCCGTAAGTAACTGGAGTTTAGTACTTTTCTTTAGTAGATAGTAAGTTGCTAGCCTAACTTGAGTTGATATCATAATATTCCTGAATGAAAGTTCTCTTTAGCTAAAGCTTCCTTACGTTAGTTAACTTACTTACTTACTTAGAGTTCAGTTCCCTAGTAGATTACTATTGCACTACTATTATGCTCCTCCACTACATCGTTTTCCGTAATAGGAAAATCCAAGTATTAGTTTTGCACACACAAAACGTGTCAAGCTTTCCAGCAGCGACAAACAATGCAGGAACCAAGAGAAAGCACCAGTATTCCCTACTAAGTTCAACTACCAAGTACCAATATGATCCTTCCAATCCCAGTCAAGTTCTTATGCAGCACAGGAGTAGCACATCATACCACAACACAACACAACCTACGACCAACAACCAACTTGAGATGAGAATGGCAGTGCACTGTGTACACCAGCTACCGTGGCACTCGCTACCCCGGAATACAGGCACAGCCGACTTTTCACTGGAATCTGGGAACAGTGGAGAAAGTGGAAAGTAAAAGGAGTGTGGCTTGGCTTTGGCTTCCGAAGAAGCTTTGGCTTCAACAGAACTATTCTCTTGTGCCGGCACCAGTCACCATACACACCACACCACAGAACAACCAGAGACTAGGAATCTCAAACTCACAGACACACAACTCACAACAGAACACACATCACAATGCAATGCCTCCAGTCACTACTCTTCTCCAGTCCCGAGTCTCATTCCCTTTCTAATTCGTATGTGTAAGTTCTTTCTGTTTGTTATACGAGGAGTGCTCCGAGAATAGAAAATATATCCGCCTAGTGGCACTATACCCATAAAATATGAGTTAGTTGTAAACTCGTTCTTTAGTCGTCATACCGTAGAGGAGAGAAAGCCAGCCAACCCAAAAGGGTCCAACTTTCTCTGATTTGGATATGATAGTGTAGGGAGTAGGGATAGGGATGTGTGGATGCAATGCAATGCTTGCATTTCTCAACTGCTGGATGGGATTCATGAGCTTTTCCTACTTGTCCTGTCCCATTCTGTCAGATCCGTCTGCTACATTCTATGCACAGTGCCATACGCTCCCAATATGACACAGAGAAAGGTATTTATAATATCGAATCTAGTTTAACTTAGCCTAAGTGAGTGTCACGGCATTAGAGTCTGAGTCAGTACAAAAAGACCTTTTCATGGGTCAACTCAACTCCACAATGGTTCAATGAGAATCTTTTTCATGTTCAATTCACAGGCTACATGTAGCATGCAACTTTTACTTACATAGAAAACATATACATACAAGGATGAAACGAAACCAATTCAAAAGTTGCTTTCTTTTCTTCGGTTTCCGGATTCTATCTGTCTTCGTTGTCTTGTCCCGTCTTGCGAACTAAACGACGGAAAATGGATACCAGAAAATGACTATGAAATAGTACAAAAGACATGACACTGCATATACACAGGAAGGAGAAAGGGAAACAACCCAGACTTAACTATCTGAATGGTCTATCTCTCTGTGAAATTGTAAATAAAGTACGATGATATTAAAAAGATGACATATGACTTATGTACTTTCAGTTAACTTAACTTTCTTCAAGCCACTAGACTACTTAACCGTAAGTACGTATTATTCCATCTGAGAAAACTATCTACGTAAGTAAAAGGAGAAAGTAACCACTTGACTATTCTACGGGACTGGACTCAGCATCAGTTAACTTTTCTTCCTTCACTTGAAAGTAGTAGTAATGTAATTCAATGCGAATTGTACTTAAGCGCCCTAGTTTTCAATATGTGTGTGTAAAATGTATTTTTGAACCGAGATCCTATATTATATAGGTACTTTTGGTAGCTCTATCCTTATACTACGTGACTTCTTGGCTTAGGTTGCATTTTTGAAAATGGCAAATGGCTAGCTTTTACGGTTACGTAGCAGAAACTATATTATGATACTTATTGAAATAGATGGAAATACTTTACAGTGTTATGTTGGTTCCCTTACAAATACCATATGAAGGAAAAGTTGCCTTTGCATGGCTTACCGTTTCTGCTATCAGTTATATGGGAGAAGAACTTTCTCCTTTTGGTACACATACATAAGAAGTATCTGTTCACTGTTTCAATAATACATTTATACATTAATACTAGGCGTATGTGTATACTGATGTGTATACCTTTGGGTATGGTACATGGATTGGATGTTATGCATGTGTTATGTAGAAATGAACGTGGGATTGAATTTAGTTGGTAGTTTTTGCAGTAATGCGTAATCGTATCGCATCGTATTCCTATTTCAGGCTATTTCTCTTTTCCTGTTTTATGTAACACTACACTAGAGCAGACTCTGCCTAAACACATACATATCTCCAGTTCAGTTTCCCTCATACCCGGTAAGGCACCATACATCCATGTGCATACTAAGGAACATCACGTCACGTTCTTAATATATAAAGATTCTCTAAAGATCACAATGCAATATATATTATATCAATAGATTTAGATTCTTTGGTATAAGAGCTGGATGTAGGAAACGAGAAGAAATAGAGGATCCATATATACACGTCTTGGTTTATTCTTTCTCGTCTGTTCAGTTCTGTGCTATATGAGTTTGTGTGTGTATGCAGTGGAGAATGATATGCTGTTGCTTTTAGCGAATGTAGTGATACTCACTTTGGTTTGCTACCTTAACTCATTTCAAGTTTGCTCATATTATTTGAAATGTAAGTTTCGAGTCTTAAGGGCGTACCATCTGTAAAGAGTATACTTATTTATGTACCTTGGGTTCTGTAGTATGTGTACGTATTGTACATTTAGAAAATATCAGCTCTTGGCGTGGGTCTTGGTTTGACTTTGTGCTCCAACTGACTGAACTGAATTCAGCTTCGTCTGTGTCTTTGGAACAGCTTTAGTAACATTTTTTAGAATTTGACTTGCCTACGAAGGCATTGACTGAATGGTAAGTACATACGTAAGAATCAGCACAACATAACAAGTCTACTTTTCATGGAAATAGTTGCAAGGCTATATTGTAATGCTAAGTCGTCAGATTTAAAACTCAAGTTTCACTTTTAGTGCAGTTCTAACAGCTACTACAAATACAAGTAGCACCTACATAAGTAGAGTAGGTAATATATATTAAATACGTGTAGGGATATGTATTTGCATATAAAATGCGGATAGTTTGTCGTTATCACACATATGTATTATGTTACTGACTACTTTAGTCTACATATGTAGAAAAGTGATTCCTTTGAACAGTTTCTCCTCGGAACTTTACATTTGATGCTTACATTACTTACAAAGAATTACATCACACTACATACAATGTATTTACTGTACATTCGTTTCCTGGTTATCCACTTTTCCAAGTTCAGTATATTGTGCCGTGCATAGACTCTTTGCTTTAGTTCACTTTACTTTACATCCATTTATCCTCACTCAGATCGATTTCGGTGGAAAGCAAGCAAACTTAGTAAGCACCTTCTGTAAATCTACTGGTCTGCTCCTCGTCCCGAGTATCTACCGATTTCTACTATCTATTACTTAGAAAAAAGATACAGATAATAAAATATGGAGAAAAGAAGAGCAAGAAGGAGACGATTGCTTTCCCATGCGTTCAACCAAATAATACCTTACATACTGTGCAGTCCTTTTCGCTTTCTCTTCCCCCTTACCTTCCGTTACGTTACACAGCTACCTTCTTCTACATAGAATGCCAGATATTTACCATTCGGCTTCTTTTGTATTTCAAGTGGGTAGTTCCTCCTCTGCAACATATCTCCTGTTTCGTCTAAACTCTAAACTAGACTCACCCAACTCAAAATCTTCCTTTCTAATGTGTATATGTAGAAATGGACGAAATTCTGATGTCTGCTCTCCTCTCGCTTACTCTTCCACTCCTCTCATGCTATTTTATCTTGAGGACATAACACAACACAGCGGAACATAACTGAAAAGACTTTAGATTTAGATTTGCCTCCACGTGCACGAATTCCTACCTTACCAGAGAGGCTTGAGACTATTCTTTAGCTGGCTTGGCTTGGCCTGGCCACCCTACCTACACAATTCCAACTACCTAAGTGATATATAGAAAACGAAGGAATTTCCTAAATTCCGGGTCTATTTTACTCCTTGTTTGCAGGGCCAATTCATCTCTTCTCATTTCATTTATTTCCACTCTCACTCACTCACTCACTAACTCAGGACGAACGACAGATACGACAAACCTATGTATTTAGACTTAACTCTTCTGTTTCTGTTGTGTATAACTTCTTCCACGAGTTCCATCCAAGCCTCTCGTTGGTATTTGATTTCATTCCCTTTAAATTGTTCTCTTTTCCCTTTCCCACCAACCAAACCACGCTAAATGCAGATATTACATACATTTCGCCTTCACATTTCTTTCCGTTAATTTATTGTGTCCTACTTTATGTATTGTGCTTTTGCCCTGCAGTACCACTATTTTCGCCAAAATTCTCCACTGTCTCTTTCAATCACCAAACAAGTAGAAAATAGAGAGTGGAGGACAGATATTTGTACAAATGCAATTGAGAGTAGAAGTTATATACTACTTTAGCTTCCAATTGCTGTTGTTCTATGTGATAATGATACATAATTCCTTAGAAGTAGTTACAGAGTTGATCTTAGACTTTAGTCTTAAAGCTGTCAGTATCTGTCATTTCATTTAGTCAGATTGTGGCTTTTCTTCTAATAAGACAAAACAAATCCAAGTATTACTACGTAGTTCCTCGTAGTAAATAACAATTTCTGGCATTTGATTGTATTACATATTGCATTACTTCACATACATAAATGAATGTGCCATCCTCTTCTTTGTAATCCTGGTTTCCAGACAGGGGTATAATATATTCCAAAGTTTGCAGAAAGTATGCATGTTTAAATACTCCGGAAGTATTAACTTGTCTGCCAGCCTTGCCTTCCCATGCCATGCAGGCATCCAGCCACCGATTTAGAAAACCCATGTTAATGTTATGTAGAGTCTTAGTCTTCCCATTACAGCATCGTTAGAAATTATAAACTCTGCTTGACTTAATGGTAATAGTTTATAGGTAGAACTGCAAGTATATAGTAGTTTCACGAATTTCATTTAAAGTACATGATTATAGTGCGGATGATATGATGTTGAGCTTTTCTGTTCTTGTGTTGTGTTGTAGTATTGTTTGGAGGAAATTCTCATGTCCCAATCAGACCAGCAACCAGACGGACTGAATAATACTGAGTGAGTGAAATACAGCCCCACTTTGTAATGTATAAAGCAATGAAGAAGAGAACAAAGTGCAAAAGCAAAGGCAATAAAAGGAATTCTATTATTCACACTGAACAAGTGCTCGTGGCTCAAATACTAACTACGATATACTTCTCCATAATATAGCAAGCTATTTATGTTTGCACTGAATGCGTACACATTCAAGCTTAACTATTTTATTAAACGAAACAAGTCAAGTCATCATTACTCTTTCTCTTTTACTATGCTTTAGTACAACAACCTCATAGAACACTTCTTCCGTAGTTAGTCCTACTCTTCATTGTGTACCGTGTGCTTTCTATGATTGCCTACCGAGATAAGCATACGTCAAGTCACTATACGAAGTACTAAAGTAGTAATAAGGACAAAGTTAAGAGGCTTCCGTATATCTTATCCTGGTCTGGTAGTCCTGTCTTCATTTGCTTTACTCTCAAAAGTTAACTAACACAGTCGTCATTTTCTATTCAAAGCAATTATATATCTTATTCCTGATGTTTCAACCAACATCCTCAATACTACAGTACCGCCATAAACTATGCACTCTTATCTTAAGGGAAATTGAGGCATTGTAAAAACTAAATTTTTAATCCATTTCCCAGTTTTTTGAAGTGAAGATTGCGTAAGAATAAATCATAAGAATCTATGCAATGTGAAGCAAAGAGAAGTATTTTGCTCTGCTCTTATATTCGAAAAGCAGCATCGACATTTACTTTAGTAAAAATTGCATTTCCGATTACAGGTGCTACGACTCCACGTTACAAATTTTTAAAACATTTCTTGGAAACTGTGCCTCAGCAATGTAAATGTATTATTTAAATGCAGACTTTGTCTACATATTTGCTTCTGCTTTTACGGAATCTTTAGAAGATAGCACAAAAGCTTTTAGAGGAACATGTTTAGAAAAACTGAAGTAGTGCTGACGGCAAAGTCTAATAAAAAACTAATGAAAGGTTTAGTAAGTATGCGCTCCTGTCGACATCTATTCTCTCTGTTTGCCATGGAGCATGGTGAAAATCTTACTGAAATAATGAAAGCAAGGTTAAAAGGTTTCCATTTTAGATGTAATAGAAAAAGTAGCAGAGATATACCTACTGAAATCTATATATACTTGTAAGTAAATACAGAGTTTAAAAAGAAATACAAATAGGTAGCAAAATCAAAAGATTTTTAACAAAGCTTAACAGATAGGAATTCTGTTATTCTGCAATGTATAAAGAAGGCTTCTACTTATTGTCAAATGTCATGATAAAATATGTCATTCGTCGTCACTAGTTTGATTTTCCCCTGAGGATAACAAAAAGTCATCATATGGATTTACATTCTAGCTTTTGTAAAAACGTAATGTATTCCATTGCTATCTGCTTCCTCGTTCGTTTTGAAGATGAGTTAAAGTAAGGCTAAAGGTACAATAGGAACATTTTTCCATCCCTACCTAACCTTTGCATTGAGGAAGCAATATAGATATTATGTACAGCGCATAGATACTCACCAAGCAGTTAGAAAATTCTTTTCCTATGCAGTACTCGTATATTTGGTGTTTAGCAATTCGTACTAGCCCTTATTGGGAAAAAATATTTTGTAGTACAGTATATCTCAGTAGAGACAAATAAGGCAAATAACTATAAAAATATAAAAAAATAGTTTTGTGTAAAGTGTCAAGTAATGTGTAATAGGTTCCTGGCTGGTTCCAATCAGTATACAGGGAGAGTCAAATCAAGTTTACAAATTTGAGGCTGGTTTGCAATGATTACCAAACTGCAATATATTCCTTAAGCTTTAAAATGGAAAATGGTTGTCCTTATATTACATAAAGTGTCACACACTATTGTATATGATGCACTTGGTTGAGCCAAAAACATTTTCAATTATTTTATGTAGGTTAATGTGAAAGATGAGGACTTGTGTATTGAAGGTAGTTGCATACTTTTACGGCTTTGGAATGAGTGGTACGGTTAAAGTTTTAGTGTTTTAGTGAGAAATATTTAATAACTTGGAGGGAAGGAGCGTTCACAGGAGAAAGTGGTCGTGTTGGTTATTTTCATAAGACATAAGTATATGCTGATGAAAAACCCTGTAAAAATTTAGTTTTCTAGTAAACTTGCGTTGAGCCTTCAGTTCAGACAGTCGTCACTCGTCAGTTTAGTCTTGACGACTTTCATCTCTCATTCCATTCAAGTGAAAATTGAGTCTCGGAGCCATGCCATATCTCTACTTGCGTAGGCATACCGAGCTGAAACATCATTACTCCTCGAATCCACGTTTTATATAAGTAGTCGTATGTATTACGAATGCATTATTATACCTAGAATATATTTCCAGCGGCAGGGACTATAGATTGGTAGGGAGGTACTAGTTTTTCAATGTTGACTACTGTCATGTCAGTCAGTCAGCTAGGATTTCAGAAGTTGAATGTTGGATATCCGACTTTACTTTAGTTGTCAGCCAGCTTTTCTTAGACGCCGACGTGAATAGAGATCATGCCACTAACAGGACAGGAACAGCAAAGCACTGCACTGCAAAAGAACCCAAGTCATCATATCACAAAGAAAAGGGGCAGAAACATCAATACCATACGTACGACGAGTCCTCAGGACAGGGCCATAACTACACACTTCCCAATACATCACATCACACATATATCATCACACCTAAATACTACTCTATTATCTAATATACAACTTCTATTGAAATTCAAGCTATTACGCTTACGTATGTATGAGATTCACTAGAATTCAATGCTCTCTGTAGCATAATATGAGAAATACTACATACGTTCCTCTATATATATCCCTAATTGTAAACAACCTACACTAGATATACCAAATTTTGTATTGAGATGCCTGCATCGTCCTTTTTATATTCTATTCGATTGCATTACGTAACATCACATATGATACGACTCTTCCTGTCATATCAATTGAATTACTTACATCGGAGAAAAAATTCAGTTTCCTTTGGCATAGCATGTTTTTTTGTTATTGCCATTGCGTACATAGTATACCAGCAGAAGTAAGCTATAAACAAGTTGAGAATGCTTAAAGGACTATAAAGCATCCACAAATATTACGAGAAATCTTTACAAGAGGTTTACCTGAAGAGTGTTCGCTTTGTAGTCAACGAGCTCTTTGCTGAATTGGCTAGTCTTCATAGCATGTCTTCTACATGATACATATTATAGATACACAAATAATAAAGGGATAGTAAATGTAAGTTTCCAGAAAGACCCAACTTCACTTGGTTTCGTTGGTTCCTGTCAGCAAAGACGATTATGATAATGATAATGCCATTGTGAATTTCCATGCGAGCAATGATACAAAGCGGCAGGTTTATCTCGGATAATAACACTGTGAGGGTCTTTACAAAAGGATGAATGATTAAGCTCTCTGATTGCCTTACTGCTCCCAGCTACACGCTATACGGATACAATTATAAGGAATTTAACTTTTACTGTTGTTACAGGGCGTTTATACACTGGACATTCCAATGCTACTTATTATCAGAAATATTCGGTGAAATAACAATGTGAATTACATGCATTCATCATAACGACCTGCTAATATGTCCCAGAACAAAATTCGATAAATAAAATATTTTATTAATGCTGTACGACTAAGATATTTTAACTTAGATATTTGACTGAAAAATTAGAATAGGTAGTATCTTTAAGAAGGGAAAATATATTCTCCTGTAACATAACCATCATTACCGTGCCTTCATTCATACATATTGGCTAATGATATTGCCCGAGCTATCATGCATTTGCTGCCATTTATTTGCTTGTAAGAATCAGAGCAGTAGGTACAATTTACGGTGCGGAGAGGAACTCTCTCCGCCTAAAAGCCCATTATCAACTCAACAATCAAACTGGTTTACAAGATTACTAGACAAATGAGCTTAAGCCCCACTTTGGCTCTTCAATGGAGAACTTCAATGCAGAATTGAAATGTCAAGAAAAATTCATATACAATAAAAGCTAATCAAATCAGACCAATTTTTATGCAAAGTAATTGCATATACTCAAGGTTTTTATTCTTGTTCTCGTAATGCCAGTGAACATACTGGTTCTTAGCAATCCCAACATCTGCTAGCCTCTCATTTGCAAATTATTCGCATAAATAGCAAAAACCGAATTCGATAAATGCGGGTTTGGAGATATTATTTACTTATGAAATAAAGCAGCGTCCGTAGTATTTTGTTGCAGACATATTATTTCTATTAATTACTTAATCATAGATACAGTTTTCAAAGTTTGAAGGGAAAATACTTTACTGAATTACGAGTTGAAAGTATTCGTAATGGGCTACCAAGTATATAAATTAAATACCTAGGTCGGTCTCTCCATCTACAAGTACAAGGTTTTGTTTACCATGCATTCTTTTAGCATTTTTATGCGTAAGTTATTAAAAACCCAATTATCTTTACAAAGAATGTATGTATGATGTGATGTTGGCAGACAAATAAATAAGAGTAACCATTACAGCTAAGTATTGTGAATTTATATGGAAAAAATACCAAATGCCAATGTGTTGCTAGCTAGAGAAAACAATTACATCTTAAATACACATAAAGATAAATTGGCAGGTTCATAATAAACCAGAACTGATACAAAGAATATGCTGTAGTGAAGGTAGCATTGAGATTGTGACAGTTATTGCGTTGTATAGACTTTTATCAGAAGATTTTATTGGAATTCCTGTGAAACTGACATTGTATTTCTAGGAGTGATAAAAAAGCTCTAAGACAATTCTGCTAATAAAATAGAAATGACTGATGTACATGGTACATGACAATAGAATGAGAGTGATTTCTGTTTTTATATGAAAATCAATATGAGCACAACATAATAGTTTGTATTCAGTACCTTTGCGATTTATTCTTATGTGAGTGTATTTATAGTTTGGGAGAAAGCAGCAATACAAATCTATGAAAGCAAAGGAAAGTAAATAGGACGGGAAAGGAAAGAGATGGAATTTTTTGCGAAAGAGTCAACGAGAGGCCGCAACCTACACGAAATGCAAGTGAATGGGGAAAATGAAAATCGGAGAAGTGGGATAGAAGCAGAAGAGGAGTGCCTCGGATTGAGAAAGTTCTAAAAGTGAAGCACGTTGGGTTACGTTACGATAGTTTGAGTTGAGAGGAGATTACCTACAAGAAGAGATGATTTTATAGAAGGGAAGTATGGGAGATGTGTATTGTGCGGTACAAAGAAAAGGCGAATGAAGGTTTAGGCAAGTCACGTAGCACGTGCAGTAGCTCATGTCATGACACATTCGTCCTATACACTTTAATATTTGAAAGGAATTCCTTGGAAAACCACACAGGGTCTCTTATATTGGTATACTTAATATTTTATCAAAATACTATCGCCTATTTCTCATAACAACGGCCAATTTACAGTGGGGCAGAAAGAAAAGAAGAAAATTGAACGAGCCTCCTTATCCTTTACGTGCGTTTTACTTTTAGCACTGAATCAATGAAATATCTGTGCAATTTTCACAGATATGCACTATACTTCAACGTATACCTAGGTATGCAAGTTACGAACGCTACTTCATGATTGCTTTAGCAAAGAAGTCGACCAGTTTAATAAAATCATCATCCAGACAGACTGTGGGGAACGTTCGTAGATTTCTATCGTTCCATCACGATTTCATATACAACCAAAATCAAAATAAATGAATATATAAACCTTACGCATTGTGCCAGTCGAGATTCAAGACAGTAAAGATGTACTAGATAAGCTCAGAATACATTTTACAGTATAAAATATAGTATATATCAGTCATTCAGTAAGTTGTACGAATGAAAACGCTACGGTGCTCTAATATATACATACATACTACACCAAGCTAAGAAATACAATACAGCGGCTAGTACCGAATACCGAAAAGAAGATAACACAGCAGAAGGGAGGTTCTTGTTGTTCTGTAATACGGGTATAAGGAACATCGTCGTTGACGTGGTCTCCAATCCAAAGTCTTAGAAATCAACAATCCTTTTCAATTCAATTTAATCTTGAACGCGTTGAAATTTAATAGAATTCACTTTTCCATCCCCTAGGACCACATTTTGTTTACTACTACTGTTTTTATACGCAGTTCGCCTTATATACAATTTCTGCTCGCTACGGTTTTTTTACAGTCATGATTCAATATTGAATCTAATAAGGTGATTCATTTAATGCATGCTGCTAAGACTCCTCCAAACATATTTTATAAACCTAAGTTCCTTCCTTGCGTGTCAAGACCTAATATCAATAGAAACGCGAGAAATAAATATCTTTGTAACTTTAGTAAGCTCTAATACGTACATTTTCTTCCGTGGTAGGTAAGCAGTAATACTAACATAAAGTAAATATGCCAATCTAAAAAACTAATACATAAATTGTTGCAGTTGGATTATATGCCTGCACTGGATAAGGGCATTTGAAGTTTGATATGCACTTTAAGAAGAGTACTGTATAGATTATAAGGGAGGGTTACATGCGGCAGTTGAAAAACTGACATTTCAATAAACAACTGTATATAAGCTGTTTGCTGTCAGCAGATAAAACCATATTTCAGATTTATTTTCTAAATAAATTATACTTTCATGAGAAGTGGTTTCCTTTCTGTCTTGTCCTAAGGAAGCCTTTATTAATTACTCATTCACTTTCGATTTCAACTGCTTGCTCCCTCTTCACAGCTTAGTTTCCTCATTGCCCAACTATAATATTCTTTTATAGGAGAGTTTTAATGGAGACAAATGATACTAGGTCATTCTCATTACTATCTTCATCACGAACGTTTTATCTACTGGTAGGAAATGAAAACATTTCAATTTTCAATGTAAAACTTCATCCCTATCAAACTTACAATGAGCAAAGTCTACAATTTATTCCAGTCTACGAAAAAGGTAGGCTGTTCTACGGTATCTTTGACCTTATACTCAAAGTTTTGAAGTTTCATCGAACTGCGTGATGTCAAAAGTAAATCACGGCTATCCAGAAACAGTAGGAATTCATGGGGAGAGAAATGGAGAACGTTCCATAAAATCCGATTAAATAAATGTGACCCCTAAAACTAATTAATTTTCTCGAAACAAGAAGCATCATTTATCTCTTCCCTTTGTGGCTAACATCGTGATGCTACTAATTGTTTCACATCTAGAGATACGAGGGGAAAGAAAGGTATGGCACATTATAGGAAACCGAACCGAGTCATTGATTACTCACCAACATTGCATCCCATCAAATAAGATAACTCCATAGTTTTTCCTTTAGGAATTTTACGGCTTTTCTGTTGCATTATATTATGGTATACTTCGAACAACTCGAACTTATCCATCACCTGATATTATAGTGAAATATAATATTTTCAATAAAATTCTAAAACTTCCTAAGACGTAATATGATGAAGTGACTCGTAGCTGAAAGAGACCTAAATCATGACCTTTGCTACTAGATTTTTGGTAGTGTGTTGAGTATTTCCTTTGCGTTCAAAGTTATGTAATATAAAATACCTTACAAATAATCTAGTTATAGTCTTATGAATAACCACGTATTTTGAAGATAAGGAAAACCTGCAAAAACTAATGAACCACAAGTGAATTGTAAACCAGAACTAAAACTATGGAAAGGGGTAGTATCTGTATACTTTGTACTTTTCTCACTAACATAAACACAAAATCTAGTGGCAGAGCAGTAAGAGTCAGAGAGATGTGTAAGCAAGAAAATGGAAATAAAATACAAAGAATTGTAAAGTATATAACTTTACTACTATAGTTTTGTAATATCTATCTATTTCAAATTTCTTCTTCCTCATGAGTTGAATTTACGGCGATTTTGTGTTATTGCGTGCTCATATTGTGTTGCTTGAATGAGTAATCCTTTAAAGACCTACTTTACATCATGTATGTTTATCACATTTATGTATTCCTATTCCTACTTAATTACGATTAATTACGATCATAATGGCCAAACAAGATTACAATTATTTACTTGAGTATCTATTAGTAGTAATGATAAACACATGTACTTTGTACTTCCAATTCAGGTCAAATTTCCAACTCAAAGTGATGCTAATTCTAATTTGCATACAAAGTACATTCTAAAATTTATCCAAATTAAGACAGACTAGGCCTGGAAATAGCGCGACCTAAATGAATATGAGAAAATGAGGAAACCCTTCAGCTGCAGTAGAGTATTATTAAAATTACATCCCAGTTTCTAAAATGTAATAATAGCGCATCATATTAGTTGTCGTGAAATTAGTTTAAAGTTTAGTAGTGTTGTAGAACAAATGAATATTTACTTGTTCGTGTCTGTAAAATGCAGATAGGGAAGAAAATGGGAACACGAGAAATCCCTTGTCTCCATTATACGTGGCATTTATTATTAATTTAGGATATTATTACTAACCAACTGAACTGGAACATGAGTTCTGAAGTAGAATATTGCAACCGCAAACCAGTGAAATGAGTTACTGAGTCTTCAGAAAGGAATAATTTTCCCAGTAATATTTAATTCGACTGGCTCACTTCTGCCAAGCATTAAGTAATTTCATTATTTGGAATACCCACGGCTTACCAACCGTCTCAACGTGACATATCTTTCCACAATGCCATTTAATACCTCCTGTAATGCTGCGTTATGCATAACACACATGTAATTTGTACACATTTCAGAATTTTAGACATATAATTTGAATATACTATATAAATACTTAAGAAATTACTCCATTACAAACATGTTTTACATGCGCTTATGAAAAGACTTGTTTTTAATCCTATTACGACGTAGGACAAATATAAACATGAGTAACACGAATTGAAATTGTTACACATAGTTTCTGTATATGTAAGTATTGAGGTCTGGCAAAAAATGGAAAACCACTATAAACACGTAAACGTTTCAAGATTACGATTGATCGCCCTCCTCCTATACAGATAGAACATACAAGATAGATATGATGTGGCATGTAGCCACATCATATCCATGTGTGTATTGTGTGCTCACCAACCAAGCAGCTGAAGCTAACTGTGAGCCTTTGGTAATTGAAATGAAGGCAACCTACCGCATAGGGGAGATTTTAATTAATCTTGGTGATGCTGATGCGAACACAAGTATTTCAGTTTCAAATCATGCTTTTGTAGATAGACCTTTAAGTTTAATGTATAATGTGATGTGAGGTAGAAATAAATGTTGCCTGGATAGGCGATGGTGATAGTATCCAGAGGGACTGTAGTCATGTATAAAGAAAGTAAAGATATGGAACAATAGAACATAAAGATAGGGACGCAGATATATTCTTTAGTGTTAAACCAGTGTAGTGGTTATGGACATCTATCTCTTTGTAGTAATGCGGGGTGAGTCTCTCAATGCTTTCTGCGTTTTATGGCCTGAATTGCAACCGCAGTGGTTTTCAGAATCAGTGCAGTGTGTAAGAATGATAAGAGTTTGAGATCATGCGTTTTATAGTGCTCCTAACTGCAACTATAACACTTACATACTTTATGCATGGATCTAAACACAATACCAAACACATCTTACGCACGAGTCTTGGTGCTTGTCTGTGCGATAGCGATAGCGCAAAATCTCAATGAGTTTACTATTACTAGGAACATCAACGAAATTACAATTTGATTATTGTAAATGAAATGATGGTAAACTTCTTTGTGCATTTTACTATACTTCTGTAGTCATCTGTATATTCAATACTTTCAAAACTAACAAAACATTTGTTTTTTCTAGTTGTACATTTTATTGTAGTAGTTTTATTATTATTATGCAACAAAGCAATGAGAATGACAATGATTTACCATAATAGTTTAGTCGAGGTGTTTTCTTGATGATTTAAAATTTGATGATACTGTCAGTACATTTAGTTCAAGCTCAGATTTCTTCTTTGTAAATTGCTATTACATACAGTATACACGAACTAACGAAAGGCATGTGCCATTCGGCATATATTTCTTATTCTCTCAGTCTGCAGTATGAAATATTACTGCTGTCACTTTCACCATTCATCATGACATTGTTACATACGAACCATACAAGATATACGTACCTAGCTACATACAGTAAATATTTGAACAATTGCAAAAGTACTTTTTTAACACTGTACGTGTGCTTTAGGAATTTCTTAACAGTATGCAGCAGAAAATTTGATAAGTTTCTGCTCACAAAGACATACACAAACATGTTTTGCGTATTTAAATTAAACTACCAAAAATAGTCTCAACTTTAATTTTAGCACTTATTAGAACTGTAGTTAGCCATTGTAATTGTAGCAATGTGAAATTTCACACATTGGCGGGGTCATACATAATGCTGAAATGAATGAACGGGTAAGTGACTTGAGAAACGAAATAAATGAGCTACACGTCTGTAGTACTATACGTCTATTACGTAATAGATGTAAATGCGTTTGTGACTTTATAATTTGTATTATAGTCAAGAGACAGTGATAACGCAAAAGAGTTTTACTCACCTGGAAATTGCCTTTGAGAATTGGACCTGCCTGGCCGATGTAGAGAGTAGATGCACCGTCGAAGGCCAACTCCTTAGGATTTCTCATTGCAATCTGCGAACTGTGCTCCCGGCAGTTCAGATACAATGTAATGTTATCCCCAACGACCTAAGGAGGGTAAAGTATAAAGTATTCATATTTAAAATATTCGAGACAGCTTGTCTTCTTAGGTAAAAATGTGAAAATGAAAACATTTAGAGTATAATTATCCTAAGTAGTTGATAATGAAAAGGGGGAGTTATTTTAACTTAGTATGTAATGCAAATATTTAAATAACCTTTTACAACATGGTGAGCATCTGTTTCCATTCTAATTAACAGGTTATTCACTCACAGTGGTATATGAATGATGGATTTCCTTGTAAAGTACGTTTGCATTACAGTTGGTATTTCATTACAACGTAAATGCAAAACATTTGCAACTTTACAATTTGCAATAGGAAAATTTTAATTTTGAAAACTAAAAATTACTATATCCCTATTTACTGCGAACCTGTCCTTTATTACATTTGTAAAAAGTTATAAAGGTAAAAATTTTCGGAGTTTCCTCATAAAAGGTTATATTGGAATGATGATGGCATATGTAGTAAATACAATTATTTGTGCATTGTACCTGAATTTTATTAATCCGTATTATTGTAGCAATAAATCAAGTCTTAAGAAGCCTTTCAACGTACTGGTATAATCTTATATTTGCGCAGTTAATTCGTTTAACATCCAATATTTATGGTTAAAAAATTAGATTTTTAAACACTAACTCAACAAATGACTCATGGTATGAAAATACTTTGATAAGTAGCTCAGGAAGTCTTGAAGTTGAAGTAAGCAATTTAAATAAGCTTTCAAAGAAAATTTGCGATTGTTAGCGACGTAGATAAAGGAACAGAAAACAGTAGACCCATTGTATGTGAGTATAAAGATAGGCGTGTTAATTACATTGTCGATGAATATTTTACACTCTAGGAGGTATTTGATTATTCACATCACAAAGTGTTCCTCTATGACTAATTCCGACTGATCTGCATAACAACGTGGCTCGATCATCAAAGCTGAGTTCCCTTTTGCTCCCTCTTTTTAACGAGACCAGTCTTAGGGCTTGTGTATTGCAAATGGAAAAAGAGCGGTACTACAACTTTTACTCATTCAACTCGACGTATGAACTGGTTAGCTGTATAAAAACATCACAATCACAAACGCTACAGTGGGGTTTTGAAAAAAGCAATTATATCAGGTTCATTTATTGGTTAATATAAACCGCATTTTAATATCAATGTTTTCATACTAAAAAATCATAACCTTTCTTTCTGTCCTTTCTGAATTTGAGCACAATAACGCAGTTATTGCCAAAATGTCATTAAGTGTAACAGAGGTACATACCAAAAGTCGTACTTCTAATGTATATAAGCTTACTACCATAAAAACACTTGAAATGCATGAAATAATGGGTAAATAAAGGTTTTTCTTCTACAATTCAAAACGAACTTTTCTCCATATTCATACGTAGAAATCAAGCAAGAGCTTCTTAATTTAACTACTAAGTAAACTAAGTATTAATGAATATACGAGTAGCTAGTACTATACAGCATTTAGTTAACGTAGTACCTATAATATGTGGGTTTTGGATGAATATGCTTTACTGCTATAGCTTAATTATTACAATTTGATGATACTGTAAACTCCTGGATATACAATAAGACGAGCACATATATTTCTTATCCCTTAAATTACATAGTGGAACATTCCGAGCACGATTTGAAATGTAATCGTGATAAGATTGCAATTGAGGAGTAAAAGGGATGTGGGATCATCTAACTTCTTAGACCGGAATAAAAATGAGTGATATCATCCGGCAAAAATAAAATCCTGAGTAGCGAAAGGACACGTAGATGTGACTTGTCTTGAACTCGTTTATTCTGCGGACGAAATAATAGTGTTGTATGCAAAGTTGATGCATTAAATCTCTGTAAATGTGTACTATAGTACGTACTTAATGCTAACTGTTAGTCATTCTCTCACATTTCGTGTGATGGAATAGAAAATTGTTATGTAGACTATAATGTACTCATTGTGAAAGAAACAAGAATTATAACAGCCATCAAATCAACGATCATGTAAATCTAACGATGATCACAATAGAAGACAATGCAACAATAGCACGGCAATATCCAAAGGTTTCTTATTAAATAGTCTTGTTGCAAGCACCATTGAATATGTAACGCGTGCATCATCACATATATTAAGTGCAAGAATGCGTAAAGGAATGAATGGACTTGCTGACCTTTAAAGCAAATCGATTCCATTTTCTTGTCATGATGGGCACCTCAAAGGAAACAAGTGTTTGAGTGACCAAATGACTATTAACATCGGTGTACAATAGTGAGATCATGTTGTGAGCTGAAGTGGCACTGGGAGAGATCTAAAAAACAGAATACACACATTATCAGCATTGTCCATACAATTTTACAAAGAAAATGACTTCAAAATCAATTGACGGCTCCTCTTATCAGATAATACTTGTAATGATTCTAATGATAATATTTTAGACCTAAATATGTGCTTAGTAATGTTTGCTAATCATAATTCGCTCTTGCATATTAAACGGAACAAAAGGTTACTGATGTTTTTACAAGAATAGAGACACGATTTCTTAAAGATCTAAATTAAATACTTTGTTCTGTCAGATTACAGTCATTTGGCATAATTGCAGTTCAAATATTACAGAAAATGTAAAACATGGAGTGGTGGGTACTGCTAATGTTTCAATAAATATTTCGGGGTGAGTTTCGGTTTTCATTTCACGTCATAAATTCGAATGTTAGAATATTAAATTGACATTTTTAAAGTAAGGGGTCAGTGGGCCTTATTGACAGACACATAATGCATGAGGTAGGTCTCTTGATATACAGTAAATAATAATCTATGCATGTACGCAAGGCTGATGGTATGTACGTACGTGTCAGTTAAAAATAGTTCTAAAGCTTGTCTCAGCAGGAATTAAGATATTCAACAATGAGATAGGTAAGGTATTTAACCAAGGTTATGTTTCTACTATAAATTACTCCTTTTCGCTTTGATATCCATAGTAGTATTCATTCTAAATTTCTGAAATTTTGTTTTAATATAATAGTGAAGCTAATCAATTCAATGATAACCCAAACGTTAGGCTACGGTAAATGATAAATGAAAACGGTTTGCATATAATGAATATAAAAGGAGTGAGACCATGAATGATAGTCAAGAGTCAAGACGGAATGTTTACTAAATGCAAAGCACATCTAGGCAGACGTAACAATTCACTCGCACTTGTATCTTAACATCACGAATGGTCTAGGCTTACAACTCAGAGCACCGCAAGAGCTTCGTGATTGACATCTTACGAGGAGGGGGCCAAACAGAAAACAATGAGAGGAGAGAATAAGGAAAGGTAGTGCCTTTGTCTTTTCTTACTTTTTCTTACAATCTCCAGCTTTTCCAAAAAACACAAAATACAGTACATCCCATTAGAATCGATGTATTTTACATAAATAATGCTTTCATTGTATTTTCTCTATATTTTTGGGAGTAGAAAAGAAAAGGGAAGTTAACTGTTAAACTACAATAGCACGCTTACATGTTACGTATTTCATACTTTCGTTTACGTAATACATAAATAGACAATTAATTTCCGTTTTTATTTGTAGTATGGATTAACATTATCATATCAATAAATTATTTATACCTTGAGGCCAAATTGTACTAAGGTGTCTAAAGGGTTAACTGCTGCAAAGAGGTAAGAAATGTCTCTTCGGTCTGGTTTTACGGTTGCCAGTAGTGCAAAGTCTCGGTAAAGACGATCTGGTAGGAACAATCTGTATAATGGACAATTAAAAAAGGTAAATATATTTTTAACACAGTGTATATCTAGGTATTCAAGTATGTATCTTGGTAAATGTAAAAGTTAATTTTATAATTCCTAGATTCCAGTTCCAAATTACAATAAGAAAATGTCATGTACGACATACAATGTCATATATTTATTATATTCAACCTGCTATTTAATTTAGTAACATTATTTGATTGTGCTAGAAAAGGTAGATGAGTGTTTTCTTTTCTACATAATTAGAATATTTTTAGCAAACATTTTTAAAGTAAGTACAAATTATATCTTCAACAAATGAATTCTCCTTTGGCGACTTCACGGAAATCCAAAAGGTGTTCTTTTGTAGTTAAAAATGATCGTAAGTGGACTTTCCTGTACTTTCCATTGAAAATAGGACTCCTTTAGAAAACTGACTTAAATAATGTTCTCATTTAATTGTAATACTCACTCTTCAAAAAGCAAACGACCTTTTCACATAATTAAGCAAACTTTAGTTGAATAATGCAAGTTATGGTTCTGGACTGGAGATTTTCTCCAACCCAAGTGTACTTTACGAGACATTTGTCCAGCCTTTACACAATAAATACTGCCTTTTGGTTTATGAGGTTGAGTGGGTTAGAAAGAACGTTAATAATTTTCTTTTAGTTTCTAAGTATACATGTTGTAGTAGGTATACGTGAAATATTGTCTAGTTGGTCAGCCTTTTATTATTACTGGAAAACGAGATAAACTATTGTTCATAAATAAACTACAGACATTATTATGAGAGCACTAGCTAAGAAAAGAAACACGCTTAGAGACGCATATTTATTTCATGTACCATATAGGCTTGCTTTATTTATGTTCTTTTGTAGTCGTTAGTGTCGTATTATTAAGAATTTTTGGTTACCTATAATGAGACTTGATATCGGCTCCTTCCCGCAATCCGTACGCTGGGAATCCATCCAATCCAGCCTCAAAGTACTGAGTCCTCGGATCGTCAAAAGGTACTCGGATTGCTTGCAGCAGATCATGTTCCTCTATTGCATCTGCAAATTCATACAAGGAACCTCGTAAAACATTTTTTCGTATAATTTCCAGCCAGAATATCTGACTGAGCAGTAATTTTGTACTCATTTCACTCTTTTTACAAACGAAATTTAATTCTATTTACGACCGTAATTAAATCCCCATGTAATGGGAATGTTATCCTTTGCTTTGGCATTTTCCTCTTGCCTAAGCACATGTTTACATCTTACTGAAGGTTTATTTAGATACACATTCGCATAAATAATGGAAAACATATTTGAGCTTTCTATTTCCTCCTATTTAAGTATCTACATTCTTGGAACTATTATCACTTAACCAGTATAAAGTGAGATGTTGTATTACGTGCTTCATTTATGATAATTATGGAAAGTTTTTATTTTCGTGCACAAAATGAACTGAAAATTAAGAATGATCTGGTCTTATGCTTAATATGCAATGCATAGCATTGCTTGTAATTATTTACATAGCACTTAGGTTTATAATACTCATTAAACTCACAAGATAAAACAATGATTTCATAAGCATGCATTTACTACTGAAAGTAGAGCTCATATTACGTCTTTCTCTGTACCAAAAATAAAACGTAGTGAAAGCAAGTACCCATCCATTACTCAGCATTACAGACTCGTATAATATAATAAAACGAAGTTGCAATGACGTCCTCTAATGTGGATGTGAAAGGAGTGATAAAATCAAGTCAAAGACTTTGCAATATCTACTCATTTTTTATTTCATAATCCAACTGCATAAATGCACGGTGATGCACTGTACATCAATTTCTTATTTCAATTTCAGTTGAGATTACCTACTCTAAATCTAGATAAAAGAATCAGATAAAAAGTTATCTACCTCAACCTGATAATTAAATTTCTTTGACATTGCAGATTCGACAAGGTCAACGTTTTTGTCTCCTTCTGCTAATAAAAGATATTGTGATACGAAGAGATAAAATTAAACACCATGTCCATCTATTTGCTAAGGAAATTTTACATATCCAGCCACAAGTAGGAGAGAAGTGTATTTATAAAACTATTGATTACAAAGCCTACCGCAAATTTGTTACCTACCTACAACTAATTTTTTTCGCTAACTATATAGATAATTTACAAAAAGAAATATCTTAAAGATTGGTTTTAATCAGTGTGACGATTGAACTAGTAATTTTATGCTTTGCAAATTAAATGCTGTCCGTTACTATTCATTAGTTCATTTTTACAACTTTAAAATCATGGTCACGTCATCTTTAAAATCATGGCCACGTCATCTTTAAATCATGGTCACCAAGATAAGAAATGGTAAGCTCCTCAGAATTATTAATGATGCACCATAAACTTGTAATCATGGCATGGCGTTGCTGCTATATTTTTAATAAGCTAGGTTGCTTGGGCCCAAAGTAAAACATTGGGGTAGTATTTAGTCAGTTAGGAATGCATAAGTCTAAACGCCAGAAACAAAAGCAATGTGTTAACATAAAGAGCTAATATTTATTTCAGAGGAAAAAATAGTTAATTCCTATAATTTACGGCCTACACTGTCACCGAAAATTTAAAGGTAAAGTGCTGTAAGGAAGCCTCATCCACTCCTTCATTTCACAGCTAAGCATGAGTCATTAATAAGGGGGAGATCACGGAGTTGATTTCAGACTGATGGAGAATCAAACAAGTTAAAGTTAAGGGTAGATATGTTTTGTCTGCTGATACCTGCAGTACATTCTTGTAAAAATATTTTAATGTGTACAGACTACAGACAGACACATAGAAATACAATAAGATTACGCTGAATAGAAACTGTAGCTTATGCCGTGATAAATAAAGGCGTTTTGTCTATAATATTTCAACGCCTCAAATCTCAAGATCGGATCAGTTTCTCTCAATAACATATAAGATAACACTTGAGGCAAGAGATGAATGAAAATAAATATGAACTGCTTGGCATTTGAAGCTCTACGCTGTACTGGTTAGTAAAGTGACGTGGGTGGGAGTTCTATGTAAAGTGTGCCTACCTTTATGTTTACACTACTGTGCCATTAATTTTACTGTGGAACTCATTGGTAGAAATATATTAGGCAATATTTCTTTTCCGAGTGTCAAATTCTACGTAACTTGGATCGTTTATTCAAAGAGAGTGTAGAAACTAAAATCATATCACATGCATATCATCAATAAGCAAAGCATTAGAGGGTTATATTGTAATAAAGTAGACTTGACTAAGTATAGTAACACTTCTAATAGTTGCACATTTAGTGATGTGCCTACAGAAAGATATTCTATTCTATTTATAGAATATTCAATTATGTACACATTTGTCTACCACGAAAATAATGCATGAAAGCAAGGGAGTTGTACAATGCTCAACGGTGTAGCAATAAAGTGTAGCAGGTGGTCATCATTAATAGTAGATGCATTTATTACAGATGTACCGTAACCGTAACTATCAAACGATAATAATTACTAACAGGCATAATAAATTATTCAAGCAGTTGAGTTTTAAGATACGATTCAGAGATGATGAGGACTTATTACCTACCAGTAGGCAACTAATACTCCGTCACTCTCACATTTTCTAAATAAAGTACGCTCATATATTGTAATGAATTTTACACCAGAGGCCACAAAATAATTTGTCGAATTACTTGCAATTAGTTATCCAAGTTATTAGTTATGATCATGATGCGGGCTTAAAATCTCTCTCAATATCTGTTATTATATAGATTAGGGGTGAATTTAGCATCAAGTAAATTCACGATCTTTTGCCGAAGAAAGCTTTGTTTGCTTGCTCTGCTGAGACTATTACTGCATGGAACTTAACGAAAAATTTTAAAGCGCTTATTTTTATGACATCGCTGGAAGATCAAAGGACTTATATTTATTTTTGTACTCAGACTCAGAACGTATGTTTTCAATACGTTTACTATAATTGAATGCAGTTAAAGAATCTTAATACAGGTTACCCTAATCATAAGGTCCGATACACGTCTAAGTAAGTAACGTAAAGCTTAGATATCTTTCTGTTAAATAGGATAGACCATCGAATACGAAAAATATCACTGCACAAAGGAGAACGTAATAAAGTTACAGGAAGTTCCTGAATTAAATATTACTCAGGTGTACAGAATGAATTAGGGATAAATTGCTGAGAGACCTGGAAACGAAAATGCTCCAACCTATACGAAGGTTAGTTTCCCTTTCATCGGTAAATAAATAGTAAATGTTGTTGAGAGAGTGAGTTCGTCTGCCTGATAAATAAAACCTGAGAAAAGAACTAGGGAAACGAATTACATGTAAGAAAAAACGTCAACTGAAGAGCAATACACAATTTTTCACTCAAGTTCCGACATTTCTCACTGAATTCAACCTTACTTCGTATCAAACTATCCCATAAGTAAAGCATTGTTGCTTGTAGCATCCACTTAAGGCCATGTCCACTATGTTCTAGAAACACTTCCCAAAGATATTATCGCACTAGTCTGTATAGTATATAGGATCATCTCATCTAGACCAGAATTAAGAAAAGATAAACGAACGTCGTATATATGTAGTGTGTATTGAAAGGTACCTATCTTAGGTGAGAATTATATGCGTATACAACACATTATTTAATTCTTAAGCATTGTGTATTAAGATAGCCCTATCTGTGTATTTAATTATTTTTTCTGTTTGCCTAAGGTATTTTTATCGGGTTTGCCCAAAACATGGTATTCTTTTAACTTGTGAGAATTTCGATTAGCTATCTATTAAAGAACTGAGGGGAACGAATTTTGTATAACAATGTTAGACGTAAGTTAGGTCACAATGAACTCTTTACTACTTTTCGAGTAAAGAAAAAGAGCGAATGAATGACAAATATCTCAATTTAAGTCAACCTACTTCCTACTTCTATTCTTTTAGTGTTGGCCGACATTCGGCCAAGTAATTCTCCATCTCTTTATCTTGCTCTTGTATAGGTGACTGATCTAACCATTCGGTTCCTTCGGGTCTCATTAATGTCTTCTCTGTGGGTAACTAATGTCTTTTCCTTTCCCTCGGTCCCTCTTCTTACCTGTGAACTATTCAAACTCTATTATTCTACTCTTAATACACTATTGAGCAATATGCAGCCTAAGCACATTAGAAGATATTTGGAAAGATGTACAAAACTGTACAGTGTTCCCCCATAGGGATATAAATATATAGTAAGTACATTACACGAGTCGCTTGTGAAGTATAACCTAGATGGAATTTTACTCTTGAGACTCCGCAAAAGAAAATCTCACGGGGTGGTTAGACTGAAGTTACCTGGTTCATGTAATAAGTTCAGGCGACACTTTTTTTACGTTTCAACTGTCTTTACAATTACAAGTGTACAAGCATTTAACATTACGATACTTTTCACATGTAAATATCTTCACAACTTCACGCAAGGACTTCTTTTTATCTGCGGTAGATCTAATGTCAAGAGTCAGCCCTACCGTGTCGTCTACCTTCGTCTAAGAACCTTTTAGCCTGGTCCTACGAGAGAAGTACAACAAAATAACATCGATATACTGTTTAATATAAATTCCTTCGTGTTATCTGTAGTCTGTACACAGCAAAGCAATAAGCGCTTTTCTATACATTTCCAATTAAGCCCCAAAACATTCTGGATTAGTTATAGCTATATCGCTGAGTTTCCTAAAAGTATATATAGGAGGTGAGCATATTTCGTGACATTTCCTAGACCGAAATGTATACCATTTATTCCACAAATTTGACTACCATTTATTTCGTTACTGGGTACTTTTCACTTACATCTGTAATTATGGTATACGTATTAAAATTTACATTTCATACAAAAACTTCTTGACTCCAGCTTGATTCAATGAAGCAAAGACTTGTCGTTATTTAATACTTACACAGAGTTAAAAATTTTACAGTTTAAAAAAAATTATTCTTTCTACCCTGCATGGTTAGTCAAACATTTAACTTTAAAAAAATAAGCTGGAATTCGAAAGAAAATGCTTTAGAATACAAACACTGTTGTACCCAAACTTTTACTGGCCATTTATTACTTCTAATGACATGCTTTGGTGGTGTCTTGGTGGCTAATTGCCGATTTTCATTTCAGGATGAAGATTATCGGCCACCAGGGGGTTATTTAGATATACAAATTGTTGGAGAATGCATACTTTGTCACATAATAATCACCAATGCTTGACTGCACATCTACACATATCACACAGTCAAACAACATTAACCGCAATGACACTAAATTATCCAAATGTAAACAAACTTCTATTTAATGTAAACATACATATCGTACTGGGTATCAAGCATCCTATTTATCATTTAATTAGGAAGTAACTATTTAGTAAACATACTTAATTTAAGTTGTGGAAACACCAAAGCATTTTAGTCTTTAATTTCTCCAAACAGTTACCGTATGCTAAGGATAGTTAGTATTAATAAGAAAAGTTAAGGTTTTAAAACTTCACTTATCCAATTCCTAGGATCTATAATAGATGATTTATGGCTTTAGAGGGATGTAAGTAATGCCAACTAACAGAAAGAAATAACTTAAAACATATCTAAGCCTTAAAACCGAAAGCAAGTGGAAAACATAGAGATAGAGCGAAAGTATTTTACGGTTAAGATACTTAGTGAAGGCAAAGAGTCATAAAGATGTTTTTAATGTTTATTAATGCCTGAGAAATGTCTATTTTTATTACTGCTATTTAATTTGATTTGAATTGTGGAGAGCTATTCCACGAATTTATGATAAAGTGTCACCGGGTAGCAAGCTTTGTCCTGTGTCCCAACTCCCTTGTCCACTCCACAGGATATGCCTAAATACACCGCGGTGAAGTGATACCACCGAAGAAGAAGGAAGGTTTCTTGACACGTATTACCATTGGGCCCACAGAACCCAAAGCTACAACATTCTAAATTTATTATTGTCCAACATCTATCCCAAACGCATTGTTGTGAAATTGTGAAATTTGAAACAATAAGATCCTTTGGTAAAGCAGCAATGTAATTTCATTTTCATTCATTTCAAATTCAAAAATCATTTTTTTGGCTAAAGAATTATTTCTGAAAAAGTATTATTTCAACTCCGCTAACGAAATCAATATTTAATAAAACAATTTGTGTACTACTAACTAATAGATGGAAGCTATGAAAAACAGTTTTATATTTCTATCTGGTGAGTTGTTTGGCAATTACACTACAGTAATTTTCTTCTCTTATTAGTATTACAGCTCGCTAACTAATCGTAAGTTGTGAGCCAAAGTATTTTATTAGCCCTTGAAAGTTTCTACTTCCAATAACAAAGTTTGTATAAAGGCACTTTTGAAATGAAGCATCTAATAACATACCTGACCAAAAAGTGTCCATAGAATGCTAGGTGTTGTATTATGTAATAATCAGTGCTGCACTGCAGGCAGAATTAAAGTAACGCACGGCTTATGAACTGAATGAATCCAGCTTAGCTTGATTTAAACTGGAGACCAATCAAGTTGTTCTCCTTATAAGGAAGTAAGAAATAGGTTACCAAATTTGGTGCTCGGATGAAATATGAGAGTCTATCTTTGCTCGAGTTCAGAATGGAGTTTGTAAAATCGGTAGGATTTATCATTATGCCGCAAGGAAATTTTCATTGCACGATGCACTTAATACCGGCATACCATCAGTATAGATATATAACATTTGTAATGCGCCTAAACTATTATTTACCCGTGAGAACATATTACTTTATTATATGAAATATTCATCAGGATCAGGAGTATTCTGAACTACATTATGCTAGGCATTAAGAATCAAAATATTACAGTTGTGAGTATTTAAGATACTGGTGAATGTAACCTAAGCATCTGTATGGTGGCATAAGATAGTTAATAGATGCCTTCCCTATGATATCCTTGTAGTAATCTATTTTCCAGTGGAAAGAACTGTTAAAGTGCACAGTAGACTACTTCTTTTTGTTAGTTCAAAGTTCAAGTCTATGTATCAACAAAATCTATGGACATTTATCTCTATTTGAATGAACTATACATATCCCATTATAGACAGGAATGATCCTTAATTTCCCATTATATCAGTCCATTGCTTTTCTTTGGTAATATCCTTATGTAACAGGAAACCCTCTATTTTCGTTCCGAGTACCCATGTTTAGCTGTCATAACTACACATTATTCACGTCCTATTCTTTAACCCTTTTGCCTGAATTTAAATGGTCTTAAATCTTTTGAAGGGCCTAACATACTTTGGAAAATGTAACGTAGGTTGTATTTATGTCTTCTACTTATGAGCGATATTCATTGTAATAATGTAAAGTACATCTCCTGTTGATTCTTTACTACCTCACTCAATTGCTACAGTAGTGTCTGGTTGGGTTGCTGAATGTCAGACAGGAGAAGCAAGACACAATTTTCGTTTCATCCTTTATATAGACTGTCAAAACATGAACGCCTCTGCATTCATGCATTATACATTGCGGTTTCACTATAATAGTTCCGAAAAATGCATAACTGGTATATTATTACCTTCTGAATACCTTTTGACAAACCGTATGTTACACACTGATACTTACGTATGTATCTAATACAAACAAACTTATGTCGACTAAGAAATCGGAACAAATCTTAAGAGAAGATCCTTTTTCACCCTTTATTTCATTCCTTTGTCAAACATGTCATACATTTATGGGATTCCATTCAGGAGCTCTGTAAGAAAAGGCTATTAGCCAGCACCTATCTTTACCATTACCCACTACAGAGATATTAGTAACATATGTATCTTATTGGTGGCAAGGTTTGGTATGTAAGTCCTAGGGTACCTTGCTGATAGAATTATGTGCTTGTGTGTAGTGTAGTGTGCATAAGCATTTCTATTTATGAGTTTTCTTCAAGAAAGATTTCTTGTCGAACAAGCAGGTAGAGATATAACAGATAAAATAACCAATTCTTTTATGTAGTACCAACAGTAAATTAAAAAAGTAGAGAATGTTAACCGATATATTCAACAGGCATGATAATAGATACTGAAGTAATGATGAGTATGTTTTGACAACTTGTCTCAGCAGTTTCAGAGTAAAAGTCAAGCTACTCATCATTTTCTGCTCCCTAGAAAAAATGTTTCCTGTGGTTTCAGCTGAAATTCAATCTTGGAAATGTCTAACGTATAAAATTGCATACAACCGTCAACTTTAACTTCCCATTAAATCTTGAAATATGTTTACATATCAGTTGAAAGAAAGCTCTACAAAAACTTCAGTACAAATCATAACTACATTATTGCTTTGAAATCCCGAATGTACATGAAACTCATTAACTCAATGCAAAACTTAACTTTGGCTTCTACGGGATTTGATTTCAATTTTTTCTTTTATTTCTCCAAGGGTTTATTTTGCCATTAGCCATTTATGATATCCTGAGATCGGATATAATATATGGTATTATGTGTTGTAAAATTATGGAGTTTATTTTTCTTGGTTCACGCATTTCAGTTTCTAACTTTATGTGCAGTAAATGTTACACAGTTTGTATTTGGTTGAGACACTAATTTGCAAACAAAACTCGTTGTTCACAGAATTCGCTTTTGTCCTATAGATTTAGTTAGGTAAAGGTAAACAGATTATAAACGTATGACAGTGCATTGTTTGCATTATTGTTCAAGTTGTCGTAATTGAACTGCATTGTTTAACAATTTATGATTGTTATGATACTGTCAGCGTATTTACCTAACCCGGAAAACCTTAATTTCTTGTGCAAACAACTGGAAAATCTAGTGAATAAATTTAGTGTGCAGGATTAATTTATTTTATTATAGCATTTCAAATTCAATTTGCACTTTCAGAACGCAAACAGATTTAATAGACTTCACAGAGTGTACTTTGTCATGAATCACCATGAATATTGCCCTAGTGTACCCATTGCTAACAACTACAGTTCATTGCATGCTGTTTGCACGTATATGGGTTCATAAGTTCATTCACAAGGATTCTTGTGTGCACTGAATGTAATGCGAACTATACACAACGTAATCCTCTTTCCTTTTGCTTACAGTTCACAGCATGGTAAGTGCTAATGTATTGTTATTGTAAATGTGTAATATTGCCAGTATTATTACTTTAGCATGCCTTATTAGCAGGACCAACCCATGTGGCTCGACATATCTACATGTTGTTAAATTTATGCTGTATAATATATGTTGCTAACAAAAACGAGGAAAACTTGTAGGGTGGCACTTATCAGGAAGAGTCGCATTCTCATCACAGTCGAAAAAGCAAAACAAGACAAGTGCATAAAGGATCACAGAGCAAAACCTAAAAAGCGAATCCAAGAAAACTTTGTCCAACGAATTTGTATTCTGTATATCATATATGAATGTGGGTCCATTTAATTTGTGCAATCATGTAGACGCACTTGGCTTAATATGGTCAAATCTGATTCAGTAAATTAGATTCCGACCCGCATGTGCTCCGTAACTTTATTGTCCATACTTAGATGTCCACTTCACAAAGTTACTACAACTACAATGAATAATTTAAAATCCGAATTGCATACATGATGATTTCATTTTAGCATACGCATTTATTTATGGGACCCCTTAAACATTTCTACGTGCGCTGTTTTCAAATATATTTTTTGGGATCTATTTAGGAAGTAAAGTTAATATGCAACGCAATGCAAAAAAGCACTTACATTGTGTACCTATAAAGTAGGTAGTTGTCTCTCACTTTGGTTTTGTTATATTTGGCTGATGAAATTTACATAATCATCGCAATTTCATGGTAAAATGTTTTACTACTCAATTTACTTCTTAAAACTTAAGACTTTTTATGGCAATTTGTGGAGATTTAAATTACGGTCTTTTAATTTAAATTAGTTAATACTGCACATACCTATATGTGCGCATAGGGTTAAGGAGAACATTTTAGAGTTTTAGGTTGGATCTCCCCTATATAAGAATTCAAAATATTTGGCATTGGGAACTGAGCAGTTGTGCTAAACTTGGTCTCAACATCGTGTTGAAGCTAATAATTTTCAGTGTTACTGGGACATTTTTTATCTAAGCGAAATGTGAGTAAAAGCAAATAGCCTGCAACATGACTATGATAAACAAGAATTTGACACGTTGAAGTGATGTTAAGATGTATACTTATACTACTTTTATGAAAGAAATCTGTTGCTAACTGATGCATAGATGTATACCAAGTCAATCTTCTTAAATATATGTTAGGTATTATAAGTAAAGTTTTATTGCCTTATATATTGCTACTGGCAGACTCAAAAAATACCTTTTTCAGTAACTGCACATTATACATTTATTATCTTTTCAAGATTACTGTGCATAATTTCTAGCTTGCTGTGACGAGTGTTAAATTCTGACAGATTCTATTACAGTATTTCTCTTCACCGTCAACACGCTGAAAATTACAAGAAGTACTATCTACGGAAGTTATGAAATAGCGTATCAACTATCAAGTGATTAAAAAATGATAAAATGACAGATAGTACACAAAATGTACATTCACACTTCCTACAATATACATTTCATTTTAGATAATGCATTAATTCCCTTTGACTGGAGTCTGAATTTACACTAAATAGCTATTCATAATTTATGCACAAGATATTATTATGCTCTCACAAAGAAGGAACCTTAATCCAGTGTGTAACATACAGGTGGCAATTATTCCATGTATATTGTAGTAGAAATAAGTCAAACTGTCATGCTCAGCTCCACAAGTGTAAGTAATTAAAAGTAGTTTTTGTTAATGATCTAAACTTTTTTTAACCTCGAGTCCACTTTTTGCAAATCCAATAAACTGAATAACTTGAAATTTATCCTATTGAACAGATAATGAAATTTCCAATTACAATTTGTCTTGGTTTGCAATTTGAGTTTAAATGAAAAACATTCACAGGTATGGCAATAATTGTAATAATTATAATAAGGAATTGTTTAGCCATGTAATGACAAGCTGTCTATCTATATGTCATTGCCATTTCTTTTTCTCAGTACCAAATCTTAGGCAGCAAATGCAACCTACAAGGAGTAGACATCTGAAAAATGACATGCAGTGAAAGCAAAACAATGTAAATGCATCACTCTTATTTTTAATGTAGGTAGAAGTAAGAAAAATTGCCTTATGAGATAAGGTATGCACAATGAAGAGTTATATAAATAAGGATATAGCTACGTAAGTGTATTCATGATATGTAATCCAAGAGAGAAATACTGTATTCGTACTACAGCTTAAGTGGAAACCAAGTGTATCAGTGCATCTTGGATAAAAACGTTAGGATGAAAGACAAGATCCTTCAGATGTTCTATTTCCGTGTAAAAAACATAAACAAAACAAGTGGAAAAGTCTACTTGAGAAAGTTAGGTAGGTTCTGTTGATATTGACTCTAATAAATCTACACAGATCTAGAAAAAAGCAGATGCAGCAGGATATTTAGGTACATTTTTCATCGGGTTTATGCTAATGTTATCTGTTTACCTCTCTATATGCTTTGCATGTGCGTTTTGAAATGCTGAAATATAAAGTAACAGCTATAGAAATAGAGGTTTCTTATACTAAATGCATGACAAGTGTACAAAAATAGTCCCGAAATGGTTACAGTTTTTCTGTGCCAAGTCAAAGCTAGAAAATACATACCGACAAGTCAAGAGTCATTGGCATTCACATTTCTCTTCGGATCGTCTGCCTTCGCTTGGCAATAACAAGAACAACAACTATACACTCTCAGTAAACTGGCAGAGAGTACATACCTACTACACTTATATTTCAGTGCACATAATTTAGAGTACACGTATCGCACTTACTTACACTCAATACATGAATCTCTGTATACTTTATACTAGCACGTTGCAGGGCATGCATAAGAAATTCATATATTGACTGTTCCAGTTTTTCATGGGCTATTTAGGTAGACACAGTAGAGAAACACCTTTAAAAAACTTAGCACCCTTCTTGACACTTTTTAAATAAGAAAGTGTTCTCTTTTTCAATATTGAGTTGTACTTAAAGAGTTGTTTTGAGTTCAGTCCCTGAACCGACTTCCATTTTTCGACTTCTATGTAATATTAACCTGAGTGCCTCCCTTTGATGCATTTCCCTGTTCTGAGGAGAGTCGCTGTGAGTAACGTCTTCGGCTATTCTAATATTCTCACAAGACTTTCATTTGCGTTGACTGTTCTCAAAATCTTAACTCCTTCGTATTCTTTGAGCAGACTTGAGAGGAAGTCGTCACAAAAAGGAAACATAATTTCAATTTGCTTGGCCTCTTTAGTTTTACGTTGCCGACATGGAAATATTTATTTCCTAACCACGAAAGACTGGAACTGACTATGTTCCTCAGTAAATTACCACTACCTATATCAACCAATGTAAGTTTTATGCATAGGTATTGTACCGTGAGTCTCAAAGTACCCTTTCGAGCTTTTATGCTTTAATAAATTAACCAGTAAACAAGTTGGTGTAGTACCTATATGAGAAACTGGGAATGGAGCATTGTATGCTCATTTCGTTAATGATTTATGTGTTTCGTATGTACATTGGATTACATCTCAATTTACTTAGCCCTTCCCTTGTGCAACCTACGTTACACTGGTGCGAATTCAAAGTTTCCTGAACTGAGGTTGAGTTCTGGTTAAAAATTTTTTGCCTGCTTTGATCTTGTCTGTCGTCCGGAATGGCATGCGAATTCTAAGGTACATCATATGAACAGGTTCAAATGAAGAAGGACTGCAAATACGTTGTCCTCTTCGTGTGCAGCTTAAGAAGACTCATGAATTATAAAGCCGAACCATGAATGCTTACGACCTGAGATTAACAAAATTAAGGTAGAAAATTGATGATTTCCCCTATAGTTATATCTGAAAATATATGAGAGTGCTCTTTCATTCAAGGCTTAGATAAAAATATTTTGATTTGTCCTTAGATAACGCGAAGGTGACATAGCATTACAAAATTTTAAGCAGTATGTTAGATTTTCATATGCCATTATAGTAGTACTTATCTGATTCTACGACGTAGATACAGTTTATGTTACAGGTACTCTCGTCCGAGAATATTAAAAATAAAAATTCAAGTTTTTTCTTTCTGGGTACAAATCGGCCATTTTGGACCCAACCCTGTGTTTCCATACAGACTGCTTCCCCATGTTGAAAGTGTGTCTCCCCAAAATGGAAAAGGTTGAATTTTTATTTTTAATATTCTCGGACGAGAGTACCTTTTGCAGTCACAGTATATTGCAAAGCTGTGCAGAAATTATTAGTATTGACGATGTTGGATGAAAGAATGCATTGAACGGAAATCAGTATTAGTAACGCCAAATAGAGTAACTCTACTTCAACTAATAATTCCGTTTCCGGTCTCGAAACTAGATATTATAGTTTTGCTTTTCTGGTAAGTTTATGGAAAAAATGACAAACTAATGACTAAAAAAGGGATAAAAAATGACAAAAATATTTAAAAAATCAAAACTTATGCGCAAAATCAACGTACTAAATAGAGTAGGACCAACTATGCACCAACTTAATGTATCTGGTATATTATCTATATATATGTTAGCGGTAAATCGACAAATTAGGCAATTACAAAAATACCTCGGCATTTCTGTAAATGCCTGAAGATAGCCCGGCAATATTCATTTAGCCGAGGCAATTGTGGAAATGCCTAGGCATTTTCTAAAACGCCTAAACTTCACTCGGCAGTAAGCTAAATGATTTTACTTTTTGTCGAGTAATCAGTGGGCAGAAAGGAAAATGTCTCATTTGTATGCTATCAGGGTGTGCTAAATAAGGCAATATAAGCTTAATATGTCAATTATTAGCTAGAAAGGCAATTTATTGTAATATGATACGTAATATTTTAGAAAAGGAGCTTGGTCGGAAATTTCATAATGTGACTAGAGAAAGCACTAGTATCTTTTTATCTTTGCGTGAGCCATGTAATCTGAAGTGGATAAGAGTGTCAAAATCTGTGGGTTATGAAGCCTATAATCAGCAATAATAAAATTCAGAAAATATCCGTAATGTTGAAGTCAAACAGAGAAAAATACAAAATATACAAAAATATTGCACAGACAGACTTACATATACACAGACATCTATTTATTTGGTAACCTGACTTGCATTTGCAAATAGAAGCCATGCTGTATGAAGTTACCGAGCGGCGTGCTATCATGTATTTGACATACGTAGTTGACCATGACGTCGGGTACGTGCTGATCATGTTGCTAATGAGCTCTCCGAAAAAAACCTTTAATTATACCACCGGAACATTGTATTTGGAGATTGCCATTTTCATATCGTTGTAAAGCAACATGACAAATTCGCTGACAGATCGGTCAATGGAGATGAAAGCAGTACTGAAATTACAGTGGGGAAAACACGAATTGACCTATCTGTCAATGATCAATAATGATCAATCGGTATCTGAAACGTAATATTACAGCTGCTTCAATATGCAATTACTACTTGTAAAATCTTTTATGACTTAAATGTTTTGGATTAATTTTTATACTAATGCAATACATAAATTAAGCTTTCTTTAATTTAAACCTTAAATTTTTTAATTAAATTTTTCGTAACACACCCTGATATCATTCAAAGGAGACATTCTCCTTTCTGCCGACTGATTACTCGACAAAAAGTAAAATCCTTTAGCTTTCTGCCGAGTGAAGTTGGAAATGCCTAGGCATTTCCACAATTGTCTCGGCTAAATGAATATAGCAATAGTCTTCAGGCATTTACAGAAATGCTTAGGCATTTTCGTAATTGCCTAATTTTTATTTACCGCTAACATATATATAACTTACCATTTTACTGAAATAATACACATACAACAAAAGGTAACCGGTGTTAACTGAAAATGGAGGTTATTATGTTTTGGGAAGGAACAAAGGAGCATAACGAGAGAGAATAAATCAGATTTGGATATTTGATTTGCTTAGTAATGATGTATGTATGTATGTACATACCTTGAAATGATCCTCCGAAATTTCTGTTGCCAAAGGGTTCTGCGGAGCTGAGAGACAATCGGCCGACAAAGAACAGGAAGAACATCATCGTGCATAAAAATGTGGAGGAAGAGCGCCGGGGAAAGTGAAGCCCGCTGTACTTGCCTGGTGTCCGTAAGGAAGTTGGCCAAACGAAGGGAGTTCGTAGCCAAAGGAATCTACAAAGTGAAAAGCAGAGCAAACAAACAATGAGGATGGTTTTCATCAAACTTTTATCTTCTACCACTCTTCACTTTACCCAAAATAAACATCAACGCTTCTCTCTCAATCCTCCTCTCTGACTTCACCCTACTTCCTACAGATTTTCAACCAAAACCCATTCCCTAGCACTGCAAATGGCTTGGTCCAAGTGCCTATGAATTTTTCATGAAAAGCCATTAAACTTACCTTACATCACATTGCTCTTCCTCTACGGTTGACTTTGGTTTTCCTACTTATTTCCCTGTCATTCATTTACCCATATAAAGTAGTATAAAGTTCATTTGCTTATGTAACCTGGACTAGCTATAACTATAAGTTCCAACCGCTGTGTCGTAATAGTTAAATATAAAACAGATTGGTTCAGTTACAGACACAATTGGAAGAATTAAGGAATACATTAGCAAATCGTTACCTAATACAGGAAAATCGGCTACTACTGCACCTGAATAAGTAATTACTTCCTAAAACTTTTACCCTTCCTGTGTATAAATTATACATATATCCGGAGTAGTGCAATATTCAATTGGAAGTGCATTGCTTTGAATAATTTTGTGTTATATTGCATTGCAGCTGACTATTCTACCATAATATACTTAATCCACTATCTATTTCTGCTCGTAATTGACTGGTGCATTTAACCCCTGCACTTAAGAGTTGCCGTTCTTTCAGAATCTTCCCCCCATTCCCAATCCATTTTCTGGTTGACTAAATTCTAAATCGTAGGGTCTACGTAACACTAGAACCCAATGTAATAAAACCAACCTATTGCTTAGTGGTTTGAATTGGTTTCCTTGAATGTTTTGATGCCGTTTCTATCAAGTGTTTCTTCCAATTCCAATACTTTCGGGAATCAAATACGATTTCCACTGTTCACATTTCAATATTGATAGCACTACGTGGTGCATTTAGACCTTTCCATGTGTTTTGCTGATGTACTGCCGATTTATCTTAGGTGAAATGCTAGTATTGTTGTATGTGTATACAATATATCGCAGTATGCAATGCTACCTTTCTGTGTAATATATGCATACAGCTTTGTTACTTTCATTCTTCGTCTAACAGTATTGATCCTTCTAGCTTGTACTCTTTAACCCTATCCACTTTATAATGTTAATGGGGGTTCAAATATATTTCCGGAAGAAAAAATAATACCTACTGTACCTACGGGAGTCTTATTTCAAGTGTATGTATTTTTAAGCATTTTCTTCGACTTCCGTAGGTACTAAGTTAACAAAGCTTACTCTCCTTACCGTTTTTTACTCTCATTGTTTGAAAAACTCGTTTGCATTTTAGAACTATAAAAATTTAGTATGTATGGATAATGGATAGGTTACACCTCTTCCTGTCACCAAACAGCTTAAGCTGAAGACATGAAACAAAATAGCAAAAAGTACTATGAATCTCGTATTTTTCAATATTCCACAGTAAAAGTTTCACTTAAAGTCGAGCACCACTTTTCCAACTGAAAATTTTCCATGATCGTGTTTCATTCGTGGTTATCTTGCCGCAAGAAATATTTATAACCTTCTTACGTGTAAGCTTAAATATTATAGTACTACTACAGTAAAACTGAATATAAGCAAATAAACAGAAACGCCATTTAGGTATAAAACTTCCCAGGCAAATAATAATTCATTATTGATAAACATTACAGATTCAGTGACCAATGATACAGATTCAGATTCAATTCAATTCAGATTCAGATTCAATACAGATTCAGTCTACCTTTGTTTGTCAAATCAACGATGATGGCATTCGCCATACTGCAAATTGTGATGCTTTCTTGTAATTTTATAGCAATTAAAGCTTTTAATAAACCATGTATTAAACAATTTTAGCACAACCATGCAACAGTTATGAAATGGCTCCAAATTAAAAACTTAAATTTTTGAAAATCCAAAAAGAAGAAACTATTTTTATTTTGACATTACTTAATAGATAGCATCCAATAATGAGAAACTATACCTACCTACTAAAAAATACAATAACTATACAAGATGAAAGCAATCCAGTAAGTCAATTTGCGTGCGCGTAAAAGCAGGAGTGGAAAACCCTTTTACTATCTCATTTTCTCAATAATTTACCATACCAAATACAGAATACCTTTTATAGAAGAAGGATAAAAGATTAAAAATATAACGACAAAGTAATGTGAAGGAGTTGCGCAGTTGACTTGTAATAACTGTGGAATTAGCGTGTGCTGGATGTGGAGCACTAAAGAGGATGAAACTTGAATGCTTGTATTTTTACGATATTTTCATATTATGTTGATACGAAATGTTCTTTTAGAAGTGGGAAATATGTGTAAAAGCACAACTAAAGACTTTTAATAAGCCACTTCAATTACGGCAATAAGTTGAAGAGTTATGGTCAAAAGCGATGTAGCAGACAGACAGAGGACTTCTATAACATCTTTATCTCAATCAAGAAAACATGCAGCTGTAATGCAATTACCCACTGTAAGTAATCGTATCCTTTACTCATTTAAATAGCAGTGTATGTCGTAACTGAGAAGGAGAGCAGAGCTGAATGCCTACTGACGAAGCTTTGAACAGTTTTGGACTGTAGATTGTCTTACGAGTTTTCTTTCTTATTTTACAGTCTCCTGACACTTTACAAATGCAATCAGTGCAATTCCCAACTCCTCTTCTGTACTTTACTTATCCTCATCTTTCTCTGAAGACTCGATATTTTATCTTCTCAGTAATACTCACGAAGAGGCACAAAAAACGATTCCCTCCCGTCTCGTTTGCTTCGAGGTAAAAGAGCTCATCCATATTATCGCCTGCTCATAATTTGCAAAGAGAAGACGTATCCAATTCCCACTTCCATCTAAATCCAGCAGACTGACTCTGACTGTAATATTGTTCTGCAACGGAGTGAGAACGAACCAGCCTTAACTTAGCTGACTTACAATCAGTATTTCATCCCTATGTTTATTCTCCTTTGGTATACATTACAGCTTTCGTTTCATTTCATCCGATCCCTGGCTTACGACTGTCGTGTCTTCAACTCACCTCACCTCACTCACAATCAGTTCAGTTCAGCTTACTTACGTGCGATTAGTTCAGAAGGCTTATCGTGTGTAAACCAAAGTTTAACTAGACTTCCTCTTATTCATCTGTTGACTGCATGCTCTCTCCCCTGCTTATCTCCACGTTGTAATTCCTACCACTGCGTACACACAAATCTAATAAGTATAAATACCTTCTCTCCAACTCTTACTCAGTTCTATCAACACGAGCTTCCGGGATAAATCCCTATGGATTAATGATTCGCTACTCGTAGAAATGCTCATCTTAAATCTAAGCTAAAAATTTATCTGTCTCTAAGTTATACGTATGTGAGTGGTACATGCGTTGCGTAAGCAGAGCAATCGCAAGCAACATACCAAGCGCATAAGAACATACCTAATAAAAAATAGTCGAAGACTGAATCATGAACAATAATTCTTATAAGTAATTCCACTATAATCTCTTGCATCATCCGTAGGGCACAACAATTTTTACTTCAACGCGTTCCATATACACTGCCTTATAATAAACTACTAAGGAAAAGTTATGAACAAGAAACAAGACTGGCATGTTTTAGAGACTCCCTTTTAGCTCTCGTACCTTAAGAATTAACAACCTATCAAAAATCTAATCTGGAAAATTATTGGCATACTATGTCTTACAGAACTAACCTTTTCGCAATGGTAATGAGAAACAAAGCACAATATGGCAAAATAATTATAGTAAAATAGTTTACAGGGGGTTCGAATTCTCCTTAGGTTGCTTAAGTATAGGTTTGCGCAAAGTCTTAACTTAAGTAGTATTGTGCACGGAGATTAAAAAAAGTTGACTTTCGCAAAGTAAAAGCTTGGAGCAACCACATCAACGCACAAGAAGGGGAAATTGTTATTTCTGAAAACATTTAATCAAAGCGGTAGTGGTCTGTTTAGGAGAAATCACTTGATGCACGTTTATTCTGCTCTGGTCTGGACATTCACGCTTGAGTTTCCCGTTATTGCATTTGGGTTTCCCTTGCTCTTACTGTATGCAAGGCAGTACATCAGTGCAATTCAGTAAGCGTACAGTGCAGATAAGACAGTTGCTTTATTTTCTGCTTGCCTGCAAAAATAATCCATAAGATAAAGTGTTCGGACTTTTCTTCCGACTAGCAGCTTAGGTTGAGTGGGGTTAGCCAGGCTTAAAGGCGGGTTTTATATTCCTCACTGTGCAGTTGTATTCTATTCACTCGAACAAGTAGCTATATAAAAAGAGGAGATCATTGCAGTGAGCTGATGCTGAGCACATGCTAAGCTGTTTAATCTCTCTTTTCTGTTGCACTTTTCATTCCTGTGTATTATGCAGGGAATGTTATTATACTCGCTCTCTGGATGTAAGTGGGATCCCGCATTATGTATTCTGTATATGTCTAGGATGTTTTACTCTGTTTGTTTGTCCTAGGATATTAGTTTGCCCCTTCTCTTGATTCCTTCTTAAGTTACGACAGATAGGAGGCTATATTACTTTACAAATAGCACTTAGAGAGCAAATAGTACATACTACGTTATGTCTAACTGTCTTGAATCAGATTCTTATTAGATTAAGTAAAGCTGCTTGGTATTCATCTCGTGTTCGTACACACACTAGCTTTGACCTGGTGGGCTTCATCTTTATTTATTTAAACAATTCCATTCTACTACACAAATACTACGTTGAATTACATGTGAGTAAGCATATTTACAATCTTTCCGCCTTTAGGCTTTATCTTATCAAAAAATTCACCAAAGGACGTATGACATTCGTCTTCATAAAAAAGCAGTTTCTGAACTGTTCTACCTAGTGAGAACAGACACAGAATTGACTGCTGAACTCTCTGACGTGACAAGTGTGTAAAATTATATTTTAATGGAACTTCGTATCCTTCATAAAACAAGATACATGCTGCATACCTAGTATATTTACAATTGGATTGTAGACTTGGATGCTTTTTTATTACTATTAAACCTATACGTTTGTGAGTCTTTACTCATATAAATCTGCTTTATACCGACAAATACTTTCTGCCTTTTGATAAGTATTAGTATTAGCATGTCTGCCTATCCAAGTATGGTATTATTTATCAAGGTGAGGAATTTGGCGGATAAGGTGCTGACAAGCACAATTTATTAATTTTAACATTTACAAGCAACTTACAGGTTTTACCCTGCTGTGGGCTGCCGGTATTTCTCTTCATTTGAGAGATCTTCTTACAAACACTAAAGGCTACACAAATTACCAGATACTTATCCATATTTATTTAAATACCAGATTTTATTATTTACTATTGTGATTCAATTACTAGGAAATCCCAGTAAGTAGGTATTTGTTGCGCACGCTGTCGGTGTACATTTATAGTAATTGCAGATTACATAATTATGAACTATATATTTTGTTTAGTAAAATAAAGTATATGCGTCAAGTGTACCTCCTTCAGCCCCAACTCAGCATTAAGTAAAAGCTATCATGTGGGCTTTTAAAAAAACTAACAAAATACTCGTTGTACCGTAAGTTTGGAGAACATAAGCTGTAGACAAATTGCCAGCTTGGAATACAAATGTCTGTAAATGTCAAGATTTGCTATGGGCCGTATCCCCAGTAAAAGAAAAAAATCTCGTTTCTACAGAAGCAAAAGAAGGTTTGGCGGACTCTCTTTTGTATTGTAAACCGAGAAACAGTAATATCAGAAGGTATTACTGTTCAAAAATGTTTTGGCACATTTTGTCAAGAAAAAAACTTCTGCTCTGCTTGATCTTGTCTAGTTACATACAGTCAAGTTAGTTTCTTCTTCCATCGTTTGCTTTGGTTGCTGACAGTTTGTTTCACGTACACATCCATACTGCCCTGTTTGAGTCTGTCTTGTAATTTAATGTAATACTTTCTGTTGCGAGTAGATAAGTAGAGCATACTTGTGTATAAGTAGTAAATATAAGCGTACCTTGCTTACTGTGAGTATTAGTACAATAAAAAGTGACTCCCTATAGATATATAAGGCATAGATTATACGTGTGATAAGGGGATAAGACATTCACAGAATTTAATGCTTCATACTATAGTAGATTGTTAGAATTTCTCAAAGCTCGTTACGGTATGCCACACCATGCCACGCCAAGCTATGACTTTTGTTGGCTCACACATCTTATTTTCTTTATGAATGCATTTGATGGTGACATGTATGTTGCCCTCTACTTTACTGTCTGGCAGGAGTCTACATTACCTTAGGACTTTAAGTACTGACATATTAGTATTATTGTATAACAGTATTTCGGTTTAACTGAGCCGTACGGGTACGATACTATTTTACAGCAGGATAACAATCCGTAAAGTTAAAACTTTTCTCCTCCAACTGACTTGAGTGAGTGATAAAAGTGCAGAGAGTGCATATGTAAAGGTATAAAGTATTTACGTAACACATCAACGAATACAAGTCAATAAAACAAAGCAGGAGATGATGTCGTTAGATTTTTGGTGCGAGAAAATCATCAGATAAGAACCGAACATGGCCATCTGTAGCTATGTAAGTTTACTCAATGTTCTAAAACAACACAACAAAATATTGTAGTATAGTAAATACCAAACCAGACACCAGAATAGAGAAATACCGACAAATTAACTTTCTTATGTATTCCACGTTGGGAAAGTCATAGAAAAGTCGTCGTCCATTAAAATGAGTTTGTGACTGCTGGTGATACAGATATAATGGCATAACTGTACCCTTTATGAACCACAAACCTCAACAGTAATGCCATTATGATGATATCCTCTCCCCCTGCTGTAATATAATACAATGAATGACTCCATTCTCCTGGAACAAGTTTCCATTGCATTACTTCACATATAAATATAGCTTTGAAACGCATGAACACTATCTCTAAGTACGTGTAGCACATTTTACAAGAGTGTTGGCTAAATCTGTGAAGTATCTAAATGCATTTATTCCAATTAGGCTCCTAAAACCAAGTTGTAACCCTAAAAGTATGGAAATTACTATAAATTTGACAAGAACGTAATTAAAATGTGAATAAGCAGAGTTTGCCTGAATGCAAATAGTGAAAACACTTGGTACAATAGAATCCGCGAACAAATGAGTTCCTTGGTAATTGGTATCCAATTAAATGGCCAGCGTCCATTTTACATTGCATAGTCAGAGGACAAAGATTAGAGATGAGTAAAATGAATGATGGCATGTAATCCTCATATGAGCAAATAAAAGACTTACTCATGCGAATAAACAAATTTAAATTTGCGATTAAATCTTTTGCGAGGGCGACTCTTCACTCTTTCGTGACTTCATTTAACAGTAATCTATGTAAAACTCAAGCTAGGCTAGCGACAGAGTAATAAGTACAGACAAAAGGAAAATTATGGGGAATTGACTACATAGGTATACAACTGGTATGGTGTAGTCGTGTTTCTATTGTAATTTGGATTGTACATAGATAACTACCTACTCTACTTAGATTCACAATACTCGACGCGTCTAGTCAGTAGGTACCGAGTGCAATATTTACTTTGTGTAGATTAGACTGTAGACAAACGCGAGAATGACGCATAGAAGAGAGCACTAACACTAACTGGGTATTATCATAATTCATTGTTCTTAGAGAACATAATGATCGTATGCAGATAATGAAAATGATCATATCAAAACATATTTGACCTGTAATACTGACAAAAGAGGCACAATCCCGCAGAGACAGAAATATAGAATGCATAATGAATGAAGTTTGCTCAGCGGTATTAGAAGAACACATCACAAGAGACTTTATTCGAGTTAAACTGACTCACCGTGTCCATGAGGTAATACTAAAGCTGTGGCTTTGTTTTTCATTTGAATTCTGGGTTGGGCTCCTTTCTGGATCCATTGCTTTTGATTTGATTTCGCTTCAATTCGCTATGGTTTGGGTTAAGTCACCGGTTTTCGGTCATCTCGTTAAATCACATCATCTGAAATATATTTTTGTTGTTAAATATTGACCAAAAATTACATAAGCAGATAAAGGCAAGAGACGTTTTGGTTTTATACACAGCACTGAGTAATACACCGAGGGAGGTGATTTATTAGCTTATTAGCGGCTATTCTCAATTTTGGTAGTTTCATTTACATGTTCTAAAAAGTTTTCCATACATTGTAATTATTATAAAATACAGAATAAGTAATAATTCTTACAAAGTTCAGAAAATTCTGATTATAGATAATACGATTAACCATCTAAGGTGCATTGCATACATAACCTGACCACTTAAACGATTTCATGCTCTTTTTGTATTACTTTCCTTTCCCGTTGAAGATAAGCTGAACTAAATTCGTTTAGCAAAGATTACGCAATTACTGATCCTCTCAACTCAATGCACTACACCTACAAATACTCTACAACTCAATGAAATACAGATTTTTCAATAGCTCGTAGTACATGGCTGAAGTCGTGACTATATTTTATGCTGTGAAGTGACGGTTCGTGAGGAATGAATGAATGATTATCATGTCAACGCCATGGTGCCCGTTTTTGTGCGTGAAAAGGGAAACCTTTTAAGTTTGTGCGTATCTGTGCATGAGTTTTCTACTCTCATTCATTGTTCATATCATGAATGGAGGTAAAATTCTCTTACATGCTCGTATATTTGCCTAAATTGTAGATTTATTTGTATTTGGTGTGGCGTAAGTGTAAAAGTGTAATGTAACAACACGAAAAGTATAGCAGAGATTCTATTCATAATCTTATCACATAACACATATTGGGATGGGATATGATAATTGAGTTTTTTCTGCTGCTCTGATGACTAACAACAAGAAATAAGACGCGTTCTGTAATATTAAGTAACATCTTCATGCTTGAATAAGTAAATAAAACCATCTTGTACAACGACGGAGGAAAGGAAAAGTTCTGTATAATAAATCTTTATCTTATTCGGTTGATTCGTCACGTCATACGATAGTCTGACACAAAAACATCCTACATATTTTTTACAACTCTTTGTGCATGAATGCGGTTTTCCTGGTTATTCCTGTTACTTTGTGTCCAGCAGAAGCGATACTATTACACTTTACACTATTATCTACTTCTGTACTTACTAAAACTTAAACAAGTGTGGAAAAACATGACGAATGTCGAGTGAGACTTGAATAACTAATGCAGACCTGGTTTGTGTAACAAGACACTTTTTGTTGTACAACTTTTACTTTTATTTCTTTCTAAACTACTGTACTGTGTACTGAGAAGTTTGGTATCTGCTACCAGACAATTTTCACATTTTATGTAGTAATGTAAACATTAGAGACATCCGACATTCGTTCACCTATTCTGATATTCATGTCGCCGTACTATATTAAAATCAATATTTACAACAGTCGAGTCAGGTTTTCCACCTATATTAACACTGTGCCGCTTGACCAATCCATTTATTTACATACTTTATGCAGAATATTAGATTTAGGTATCCTACAATTAATTCTTTGGATTTCAGCTTTCTGTTATATAGGTAGTGCTTGTGAAGAATACCCGAAAATATGGGAAACGAGGGGCTAAATAAAATGTACTATCATTACAACATCGAACTGTCGAACTATTATAAATCGAAGTCTCAAAAATCATTAAACTGTTAAACATTTTCTAAATATTATTTGCTTAACCATATTCCTAACTTAAAATTGTCATATTTCCTGTGGTTGATTTGATATTCTAAAGGCAATACAGATAGTACAGTTTCAGCTTTCAATTGAAAGTAAATTAAGTTCGCCATTGATAATAAATATGGCCACCTAAAGACAGTAGATTTAAGCAACAATCTAGTTGGTCATCTAATCAGCTAATAATTTGTTAACCAAACTAGGTATTCGATAATTCGATAATACGTCTAAAAACTCAAGCGTAAATTGAATTGTCAAATGCAGTCTGGCAGTTAGTTTTAAAAATGAATAGCAAAATACGGCACACGTAAGTTAATAATCCGATGGTCTATTTGTGTATTGTTACCTGCAGTCCATATCCACAAACATGAAACATGCAAAGAGTTGCTTGTAGTATTAATTTCAGAATACTCTTTTTTGTATAATTTGTGCCTATACACTGTAGATAAGTGTATACTAAACTGTTTTTTATAATACTTAACATACTAGACTGATTAAACATGCTTACAAGTTTATATGCACAGAGTGACATGACATTGTAGAAATTACTGTTTACATACTCTTTCTTAAGACAAACATTTGTAACCGTTAACGCTGGCAACACTGTAAGTAAGGCTTACTTCAATGCACGTGCATGAAGGGTTCCCTTCGCTGAAGAACAATAGAGGACTTAAAATAATCCGGCTTATAGAAAAGGCACGCGGTCAGTTTTCGCATAACTGTTCAAGACCTCTATTTAGGTACATAATAGTATGACCATTGCCGGTTTGTATCACAAAAGCAAACAGATGCTGCACTACACTGTGTAGCTACTAACAAAGAGTAGATTCATTGAAAATGAATCGAAATAAAATTGAATCATCGTTGGGCAAAGAAGCAATGTTTACTAAGGACTAAGGACATCGATCAATTCTACTTTTCTTTCCATGGCTCATTGAATTGACGTACATCACACCTGACAAGGAAAAGTCCTCCTGTGATAAAATCGTTGTTTATCCTCATTGTACACACAAAATGTAAAAAGAGACAGCTTCTGTTCACTATGTATATTTACATTACTTACATACCAAATACCTTGCTGCATCAATAGCTAAAGCTAAGGTAAGTCCAAGCAAACGAACCAAAGCCTATTGTTATTCTTCTCTAACATCATGGCTTTTGCTCCTCCACATTTTTCCTTCGTTCTATCCAAAGAGAATGAATTTTGTGTCGCATTTCACACGAACATGGTATATTTCAGTGCGAGGGTATTGCTCAGAATGTAGAAAACAGACTGGCATCACATTAAAATATAGTGAAACTGGACAGGAAGAAAGACGGTACTCCATCATCGCAAAATGTCCAAAGGACACTTCACGTTTTACGCTTCCAACATTTAAACATTTCGTTCTCAAATGTAGTCCCTTTCATTACATTACCGTACGCGAGAATGGGAAACAGTGAAATAGACATGTTTCACGGTAGCTGTACAAATAAAATAGATCTCAGACTTAACTACAATGTCACAATCACAGCCTACAAGAAAAATATCATTAATCTATACGAAGAAGTAGTAATATCAATAGATTGGACAACAGAATATTTGAAGCGATGTAAAGTTCTAACTTTTTGCAAGCTATGGCAGACGGCGGACCTACATACTATTATCGTAAGATTAATTACTCTGTTAACTTAAATTACCAATAGGCATTACATTGAAGCTCGTGTAATGAAATTTAATTATATACTCAAAACATTTGGGTTCACTCACAAGTTAGTAATCCACAATTAAAAATAGCTATTCTATTATGAAATAAAACACTTTCAATGCTGAAGTATTGTCTCAACAGACTCAACACACTAGTTAACTTTACAAATCTAATGCATTATTAAGAATAATGCAGTAGAAAATAAATCCCAGTAGAAAGTACAGGTAAACTACCAGAGGCAGAGTCATAAAGGAATAATATAGTAAAACAAAACCACAAGTACAAGTAATATTAATCCATTTTAAATTGTGAATATGCTCAGTCAATGCGAACATTTTGAAATGTTTTTTATCTTTGGAAAGTTTGAGCATATGTGATTTGAAAATATCTGATTAATTTAGTTAAGAAAATAACACTGATTATAGTATCTTTATTACAATGTTGAAGTAATTAACAGTATTTCAATATTGATATTAAAAATTCGAATATACTTATAATATTCTTTCTCAGTCTTATATTGCATGTTCTGTAGGAAATGCAAGTATATAATTGATAAAGACTGCTCTTCAAAAAGTTTGAACATGCCAGAACCTAGCCTCTGTTTTTGGTATCTCCTTAAAAACCATTGGAGAAAAGATGAATGAAAAATTTGTTACACTAATATGATTTACGACGTCTTCCTACACAGGAGATAATACCTACGCAAACGTGTAAAAAACTAATGAATATAACATGTTACCCAATTATTTTGGACTGATGGTGAAAATCGTGATTCAACTGCTGCTTCTGTTGCCTAAGTAGACAGTATAACAAGTACCTACTGGATGTAATAATATAGAATGCAAATTCAAAGGTGAATGCATTATGCCTTTCGTGATCAAATACAAGTTTGAGTTAAAGTGTGGATTTTGTAATTAGATGTAAGTAACGACATTGTTAGTGTTTACAGAGGTAAAGGTACTCTGTAAACATCTACAAGACATAACCTGCGTGTAGTCTTGGTGTTGTCTGTGTGAGTGAAGATACACATTTACAGGTACTAATTAAAACGATTTTCAAAACAAAAGGAATAGAGTCTTTGTACTAAAATAATTAATGACTTCATAAGGTTTATTTACTCAAAGGTGGGTATTAAGGGAACGTGCTATGTTCCATCCATTACCATAAAAGATGAAATGCAACAGCGCGTAGGCCGCATAGCGGGTCCATTGCATTGAATATTTAATTTTAAAATATTCCTAGGTAAGCTTTAGTTGATTTTGATTCCGTGCTATCAATCATGGAGGTGGCATCTAGATAAGAAAACTTACTTACCTAAGATCTATTTTTAATAGTTTAGAAGTGATGTCTGAAGATTGCCGTTTATTAAGTCTGCAGTAATTGTCTCACACACTCACTGAAACCCACAGGGTTAAAGGTACAAGGGTGGTGGTCGCGGTTTGCTCAGCTTTTCTAATGTATCATCCGATAAGAGGTCTAGATACCATAGGGAAGATTTAGATGCTGTATACAAAGTACCTATAGATTCCTTGAGATTTCCTTATCTTGAGTTAGTTTAGTTTTGTGTGGAGGTACATAAAGACTCTCTGGAGTATTTGGTTCAGCAGACCACAAGAAGAAAGGCTAGCCAAGTGAAACTAACTGAAGTACATAAGGTAAACTAATGTAAGCCGAGTGGATTCTACTAACCTAACCGAAAGAGTACTGTATGTTGGAGAGAACAGCTAGAGACTACTACACTACACTACAGAGTACAATAAGGATTGTTTGAGTATACGTAACGAAAGTATTTAGTAGTACCTACAGCTATCTGTATTGTGCTGTGGTGTTAGACATTGGAAGAATTGTATATTATTATCTGCCTCTGTGGTTGTGGTTCTCGTACTCAAGGTAAAAGATGCAAATGGTGTTGGCGGTGATGTAACTCATTCACTTTGCATTTGCTTCGGCTCTGATGCATCGGAATCTGCATCATCAGCATGAACATCTTGAATATTGGACCATGTAGCTTAGCTTTAGGTTTACTTTCCGTAAAGTCTGAATTGAATGCAGAGAGAGAAGCAGAACCACTAAAATTTAACAACCCGAAGAGAGAGATTCCAAGTTAAGTCACTGACAACAGTCTTTCCAGTTGTTGTAGTAGTTCTGGTTGTAGTCCAGTACACAGCACACTACAGATATAGCTTTTGTATATACATAACAACATACATACTAATAACAAGTCTATTAGTCCATTGCAATGCGTTCCGTTCACTTGAATGCAATGCAGATAAAGAGTCCAGCAAAAGAGAATAGAATGGAAAAGCCCACGCTTTGGAAATGAAGTCTATCAGCTCTAGGCTTGTTGTAAATTGTAAATTCAATACAATAATGCATTCACACTAATAATGTACATACTCCACAATACGACAGTATTATAACCTACAGTGCTGCATGTAGGTGTAACTTACTTTATTATTAGCTCGGTATTCAGTATAGATCATTCCCCGAATCCACTTTAGCACCGCAAACATAACTAAAGGTAAGTTCTCCTACGTATGCCCTGTCCCAAAGTTAATTTGGATGGAGAAACAATACCACGTTAAGATTCGATATTAAAGAACACAGCAGCTACCGCAATACAAGTGCGGCATAACAGTATACGGATATTACCGAGAGTTTCACATACACAAGAGAAATAAAGTGTGTCGCCTAAAGTCTTACTTGTTCTCTATTAAATGTAACGTAACAGTGTTCAATATCTTATAAAGAAAAGCCGGGTGAGTTAGTTGTTAGTTTCTCCCTTCACTTGGTTGGCTTAGTTTGAACTGAACTGAACCAAAGTTATTAAATAAACGAAGCAAAGTGAGAGTCAGCTTGCCTTGTCTTCCTTTCGTTTGTTGCCTTTCCTTCCTTGCTACGTTTGCTCACATTTATTCCACCATTGTTATATAATATTATGCACAATGGTGAGACCATTATGTTTAGAGTTACACTTTTCTCTGTCCTCTCTACCTAATACTATAATAACATCCTACCAGACAAACAATGCAATAAGTATTCCCTCTAATTCTATGCAGGTAGGTTTGAGTAATGTCTTTATAAAGATTAGGTTACACTAAAGAACACCGGCTTACACAAGATCCTAGTAACAATGCAGTCTCCTTTGATTTTCCTTTCCTTCACAGACTTTCCTAGCAAACTTGACTTTGTCAGCTAAAGACGAATCATGCATAGTCAAGAATAAATGTAAACCAACTTTACGGAACTTAACTAAATTCTTTACGATTATGCATGTGCAACCAAAGCTAAGCCTCAACAGTGAGCAGAGAACATTATCCCTTTGCACTATGTATCTATGCCATTAACCATATAATGCTCTTAATACACTTTATAACGAAACTAACTAGCGAACTTTGAGAAAAATGTAGATGTCTTAAATAATGCAGAACAAGAGTCAGCAGTTTTGTTCTCTACAGTATCTTCTGTCGATTTAAATTTGTTTTCTTGAGAAGAAAGCGAACGTAAGAGGATAGTTCAAATTATAATACACTATACTATTCTTGCTGCCTATACATATTGTATTCCAGAGTTTAATCTCCTCTTTGCACTCGTATGTAAAATACTTAAGAATGTCATGTTACTTTATACACCAGCATACGTAATCTTCTATTTTACTGTCGCATGTGTCTTTTCGAATGTGCTGTATTTGTCACTCTAAAATGTACCTAGAAACCTGACAAACCTAACTATAGTACAATACACACCAATACAATTGCAATGTATGGATACACTGTTCTATAAAATCCAAAGCACAATAAATAAACTACGTACACACAAAACGAAAGCAAAGTTAGAGAAGTTATATGATCAGACACTTACAGTCTACAGTGCACTTGAGATTAAATAGTTGAGTCCGAACTAAAGTAAGAAATGTGATGCTCCTTTCGCATGTACTTGTAATCTGACTGAGGAGAGAAGAAAGAGAGCCAAACTACTTGCAAGCACCGGTCTTTCTACTCCTAATGGCAAGTTTAGCCTATCTGTGTTTTCTACCATGTGTACTCTATTGTATGGCATTATACTATGCACTCGACTGGACTGAGTGTGAGTTGTGAGTAGTGAGTAGTGGAAAAGAGAAGAGACTTACTTGACTTGAGAATCTGTACCTACCAGAAGTAGGCAGGAGTGATAATGGTACTATAGAGTGTATAGAGTGCTTCTGAGCCAAATGAAGAAAAGGCAAGACAAGCTTTCGGGTTGCATTGGATTGGAGATGCAGTCGGTTGATGTATGTGATGTGCTTTACTGTTGTGTATGTGGTTCACTTCAGTTCAACTGGAGAGATGAGATCCGAGCAGAGCACAAAGAACGGAAAACGAGAGACGGGAAGAGAGAACACGTTGTGGAGTTGAGCGTTAAACTGAGTCAACTGAACTGACTGTGGCACTCATACTCTCTTGCACTCTTCTCAACTTCTCTCTGCCAACTACCAACTACAAGTACAAGTCAGCACCAAAAGAGCAGCAACAGCATCCAAACTATGAACTACCAAACTCCCGTGTCTCAGGCTCACAAGCCTAATCCAATCCAATGCAACTTGCTAACTAAACCAAACCAACACACACAGATCACATCACAACTCCAAATCTATACTCACTGCAACGAACGCCTTTCACACTGGAGTAGTAGAACAACTCAGCTTATTCAGTCTCCAAATTGGAAAATCCCCTTTCTTCGATAACTACTCACTCTATACAAGTTACTAACCACCCGAATCTAGAATTCAATGTCTCCCTTCTTTAAATCCAAGATATCCTCAAAAACAATTAAAATACAACCAATTTTTTACTATTTTGTCAATTTCAATGAACTCTTCAAACTGTCAACCTAAGAATATTATAATTTCAAAAATTAATACAGGTTTATTATTTTATAGGAACGACTAAACTTAGGCAAGAGAGAGAAAATGTGCAAATAAACAATAGCTTAGTGAAAAGTATAAATTAGTACTGTCGGTTTATGGATTGGATTAAGAGTACAGCAGATTAAATACAGAAATGCGGGTTTACTGAACATAAGAAAGCTAATGATAATTGTGTTTAGTTTAATTATGATTAAACAAGTCAGTCATGCTTCGGTTCTTCACTTCAATCTAAAAACCTGATTTAAATGTTGATTTAATGTTTTTTAAGTATGCTTTTAAGCTTTGGAGTAAGATACAAAGATAACTTCATGTTATACTTCTGCAGATAGTCTGTTAAGATCTATTAAATAATTTAATTAGGTAGCTGCGTACAATAATAACCACTACGACTTTCAGCTCAAAAACTGCCGACTCTATGAGTCAAAAAGAAACAAAATGTTAATGTGTATTTACAAAAATCTGCTCTATTTAACAGTTTATTTTTCCTTTACAGAACCTACGTATACATCCCAACTTTGTATTAGGATATCACTGTATAAAAGCTGCCTATGCACACGAGGAAAAGTTATTTTCAGCGTATACACAAAATTGAAAGTATTAATGTAGTATTTTATGTCGTTTCCCCATAAAATTGCGTAGTTAAGTTAACTGGGTTAAGATATACTACATTTTTCAGTTCCCAGAGATATTTGATACAAGTATAAGTCTCTTAAGTTAGTAAGTATGCATTATTTCCTTTAAAATAAAAATTGGCAATGTAATATGTAAAGTAACGGCGAAATGGCAATGTAGTATGGGTACTTACCTTGTTCAAGTTGTGCAGTGTAGATTTTAGTGTTGGAAGGTATGTGATGTTAGATTTAAAGTAGCTCTAGCTACACCTCTCTATCTATGCACTTTACTACTTACACTAGTGATACAGTAACAGCAAGTTTCGACAACGCTCAATTTCAGACTTTCTCGTTTTTGAGTGAATTGAAGTTGTGTAAAAGTGTAGAGCGAGGAGTGTAATAGAGGTGAGTGAGTGAAAGTGTACGAAGGTAAGTTAAGTAAAGCACATTAAGTAGGAGATGAAAGCCTCCACGTACTTTACTTACCTATACTATCCCTGTAGCCTAATCTCTTAGTGAGTCTCTGTAATATTATGTATATGTACACCAATGTGAGTGTTACGTGTACGAAGAGATAGTTCAATTCAAGTCAATGGAATTTCTTCCTTATTTACTTCCACTTGAGTTCACTTTACTCACTCGTGCACTGCACTACACGACCCGACGTTTATATCAAGAGAGCTCTCATCTTCTCTCAGCTTTTCAATTCTGCCTTGCACCTCTACCTACTCGCATTGCACTAACTCCAATATTAACTACTATGTATTTATATAGTAGCAGAACGTGGCATGAATGTGTCTCGACTGGAGTGCACTGGGCAAGTTTCTCCTCTACGGAGCTATTTAATATTGCATACTTAATACAGTAGCATTATATCGTGGTTCTGGTTATTCTGGTATTCTGGTTCTATCTATGGTATAGAAGTATGCGCTAGTAAAATAGCGTAATGTCGTAGCGAATGTAGTAATACTACGTAGTAGCGTGTTGCAGATCTATCATCCAAGTGGAAAGAGATACTTATTAACATTCTCAATTGAATAGAGCCGACCTGAATGGGCCACGCTACGCCACCACTCTAGTTTCATCAGATCTCATGTGCAAGATTCCTTCAACTTGGAATGGAACAGAATTCTGTGAATGTGAAACGATTGCCGACTACACTTCTCCACTGTGAAAAAAGATTTCAACTGCATATACAACTACGTAATAGTGGAGAACGGTGTGAATTGTGAATTTTCTAGTTCAATTGTTTCCTGAATAGTAGCTGGGAATAGGAAAGTTAGGTAATAATACAGACACTTCCAGTTTGATAATAATGAATAGTAAATTCTCAGTATTTAACAGCATACCTCTCCATTCTGATATTACAAGTACTAAATTGAGTAGGCATTTAGGCAAAGTATCTACTACTATTTTGTTTATGTACTAGAACCAGAGTGAACTTATCTTTCTTTGTATGCCAATGTTATTGTATTTTAGGGGTACTGCGTACAAGATCATAGATTTAAGTGTTTGGAAGGACGAGCTGAGGACTTTGCTAAAGTTGCCAACTTTCATGAGATGGGATCACACGATCCGAATAGTAAGAGGAGGACTATGCAGAAAATACAGGTTGGATTAAGTAGTAAGGCGAGAGAAATTGAGTTGACTTGTTTGAATGTACTTTGGAAGATCAGATCAGAATCACGGACACTAGCACTGGCACAAGGCAGGCATCAACTGAATGAAAATCATCTTGAGTTAGAAGATTTTTGGGCTCTTTTTCGACTTCCCAGGGGGCCATTCCCTTTTCTTCCCTTACGTTGGCCTGCCGTCGTCTTTTCTTGCCTAGCCCATTTGCTATTAAGTGAGCACGTAGTACTTATATAGGCATCCGAGGAATTATCTACTGAAAAGCACATTGCATGGAATAAACACAGAAGATAAGAATAGGCCAGGCCATGACAAGTCAGGCTAAAAGTCTCCTTCTACAGATACATACATAAACAGACTAGGCAAGACACACAGGTAGGAGAACTACTTTTTAAACTGCACAATACTGTTAGGTATAGAAAAGAGTCAAGTCAAAGTTCAGACTTGAGTTTCTGTGAAAGTCATTATTATATACTTTATATGTACGTAGTATATGTTGTGCACATTTGTATTCACAGACTTGATGTGATGTATCATTGAAGACATTTAATGGGTAAAAAGAGGAGCTGCTGCACTGTGTGTACGGAATGAGCAGGTAATGTACCATGTATGTACACAGAAACTTTGCAGTAAGGCTACGCACATATTTACCTCCTACTACTTTCTGCTCAACGGATAAGTTCTAATGACATGGACAAGGAGACTTCTAAAGTGATATGCTCTGCATGCAAACATAACTCACTTTGCTTTTCCTCCATGCTTTCATCTCAACTGAAATTCAAACTGGCAAACTATTTAATACCTCAAGTTCTTCTTCACATAACTAATAGCAAACATTTTATACACATACGTAGTTCCTGCGCTTTGTTTTTCCTTTTGTACAACTAACTCTTACATTAGTCAAATTCAGTGTAAGGTTATACTTACATTACTTGCGTCTATGTTGGTGGCTTCGCTTGCATTGTTGGGGTGATTGTCTGGTTTTGTTTTTCTTTGACACGGTCACAGCAGACAGATAATAATATGCCAGAAGAGACTTTCAGGTCAGGCAGGTCCCATTCACATCAGACATGTCCTATCCTGTCTTCTTAGTCCATCGTCTAGTTAAAAGACAAATATAAACAAGTGGGAAAGTACAAAGTCGATTTATAGAGGTGCTAAAAAACCTTGCCATGGAGTGACATGACATGACATAACCATCATAACATAAGGCTGATTGTAATGTGTGTGATGTTTATTATGTGACCTAAACGTAGAATGCAGGAACAGGAGGCTGTCACGAAAATATCCTGTCGTGAGACTACACACAGTACAACTGACACATCTGTAAACAACCATTTTTATTTGATTTCTACTACCATAAGTATCTATATACTTAACAATACGTTATTACATGCAACCTTTGTGCGTAAATTGTATACGTAATATTGTACCTAACTTTAGATACATTTAGTATACCTATACAAACATTTGCCACTAATCGACAAGATATTTCTTATAAGTAGTTGGTTCGCATTTCCTGAAAGTGTTTACACTTAACATAATTAAATGCAAAAAGCTGCGAAATTAATTAAATACAGATGTAAGGGTTGTATAGAGACAAACAAATACAGTGATTCTGGGTAAAGGTTAGGTAAGAAACGGATTAAAGATGAGTAAACCATTCCTGTACATTTCGTTTTAGTTTACTCAGCGGAATTGGTAGCTTAAATTGTCAGAATGCAATTTCTACGGCACGTCAGCTTTAATTCTACTTTGTTTTGTCACGTATATTGTACGTCAGCCTATCATCAGTTAAATAATTACAGACAAATGCAATCAAATCAAGTTAAATAGAAGCAAAGGGGAAATGCCAGACGCCTACATAGGTAGACGTAGTTACATTAAGTAAAGCTAAGTTACTGGCATGTATGTGCGTCTCTCTCTGTATGTATAAGTGTGTTTACTTTCAAGTTTATTGCTAATTATAATGCCAACAAACATGAATGTGCAGTGAAGACAATGGAGATGTAGATGTAACAACGTTAAAGTTAAGTGATGAGGATGTGAATGAGGGAGACATGTCATAGGAGTGTTATTTGATGTTGTTCGTTGTATCATACAGAAAATCAGGAGTTGCGAGGGTAGCATTTAATGCCTGAGCATACTTTACTCGATGCAATTAAATAGGCATAGTATAGCTACGTGTTTATGAACTCCCGTCTCCCATTCCAGTCATTACTATCCATTGACTCTGTGTTTAAAGTTTTTTAGCTTGATTCCACAAAAGATACATACCTGAGTGTTGCAGTTGTTTTGCTGTGCCGCTTATAGCTTTGGTTCTATTAAAAAGCAGCACCCGTGTTTACAGATACACCAGAAGATAACACATTTATGACTTCATTTGTAAAGTTCAGTAAAAAGGAAAATAGAAACCTTGTTGTTATTACATCACGTATCCGGAAAACACAACAGGATAATATAAAGGTGTGTGATGTTGGACTTACCTGAATTACTGTTGTGAGTTTACTTGACTTTGCTTTGGTGTTTCCGTGTTTCGTCCTGCTCTGGCCTGGACATCTGTATTTGTAGGATAATGGTCAATTACTGAAGGAGTAGTCAAGAGAAGCCGATACAAGACAGTAGAAGTTGAACAGGAGACCAATCCTCTTTCCTTACCGTCTGCCTCCCGTATATTGGACTTTAATACAAGTTCAAATAGACTTTGTGGTTATGTATCACCATTTCTCAGCTATAAGCATCGGTAATCCATTAAGTAGACAAAATGCAATTTACTACCATCCGTAGCAGAAAGGTTCGTGAAAATTACATTAGGTAATATATTTTACATCTGAGAACACTATGTGCTGGGCACGTCTTCCCATGCACCATATAACACGCTCTTCCATATACCACTAACTTTTACAATTATAATTGTAGATTTTATTATCTGCATGTAATTCTCCTTTTTTCACTTTACTATCTATATTATTACCTGTTACAAGGGTCCTGTTCAGCTTTACTTCAAGATACGTGTCATATTCTGTAGATAAATAATATACGTACCTACTTATTGTTAATTTTTAGTATGTAGGTAGGTAAGGTTAGGCCAGAGCAATGAATAGTGAATCCTGAATTCTATCTGCATTTTACACACCCTAAAATCTTGGTGAGCCATGCTCGAGCAAAGTTATTGCAAATGAAATATTAAGAATGAATTTACACGGTTAATAAGTTAGCTCAGTTGACTAGATGCGTGTTGCACAAACAAGGATTATGCAAGTGATACATATAGTACAACCATCATATATAAATGTATTACATCTGAAGTATTTATTTTGCAGATTGTACAGATGTGCACGTTTAAGAAGGTATTATATTAGTACTCAAGTATTTTGCTGAGAGCAAGATTCTGTCGAAAAGGGACAATATGCTTTTGAGATTTACAGTGATTGAATATTTGCGAACAAATGCATATAAGGACGAAATAACCTGTTTGCCAATCACTGGGCCAAAATTCCTAACTTTGCTTTGACAATGTGTCTATTGATTGCAATTGATTTTTGTGTGCCCTAGTATTATTACTATCCAGCATCTCACGGTTTATGCTGTTGCTTACCTGTAAAGATCAGTGTTATAACCACATTGTGTGGTTGTACAATATGAGTACAACTTTTGCATAATTACTCAGTTTGAGTGCGTAGCCTGAAGATAACCAATGAATAATAAAATAACTCGCAAATTACTAGTGTGATATCCGCATCTGGCGAGATGAAACCAAAGCAGTATTACTAGTTGGCATGTATCTATTGTGTAGTAGTTGAAAATTTAATTTTGTAAATAATGTAACAAGCAGTAACTTGCGTATACACGTTAAATTACTATCATGCAGAGAATCAGAGAATTCGTTGTAAAAACATACTTGCGAAGAATTATCAGCTGCTTTGCTTAAACTCCAGTGTAGTTACCAAGTGAGTGTGAGAACGTATCTCTCTCGGCAATTCTCACATAAGCTTTTGTGTAAAATCATGTGTTGTGTAGTGTGGAAAGCTTATTTCTACCTTTCTCTTAGCTTTCATGATTCTAGCTGCTCTGATTGTCAGTACGCAGTTACAATTAGGTAATGCAGTACAAATAGATGAGGAAACGTGTGTAAATAGGTAAGTATGTGCACATGGTAAATGATTAGAGCATGTGTTAACTATCTCCCAGCAAAGATAAAGTGAGGAGATGTACATCCACATATTTACTAGACAAGCTGACTAATGTAAATTCCCTGTAGTAATGGAGGGTGCAGTACAGAAAAATTTGCTTTGATTTAGCTTTCCACAGCACAGCAACTTAATACAGTATTGCTTAGCTTTTGTACGGATACGCAGTAAGGCCTGCCACTTACACTATATGCTCAAATGACAAATATATGCAAATATTATTACATGTGTATGCATTATGTGTTTGTATGCTAGTATGCTGGAGGCTTGTTTACTAATTAAAATAACACGTGCAACGACACGACCTTTTTGTCATGTTATATCAAACGGTATTAGTAGTGTTTCGTAAGTTCAACTAAGGATTTTATTATCTACTTCAATTACTATACTTCTGCGATTGGATTCTATCGTAATTAATACATAAACTCATTTTAGTTTTCGCATATATTGTTAAATTAGCCAGTTTACATAAAATTATTAAAACATATGATACTAAGTTGTAATTGTAGCAAAATTCTCCTGTACAATAAATGTTGTATGTAATAGTAAACGTGTATTATACGTAAGCTAATATTATAAAATTACGAATTCATTTTGTTACGATCGTCGATTAGTACGAGTGCAATCAATGCACTTAACTTAACTACTGTTTATACAATTTAAACCTATAGAAAATGGAAAAGCAAATGTTAATCCACCATTTGTGTAAATTATACAAATCAAATCTACTACATAATTGAAATGACTACTACATAATAGGCTTCTTCAGTTTCTTTCAGGTTATTTTCATTCTTGTTTCATTTTGTTGGTATCTTCTTTCTGTAAAACGTATTACTACAAATGTTATTATTTAAAACAAACTATACACATTATTAGTACACACAGTTACACTGTTAAGCCAGGACATACTATACTAATTATTAATATTCTTACAAATTCTACAATCTAAGCTTAAAAAGCATTCCAAAAATATTTAAAAATAATTAAATGACAATAGACATGCAAGAAGATATCTTTCAATATAAAATTGCGATCAGCACCAATTGAAAGTATTGAAAGTGTAGACAGTTTAATCAGTTTATCATTCTTAAGCGGAGTTTCAACTGATACCTACCTATTATTGAAAATCATAAAAAGAAAGTATAAACTTTTGTAATTAATGGCGCTAATTAATGGTGTTACTCCAAAAAGAGGTACTCACATAATCTCACTGTACAATATCAACATTTGATACATTTGGAAGAGCAAATAAATAAGACAAGGTATTCATAAAAACGACAACTGTTTAAAATTCATGACATGTAAATAGATACGAAGAAAATGTAACTAACAATAAGTTGGAATGTATTTTTCACATTATGACTGTGCGCTGTAACACTTCTAGCGATCAAAGATGCACAGTGGAACTTGTCCATGAAAAGTCTTTAACTTTTTATTTTAAAGATGCCGGATCATTCCATTCATCATAATATTAGCAAGTGCTCCCCGTCTTCTTCTCCATTGTCCAACACAGACTGCGTGACATTGGAGCAGTCGAAGCCACATTGATGTTCCATGTTTGTCCATGCCCTATTGTACGGAAAAAGAAGCAAAAAGGTTACAACACTTGAAAAGCATGAAACCCGCAGAGAATCTTCTTAGGTTTCCATTTCACTCACGACAGTTTAAACATTGAAAGCAAAGGAACTGTTAAGAGCACGAATCTATTATGGTAAGCTACTCTTTCAACACTTGCGTTTCAAAATCTAGGTTCTTAGGTATTTTATTTACTCACAGAAATAAAGTTATATAATTATAATGATTCCCAGTACAGTAGTATAAGAACAAAAATAAACAGTACAGCACTCAAACAAAAAATTAAGGATTCCTCTGTATTGAATACAAGTTCAGAATTAATCTTAACTACTTAATTGTAAATAAGAGCATTTGCGTTGAGCTAAATAGATAAGTTGTTGTGATTCTGTCTATCAGCATGTCCCCGTCACTCTGTAGTCAGTCAAGCAAAGCAAAGAAAGCAAAACGTTTAACAAGACAGCTATGCCCATAAATCTTGATAGTTTAGGTGCAACGAACAACTAAATACACACTTTTTTCTTTTTGTCAAAGCTTTCACATAGCTTGGGTGCAGTGTACCTACTACTATATCTGTACAGTAGTGTAACCAAAGTTAGTCTAATTGTAAGTAGTATTTTTGTAAACAATTTTTACAAGCTAAGCCTTTGGAACATGTATAAGAAGCTCATTCTGGCACGGTTGCAGTATGACGGGATTCCAGGACAGGAGATGAGAGGCAAGGACACTATTGACTTAACTGTGTATTTGGTATGAAGGTGGTGTAAATGGTAAAGAGTAGTATTTGGTATGTGCCAAGGAAAAAGCAGTTTAGTTTTAGATTTCTGTTAGTGCTATTTTGTGGTCGTGATGTGATTCGACTGAAAGCATAGAACTGGTACTTGTTTCGCCTGCCTCTGTGACTGCCACAGATGTTCCTCTATATAAGTTCCCTCGACTCCACTGTCATCATTACGACGTGCCGAAGGGAAAAAATCCTAATGAAGATCTTTCTGCGTTATTACTTGTCTTTACTACATATTTTTTCTTAGGTATACTAGTATATTTTATGAATGTATCTCTCTCTGTTTCCTACTACTTTAGTTCAGCCCATGTAATGTTGACTGTACCTATTAATTCAGCTTGAGAATCTAGACTAGACCAATTCAAAAGTCGCTGTGGTTGCTGTTCATTTCAGTTGTACTTAGTCTTCCACTTGAGAAAGTCCTATTATTGCATAGTTACTCTATTTCATATTACACAGCATTCTATGTACATTAGAAGAACAATAGTAATATCAGAAACTTTCAAAGAACTGCTTACTCCACTACTATTATTGAATAGGGAGAAAAAGGGAGCTGAGTCAAAGACAACTAACTGTGAGACAAACTAATATTCCAACTTTAAGAATATCATTAATCCGAGACTTCTGTTCAATCTAGGCTAAGAATCCAAAGTGATATTACAACACAGGATAAAAAAACTAATTTCAATGTTGTACACATATCTGTGCAGACACAGCTTGATACAATCGCTACTTCCTCCTGTGTTGTCTTCTACGACATCTGTACTACTTATCTTAACAATATTTGTGTTGTCCGTGTAGAGCTAATTAAATAAGAACTCTAAAAATAATATTTTATAAGTATTATTTATAAAAATTATTATATTTTTTATTTTAATGTATGTAATTAATAGAACGAGCTGTATTTTTCCCAAAAACAGTAATAACCCTAAATCATTTTTTGCTGCCGTCTTAAACTCCTTCACCTGGCACTTCCATACCGGACCACTTCATTTAAATTATTAATATTTTTGGTTATTATAACTGTGGTAGATAGCAAGGTGAATATATATCATTGATTTATAGACATAGAAGTAAGCAAAAGAAAAGCATTGTGTCTTTATTTTCGCCCACGGAACTTGCATGAAAGTTGAAACTAAGTCACAGAAGAATGAACAAAGGAAATAAAAAGGAAGATACACATGAAAGGACAGAAAGTAAAGTTAGAAAATGGCAATAACAAAAACAAAACAAAGCAGCGGGAAACTATCTGACAATTCAATGCCAAACTGGCTTACAACATTAATGTTGCTTTATTAATCTAGTCACTGCACTACTACTGGTAGCTTAGGTTCAGAACACAATGTCTGTTCATTGTTTTCTAATGTGTAGAATGATATGATATCACCGCTGGAAAGGAGTTCTAGAATCAACTATCAACACAAGTGCAACATAGAAAACCACATACAATTATTGGTTACCATATCCCATTCCTGTTTTCCCTCCCTCCTTTCTCTTCTAATTCAAATCTTGAAATGATAAATAGGAAAAAGACAAGGGACATTAATCCTTCATTGTTTTCCTTCCATGAATTTACCACAACCCATTACGGCTCTTTATTAGGCTACATACTACTAGATATACAGACTGTGTACATACATAATAGTTCTGCGTATAGCTAACAATAATAGTTCTGCGTATAGCAAACAATAATAGTTATGTGTTTCCCTTTAATCCTTATCACACTACTTCCTTTAATTCAATGCAATGGCCTAGAAATATATAGGACCAAACCTTGTGTACTAAATACCACCTCGGTATCACAAGGAATCCCCCACCCCATTTGGATTGCAGTTCCACTTGCACAATTTTTGTAGACGCCTTAGTATTACTATAGTTGTCATGCTGCTGTACAACCAAAATTTTATAAAACAACAGTCTTTAGAAAATACACCAAAAAATAATTCTCTAAAAACTAGTACTATAATGGACTAGTTGCGGAAAACCTTAGTGTACAAAATGAGACTGCAATCAAAGTGATCCGACGATCAAAAAGGATGGAATCTAAGTTTCTGTTTCTGGAGATAAAGAACTTTGTACACTGTAAGCCACTGGACTAACGAGGTGCATAAATAAAGAGAACCAGAGTGAGTGGCTCACTTTCATATTTCAATTCATTACTTTTGGTACTCAAGCAATATGCAGGATATAACAGTATGAAGTACGCTCTTTGAAACACACTTACATTTAGTTGGTAGGACTTCCTTATAGTCATACTTAAAGTTGAATATTCTTTTACCTATAACACCTGAACTAGTATGTTTAAAGTTTCGAGTGAAATAAATGAATCACAGAATTAAGCAATACTACAAAAAGAAGTACACTTGTCAGATTTCTGTATAATTTGAAGTGTTCAAGAATTACACGTTAGGTATTTACTCTGCTACTACATATAATGCGGTAATTCTGCCAACAATAGATTCACTGATGAATTGTGCTAATTGTTTGGAATTTCATCAGAGTATCTCAGTATTTTTGGGTATCATATCATGGCAGCATAAGCAGAAATAAAAACTGACAATTCAGTTCGAAAGCGCTAAAGGGCTGGTTACTTACTTGTGAGCTATCTAAGTAGGTATCTGGTGCTTCACCAGTTCAGTTAACTAGAAGCTCAGCATGTATGACAAGAGCAAGCCGCATATTAAAATAAGTTTCCTAATTTGGTGGAGATTTCATTAGCCGAGCGAGAACTATTTAAGATAAGCAAAGACGCTCCCTTGCCTGGGTCTCGGCCAAATTATTTCCTAATGGGCTTAAGCACAAGTAGGAACTTTCAGTTCACTACAAAATGAAATTGAAGATAGTCTAACTGAATATAAATAGTAAGTAGGTATTTGTATGTGCCTTCCTCTGCTTGGCTCATTGTCAGACTTATTATTTCCGAGGTAAGAAGAGACTTTGTCAAATTAATAGAAAGTTACTGTCTATATATAGTAGATGCTATATATGAACACAACATTAATTGTCTTTTTAAGTACGTCTACCTATGTAGGGATTTACACGGTTCTTCCAAATGTATTTTCCAGAGTAGATTAAAGTGCTAAAACTAAATATATCTGTAAATAATTTATCCAGCAAATTCTCCCCTGTAACAATTAGCACTTGAGAAAGATACGTTAGTGAGTAAAGACACGAACGAGGCTCTAAATGAAATAACAAAGTTTGCTGGAGAAGTTATGAATGAATATTGAATAAAATTTTGACGTGCGAGGAAGCATAGATTAGATGGTTTGAATTTTCAAGCGCTTGTACAGTAAAATAAAAGCAGGCAGAAGACAGAGCAAGAATAGAGTCAGTCAGGGGTAGATTACACGCAGATTATACACGACTGTATCACATTACACGAAAATGAGATGGTGCTTTGGTAGAAATGCTAGAAATAGTAGTGAAATACCTGAATGTAATAGGTGTTCTTTGTGGTGATCTCATTAATCTCGATAAAGTCCAGGAATTCATTCTCGCCCTGTGAAACGACACATTTGGCAAGGCAGAGTGGCTCCTGTGGATAAAATATTTCCTCAGTTTATTTAACTTGCTTTGAATAGTGGTGGAGACAGCATTTAGAGACATTTACCATAACTTTTTTCATTTCAACATCTTTTTACCAGAAACATGAAGTCTACACCTATATTATTTTAGCCTACGCATATTATGAATATATTCCAGTATTAAGTTGACTTGGCTGGAGATTATTCGTAAGAAGACTCCCCTTCTCTCTCCACTTTACCACATTTATGCTCATTCCATACCAAACCAAACCGGAGCACTCTCCTTCCACTTCGTCTTGCAAACTCCCTGCGAAGCACGAACAATAAGTGTGCGTGAATTAAATATACGGGAGAATTCTCTTTAGAAAACTCTTGGAAACTCTGTGCTGAAGGCAATTTTTGCAAGAGAGTGCCGTAATGCCGGCATAGTATTACCATTTAGGAAATGGAATGACGATGAAAGGGTAAAATGAAGAAAATAAGAAAAATCTCTAGGAACAAATGTAATGTGGCATCTTCATCTATTACATTTGCACGAGCAAACTGCTCTCCATACCTAACTAAGCTAGTTTACATTTATCTGAGCATCAAGATAGCCACGGTTAAAGTTTAATCTTTTTAGTAAGTAATAATATAAAAAACCAAACTAATAACAACCAAAAGTAGTTATTTTTAAGTACAACTTTCTGTCAAGTTTACGGAGAAAAACCGTATCCATTCAAGTTCTTGTCTGATTTCACGATCAAATATCTTTAAACTTTGAGCAGTTAATGCGTGAAATTTCCAGTTTTCTGTAATTATCGTCTACATACCACAAGGACATTTTTGTTTACTCTTTTTCCTAATTTGGGTAAATTACATTTCTCATTTAGGTATTTATCTTTACCATAGCACAAGCATACAGACCAACGTTTCTTTACATTAGACAGGTTGTTTTATTGTAAAGTGATTCATTTGGTCATCTGTGCTTGTCGATAATTGTCATTGAATGCATAAATAATACGATTTAAAAATCATTTTGGAAAAAATTAGTAAAAATGATAGACCAAATGGTTTTCGTAGTGAATTGCTCTTCTTTCGGTTTAAAGTGTGCATAATAATAACAATTTACACTACAACATTATTAGTAAACAATGCTATGTCGAAAGTTAGATACTTAAAAGAGCACAAAGGAGAGCACTGAACGTAAATGGTCTTTAGGTAAAGGACTTTGCAAAGTATTTGTCTCTTTTCATCGTTTTCATAAACTTTTCTGTGTTCTGCAAGAAATGGCATCTGGGAGGGTAATGATTCACAAGGGAAATAAGGAAGACAATGGCTTGAGACAGGCAGCCATCTGGTAAAAATGAAATGTATCGTGGCTAAAATATATGCTAAAAGAATCGAATCAACAACACGGAAAATGGCACATGCGACACAACGCCGAGTGCTCTCAACGACTTTCCTTCCGTTTTCTCTTCACTAAACCTGGACTACTGGAACTTTGAAACTGACTCGGGATCAATTCAAGAGCTTTGTCGTCGTTGTACTTTAAAATTTCCTCGGTGTTGTGTATATTATAGGTAAACGTGCCCGGCTAGAGAACAGGATGACTACCTAAGTCGATTCAAAGCTACGGAACAATATACGAGTTCATCGAAGCAAAAATAGTGTCGTTTTATTAAAGTACTCTCCACTAAACTTTACTTGCACAGTTTACTTTCACTCCCACACTGTTGCTGTCTCCGACAAATTTTATACGAACTCTTTCGATTTGGCATTTCAAAAATACTCAGGATCATCCCTTGTCATGTCCTTCTCTAATACACACTTACACGAGACAGTAAAATTGATTCAGATTACTACATGCGTTTTTATTTTTGTTTTCCGATAGCAAATAAGATTTCCGGCTTTCATATGTTCATCTTACCCTTAGCAGACAAAATCGTGTATTTTTCGCTCTGACTAGAACCAATTTGACATCTTTGACGACATCCTCTGCTGGTGGGAAAAATACATCTTGATCCATTTTCAGGGCTAAGCTTTCCAAATCCTATAAGCCAAAGTTCACATTACAAATACAAAATAAATTCAACAAGGAAGTCATTATTAAGTAGGTAGGTATAGGTTTTCCATGTCTGTTTTTTACGTTTCTCAACCTTCTATAGTTTACAAAAGTACACTTTACATTACAGTAGTGATAAATTGATACATTAATCCCAAATCTTGTTATATAGTTTTACAAGGAATAGACAAATATTTACTTACACTACGCAATAATAAAGCATCAAGCATCTTTAAGAATTTGATCTATAAACTCTAGTGAATTAATCTATAAAATGTATCAAAAGATGTCATAAACAAAATCTTTAAAGTAGTGCTGCTATTAAAACATGAGTACAATATACTAAACACAAGCATTACAATTACAGTTTTTTCTTTGACTGATATACCTACGTTTTAAAACAACTTGTCAATGTATATCGATCTAAAAGGTATTACGGTTATCTAGGTAGTTCTTTAATAGTAATAAGAATAACAGAGAAGAGGAGAAGACAAATATTAAGTATAACTGATAACAATTTCATAAACTTTAAATTAGAAATGAACATTGCTCTTTACAGTATACGCCGTAAGCAGCAGTATATCGGCGAGTATATGTAAAGACTTCCATCCAATTCCCTTTCAAAATCTCAAATTCGGAGGAATCACAAGAATTTAGGAAGCAATGATTCCACCTACATAAACGAACACTACTTTTCGAAGACAAGTAAGTGCATATTTATAAACTCATACATTAGGTTGACAACGGCAAAAAACAACAGACAGACACTTCATGCATGAGTAATATGAGTTATCGAAATAGATAGTCGTCGATATTCTTTCTAGTATCCAAATCCAAACGAACCTTTCCACGTGCCAATAGACAACCGTAAATGTTTCGTAAGGTTTTTCCGTTGAAATGAACAGCATTCAGCTGGTTTTCAATGACACAGGTCACATCATTGAAATTCGCCCAATCTAAAACATCTAAGGCCATCTGAAACAAAGAAAAATATCAATATTTAATTTTCTTATACAATATGTAGGTTCTCTTTGCGTCTGAGTAAAAGATAGATAAGAATAGTATGGTTATTAGAGACAATAACAATATTAGCAAAAGTGATTCACTAATTGTATTATTGTAATACAACACAGTGCTACACTTAAATCTATCACTTTGCCATCACACTTAGATCATAAAATACGGAAAACAAAAATGTCACATTATTTTACGTTTCACAATTTTTGTCTGAAAGTAACACTGGAATCCAGAGCTTCTGTAAGTAATAAATCGATCAATAACTTCACTTCTACACATTTCCTGTTTTCATTTAGCAGGCTTGCTATTTTTAGCCGTGGCATTTTTTGCAGGTATTTATTTGGCTTCTTGGAAGCACAAATCTATTTGCGAAATACCTTCCGTTCAGTACAAATTACTGTGATCTGTTCCGATGAAAATAGTTATAACGATGCAGATAAATGTTGATGCCCTATTGCTATATTCTATTCATAAAATTATCTTTATACCACAGTATTCGTCTCTCACTATATTCATTTACAAGTAAAACCATTTGTATAGTTTGATTAAGATGGCATAGGGTAAGTAGTAAAAAAGTTACTCAATACCGAAAATATTTTGCCAGTAAAATATAAGACTACCATACACAAATCCGATTCTGCACCTGACCATGACATGTTAACGTAATATAGAATTTTCAAAAACCTAGCTAAGGTTTTCTAACTGCTTAAAGATGAATTGTAATTGTAATAGAAATAAATAATGCTTTAAAAAGTGATGATGGTAGCATAACAATTACTACTTACAATATTACATCTGATTGAAAAAGTGAGACAAGGTAAAGCAAATTTAGGTTAAGATACACAAACGTGAAACAGCTCATTGTGATCAGATTGGATATAGAAAGATTGGATTATTAATAGTCTTTTTGCAGTAATTCATTCATCTGTCTGACTGTATGCTTATACGAGTTGAAAATAAATTAGAGACAAATTAGTTGTTCAGTTTTCAATAGCCCTACAGATCGTACACATGTATTGTTCTAAACAGTATCATTAGATTGTGTGATGGCATTGTATTGTTATTGTTGATGTTGACATAATGGATTAGCAGTAGTGTAGCGAAGACAAACCTTTCGAATGCGAACATTGGCTCCATCCAGATCACTGCCTGAACGACGATGAATAGGAGAGTTATTGCTATTGATGATAGAAATTCTTCTCCATAGTTTTACGCTGGCAACTTCTCTGGTAGTCTGCAGGAGAAACCCAATGAAAAAAACATTTAGCACAAAAGTGTGTAGTAACTTTTAGCATAGCGCAATAAAACTATTTTACATTCTTGCCTCTGAAATTGTACAACTGAGAAACATAAAAGATGTGAAGTGTTATACAGAAATACATAAGAGTCTGAGATAACTAACAATAAGTACGTAGGTAGGTGAGGGTAGGTAGGCATCTGAATAGACTATAGACAATTTCACAATTCATTTCTACCACCTATTCGTACACGACGGTTGAGAGTTGGGACATTATTGTGATGTGAAAATGTGAACTCATAGGTCATAGTGGCAGAATATGTATTCATACTTACTCCATCCATTACAATAGCTTACCATTTCATTGCTAAGAAAAGGAAACTATTTTAACACTCGCATCAAAACTCGTGTTCTGGATAATGTAACTTTGTGCAATGCATGACAATGAGCTAGAAATTTTGGAGAAAATTGCAATAAAAGCCGTCTTATTGTTAGTTTTCCGCTGTAGGCCTTCAGTAGTTTTCTGGCTAGTGGGCGAGCACACGCTTACATTTACTTCTCCAAGAGTTTCATTGTGCACCATATCACGGAACGAATAATATGGCTTTCAAATTACAGAAACTTACTAACGAGTAATATGTCTCAACTTTTTCATAAGCAAATATTATTAGACAGTCGTTCGTAAGACTTATAATTCTACGTTGTAAAAGCTCGTGCTAAAAGTAACCACATTGTGATAAAATCGTATAAATTGCCCAGTTTGCATAATAATCGCATTATTTCTCAGACAATACTACATAGCACTCTTGATGATATTTTTTGCAATAGAAAATCAAGGCGCACTCCTAACAATAAACCAGCGTTTACTTACCTGTGAAGTATAACTAGTAATATTAGCAATACCTATGTAAATTTGTAAATCTTTTTATAATTCTCCCATTTACTTTATGACAAGAATATTACACACTTAACTTCACGTACCTAACGATAACTAATAAGTACGTAGCATAAAGTACCAAGCTAGAGTATATTATTACCTACAAGATAAAATGTATTGGTTATCCATTAAGATTTAAGAGTCACTCACAACTACCTTGTTCATATGCTCCAAGTGTTGCTCAATCTTTTCTTGAGCTGACTGTAATTCGTCACGAGAGAAGTGATCGACCGGGGTTACTTTGAGAAGTCGAGAAAGAAGCAATGGATAGCGCGTCACTCGTTGAACTGGTACCTGAAAAATCCATTAAAGAATTAATTCAGCGGATCTTACCAAAATTAAAACATTTTCATCTTTTATGTATAAGCAGTCCTTTAAACATTCAAAGGGTTACCCAAACTTTAATACCAAGAGCAAGGTGTTGCACATTATTAGGATTATGAAACTAATGCTAGCTTTTAAGTGGGTGTGCTGTAATGCTATATTACTTACGCTTTATCTCCACATTAAATTTACCACGAAATATTTTACAACTACATAATCTCCTACACAAGATAAAAGAGAAAATTTAGATTTCTCATGGTACATTACACACATAAATAATTCTTAATAGTAAACACAATTTTATTTACAATTCAGTTTAACTTAACTAATAAACCTTAACCAACGATAAGTAAATCCTTCAGCTTGAAATATGATATATACAGTACACATAGCTAATGGATTGGGATTCATTCTCTATGCAACAAACAAATCAGTGATACCTGCTAAATATACCTTAAATAAACATTCTTAAAAATGCAAGCTATAGTTCGAGTACCATACATATAAAAAATTTCCTATATACCTATACAACCAGTGTCGTAAGCTTTAAGCTAAAATGCGTGAAGCTTCTTGAAGAAACCTGCACCCGGTATTCAAGTTGAAGAATTCTAATTCTTTGGACAGCGAAATGAAAAAATTATCATTTTTTTCTCAACACGCTTATCTCTTAGAAAGTTCTCCGGTGCCAACATACCTATATCGCTTTATTTGACAGAGCAGATTTTTCATTCTGCGTTAAAGTATTCATGGTGACAGGAGGTTGCGTTCAGTTGCATTTGGAAAAGCAGTTGCTACATATTCTTCCATAAAGTAGTACCTTAAAAAACTGGCCTTAAGTGTCCAAAAAGATATTGTTCATCATTTTGCATTTTCACATACCTACCAAGAATCCTTTAATGTTTCTTTACATACATATGATGCTTTACATGCGCATACTATAATACTATTACGGTGCTATCTATAGATATACACACTTCAAATAGAAAATAAGAATACTAGACATGTACGCGTTGAACGTATGTATTTTCAATCCAAAGCTTTGCGACAGATACACGCATTTGCAAGAAATCATCTCTCTCTGTAGTACAATCTGAAAAGCGGCGTTTCTTATCTCCACTCCGAATCCTTAGAATTGGATGAAGAATGCGTGTTCTCCATACAATTTTCCAAACAAAGATATTATCCTAGAGAAAAATGGACAGACGCAAAGTACAATGTGACTTTTTGACAATTTGCTCCCCATACAAAGTTAGGTCCTTTAAGTCGTATGTAGTGCATATGAATATATGAATGTGGACACGAGTGACGAACGAGTAAATATGTATGTGATATGCAAAAGCCTTGATGCAAAGCATACACCCGCGATAAGCAACACCTTAGCTTGCAAAATAAAATGGAATACAATAAGATCAGCTAAGCGAACGAAGTCAGACCAGGCGTTGTTCAATCTTCTTCTCACTGCGACACGACAAAGGGCGTCGAGAAATCTAGTCATATGTACAGGGACACGAGGCCGAAAATATGTTATATGCTCACTTCACACTTGTTCACTTACATTCAAAGAAACATGAAAAATTCGAACATATGTAACGGAACATGTGTAGGTGCATGCGAATCATATAATTCTGAAGTCTGTATAAATCTCTCCAAATCAAATAACATATCATCTAACGTCTTTTTAGTTGGGTTGACATATAAATCTCAAAGTAATAATATGCAACTTTGATCTAAAACCCAATATTACATTCACATTTGTCTCGTTTCATTTGCAAAATGCCATACGTAACAAAGTAAATACGTAATGTCTAAAAGAGTATAATACCAGCGTTTCATATGTCCGTATCTGCAAAACCGATTCCACGCACAAATAGACTACGTACTACTATAAAGGTAATAAAATCAGTGTATAACTATGTATTTACTGTATGCAAAATCCTTATACGCAAGAGAGAGTATTGAAAAGTAGTGGAACGATAATAACTTTGCAAATTCAACTTGCACTAATACATAGTAAAAATATGTCTGAACGAATATTGCAAGAAAAGGCAAAATGTGAATAAGTAAGACAAAAAATGTAGACAGCTAGAATTTAAGAAAGATGTAATATTTGTATATATGTTGAAATTGATCTTTTTGTCAGACGCTTTCCCAAAATTCCTTTGCTTTTGTTCACAGTGCCGAGTGCCCTAAATTTCGACTAAATAGAAGTTTCAGCTCGGCTCTATACATTATAAAGAAACAAAAGTTAAAGGATAATGATGATCCTGAATTCAAATAAGCGTCAAAGCGAATTCAATCTTTTGTAGAAGCTTACTGCGCATAATAATACGGCATTTTTATCAAAGCAACAAAAAACTGTATAGACTTTTCGTTTTTGCCGAATTTAATTATTTTTGCAAATAGTACAGTGTGTCAACTCCTTCTCGATTCAAGTTTAGCATTGACTCGTGCAGCATGTACCTGCGTGAAACAAAATATCCTGCATACACAGTGTGAATTTAACCTAAAATTAAGCCATTAAATTTATGCAATACTGAACTGATGATGAGTCGAGTGAGCCATTAAAGATTTTGTGCGTTTCTCAATTTCACGGCACGTTAAATCATCTTAGGGATTGTAGCACCTTACCATTGTCCTAATCCTGATTTGGTATTGCCTTTGATTGGGTCAGCAAATTCCTTCGATGGTCCTCAATACTACTTGTTTACAATTACCTACGTAGTACTTACGCTTATGCGATAATCAAATTACCACCATAGGTATCATCAGCTCAATTACAGATTTCAAAAACAACTCTCAACTTTCATTGTTAATTTCTTTCTGTTCTGTAACACCATGCCTCTTCCATTGCACCATCATTTAATTTGAATTGATTTGAATTTATAATAGCAATTGATTGAAGGATAAATGGAACCCTCGATTTTACATTGTCTATATTATCAAAAGTAAGAACTTTGTTGATACCAACGATTAATTTCATGCAACTAATCGGTAAAGGATAAAGAATTGTTTCGGTAAATACTACGCAATACCTAACTGAATGAATCTTAGAAGTATGTAGAGATCTAAAGTGAATATAGTGATAAGTACTTAGTTTTGGTATAACCCAGTCAATACTTTGGTATCCGTAAAAATTATTTGAAGTAATTGTTTTATGCAGTAGAACCACATGCTGCATTACATATTGCTCATAGGTAAGTGCAGTCTCACACAAATCTTCCTAAATGCCATAAAATCATGTTTGGAGTAAAAAAGATATGGGTCACTTATAACGATATTTTTTGAGGATGACATTGTTACGGTTGAACCTGCGCTAGATATAATAACATATTAATCACAAAAGCCCAGCCATGCTTTTCTGCAAAGTAGGTTTTTTCTCATCTTGTCCTTGTCCTATTTCATTTATTACAGAGCACAGACACAGCAACTAATTCTATACGAAATAAATACATTTGTAATACGTACACAAAAACGTAGGTATGCATATGACACACAAAGAATCATAATTTACGACGTCGCTAATGCAAAGGGACTTGGAAGTGCTATAGTTTTTATACAACCGAGCTTTTTAACTCTTCAAAATCAAAATTTAGAGGTGAGGGATTAAATATTAAACAACTTAATAAATACTGGCCCAAAGAAATTGTTTTATTAAGCCACCAAATTTAAGCATCCAGAATTAACTAATGACTTTGATAGTAGGGAATCCTAGTTGCTGCATTCAAATGCAAATTCTGATATAAATTCAATACCTGTTACAATGCATTCGTGTTAGCTGATTCGTGATCCTAGGTCAATGCTCGAATCTTTTCCATTCTTTTAATAAAACACAAACTAAAAATTGTGAGCTGGGTGTCAAAACAAATTAATACTCGTAGATAAGCACACAGCATGTTTATTCTAATCACGGGCAAATAAATATTAGAATAGAATGCCTTAACATCACACTTCATGCAAATAACCATATTTCACTTCTCTATGGGTGGGTTCTTCCAAACTACAACTTTACCTACCTAAGTATAAGTAAATACTCCTTATGTTTAACTTGCGTGATATTTTAAAACCTACTACATTACTGATCTAATATGCACTTGTAAAATACTTGTTATTACGTAACAAGAATATCAGATGTAATGATTTTAATTTTCAGTTCTTTGACTTCATAAGTAACAGATCTTGACTTTTCACTTTTGCTAACCGGATCTCTCAAAAGAATGAAGGTTAAGTTATTGAATTTACAAAATCCATAAAAACATCATTTGTCATTTTCTTTAAGTAAATTGTAGAAGTGTGGCTGGTCAATTCCTTTCGGGTTACTCTGACGTCTGACCGTTTGACACAAGTATATATTTTTTAAGTGAGAATACAATTAACACTTTCAAAAAATACCTTTGTTATAGCCGTGTAGTATACCACACATTACAATGAGCTGCATTATTCAATCAAAAATGTGACATTGAATTTTATTTATTTGTACTAACTAACAGCATTAAAAGTACACTATTGGTTATTTACGACTCTTCAAAGTATTTACGGTAGAATGACACTATTTACCAAGTCTACATGGAACGAGCCACTGCTGTAGTTCATAGACCGTTCAAATTAATTGAGTCAGCAAAAGATTGAACTACATTCCTAGTCACATACCTGTAAACTGTAACCTGTTCAATTGTGAAATTATGACTTTTATGTCTAGCTTGGCAATAAAACCATGTCTTAGTTATTTTTTTGCATAAAGACGTGGTATATTCATGTAAATAAAGTACCTATTAATAATTCATAGAAAAATGTTGAAGGCAAGTTAATGAATAAATGCATATGTGATACTGTGGATAAGTAGGCGGTGGACAAACAGCTACAACCTGCCTATACTATGTAACTATTTATGAGCACAACAGAAGATGATTCCAATTAAGGTTATCACTATTATTTTGCTTGTATACACAGTGTAATCGGAATAGTCACTCTTGTCTTGTCATACTGTATTAGTTGAACAACGTTTCTTATGGTAAACAAAGGATAATTGAAAGTTAACATTTTTAAGATGCATAGGTACAACAATACGATTTCATGACACTATATACATATAAATTACCAGTACATGTATCTCTAAAAATAATGTAGAAAAGAGATTCGGTTTCAGATCTTCGCTAAGTAGGCGGACAAGATAAAATAAAATACGACAAGGGTAATATTAAGCAATGATGACTTCTCTGATGTTAAATATGATATAAAATGACTTTTGTCGCAGGTGTATATGGTTTACCTTGCTCTGGGATTTGGGTTGGGTCGAAAAGTTTGCGATATACTGGAGTGCACTTAATTCGTAATGATTTTGTTTCATGTGTGCAGATAGCAAAAATCATTGCTTATGATGATGTTAAATGTTAAGCCACACAAGGTAAGACAAGTAACAACTAAGACAAGCTTGTATTTATGCATGTAAAATTGTCATGAATTATTTTACCATAAGGAAAGCGGGCAGGTTCATTCGTCTTAAAACGGTGTTCTCCATTTGTGATACTCTAAGAAAAATGCGGAGGAGCTCTTTCTCCTTCTCAAGTTGCGTCAGTAGTGCTCCTGCACTTGCCTGGAAGAATAATAAAAAGCGTTACTTTTAAGTTTTCTTTACATTCACATGTATCAAATGCTTATTATATCATTAATTAGATCATCTTAGAACAATAAAAGCAAAAAGTGTCTTGTACAACTAAAAATATGCATGTATGTGCAGCCTACACACTTTTCTAAAGTCAGGTATAATGTGAGACTCGTACTACCTACACGAAATGACGATTGAGAGATAATTGTGAATGCTTGTTGAACACAACCTCATTTTTACTCACCGCAGTAAGTTACACGAGTACCTACACATAACAATAAGTACATAATTAAGTTAAGCTTCTTCACCATTACGTATAAAAACATTGTCATCTTCATCGAGATTAAATTGCACAGGTAGTTATGTATGTTACATTGTTTGCAAGTTTTACAGTGATAAATTACTTTCTTGACTTAGCTCTTATAATGTTGCAGTAAAACTGCTGATTAGAGTAAAGATAATGCGATTCTCACCTGCCATAAGGTATACACATACTTGAATACGCGACATGATGACATGCGAAAATTCACTTTTTTTCACACATTATTGTCATCGTCGCTACTTCAGTTCTTATTTAGTATTTATAGTAAAGAACTGAAACATGAGCACTAATTTTTTACTCCCTGCGGTGTAATATCATGTACTGCTTTTGTAATTAGCATTTTATATTCTCAATCATAATTTTTCTCTCATCAGAAATAAAACGAAGACATTTTATTTATGATTTAGTTGCATTAGATATGCTTGGTTAAACAGAGTATTTTAATAAAATGGCGTATTAAAAATAGAAGGGAAGTGTAAGTTCTTCCATACTTTCTAATGTATGCGCATAATATTAATGAACGATTTAATTAAAATAAAACCAAAGGCTATTAATAACGTATTTCGTTTATTCTATAACATTGGTGGAAAGTTTGTCACTCAAATCTGCAGTTTTGTTTATCTTGTGACAAAATTAGCTATGGAGTTCATGACAAACTTTCCTTTCTATTGTAAAGGCTGAAGAGGATTCTTCATTAGTATTCTTAACTGAATTTACAACCCTACTACACTTAATGATCAACCACTGAATACTCTCAACTCGTTATTAACGTACCTAAATGATCGTGCGAAGGTATTCATTCATATTCATTTACTACTCTCTATGCACAAACTTCACTTACAAACTTTTGTACGAATTTCATTAAAAAATAATGAAACCGAAACTGTCTTCAAGTGTGATATATGGTCAAAGCATATTATGCAAAGTGCACTGAAAATTACCATGTGTAGTATAATTATACTTGGTCTTAAACGGTAAGCTAGTAAAAGATGCACATAAAAAAGTGATAATTATAAAGATGAAAATTTTTTTCAAATTTTAGTCAATCCTTAACCATCTTGATCGACTGACTGACAAATCAGAAGAGTATTTTTTCTTTACGATTTCTAAACGTACTTGATTGGACCACAGGCCTAATTTCCCATTGAGATTTAAGAGCAAATTCTTCGTGTGCACTTTTTCTACACATTTAATAATATATAGGGAAACTAGAATGAATATGCATAAACTATTAGAAATGCATTTTGTACACATTGTAATATGTGGAACGAAAATGCAGTTTCATTTTGCCATTGTGAATGACCGGTACATAGCCACGCCATATCTGTACGTGCACGGCCTTCATAATGATCTGAATATGATGATGCATGCTGCATGACACACTGGTAGCTATTCTCTGAAAATCATGCAACTCAATTAGATTCTGTATCAAAAGATCTATAACAACAAAAGATTATCCCCTTTTATGTCTTTCGGCTATTGGTTTTAGCTACAGGGCAGCATAACTGTCGTCCTATAATTCTTTGGAATGATTAAGTAGAAAGAGATTAAAACAAGACATGGAAATCTCTGCCCTCACACGTATTTTCTCAATCAAAGAGACCGGTTGGGAAATCACCTCATAAAAACAGAAAGAAAGTCAGTCAAACTGTGCCTGACAATAGGTTACTAGCAATACTACTACAGTACAGTACTAGTACGAAGCACAACTAGTTAACGCTCGCCTGGTAGCTATAAAATAGCTACGCAATGGATGCCAAGTACAAGTACGTAATTTAGGATTAAAGAATGCCTAAGTGTATCTTAGAAATGTAATGCACATTTTATTTGAGTTGCAAATTACACTTGATGTTCTATTTATTTATGAATGTTGGGAATTAGAATTATTTTAGTGCTTGTAAAATGAACATTGTCTGATACCCCCAGTCTCTTTACCGTGGTAAGTCGGCATTTATGTGTTTGTTTATGTTTTCATAATTTACGACTGCTCTTCAATGACTAAGCAAATAAAAACACAACTGAATAAAACTTTTGTAGTCACTGAATAAGAATGGATTGATTAAACTAAACTTCTACTGGGTTAGGTAATAACCTTTTAGAATTGTGAATTCCACCATTGTTACCATTTGACTGTGAGAATTCTGCAAAGGGCAGAAACTAGAAAGGTTTACGCAAATGGCTTTTGACATTACTAAGTATGTGATCTAATTATAAATTGCATACTTATCTAGTTTATTCTTAACCACTACTGATTACTGTGCCAGTTTACGCTCTTGTAAAGCTTTTATTTTAGGAATTCCAACAAGGTTTAATAGTAATTTTTGTTATATGTGCTCCTAATGTTATCCAATGTTCAATAAGAATCAGCCGAAAAATTACCTGTCGTGTACAGTAGTTTTCAAAAGCGCACATCATACTTTCCCCGAAATCGACGAATATTTTCCCCACGTTGACAGCTCTGAGATCCTCATCATGTAACTCTCCGCTGACGGACTCAATAGCTGCTTTCATCATTGAAGTTAGCTGTAAATTAATTTGAATCAGTTCATCCACATTGAGGAAGATCTGGTCTAGCTGTTCCTTTGTAAGTAGTCCGGCAATTTGAATAGGATTGTAGAATTCCTCAGCAATAATTTTGAGATCTCTGCCATATTTCAGTTCAGTTTCGTAGATTTCCATAATAATTTCCTTTCGTTCGTTTCTTTTTCGATTACAAGAGGGACATAAATTCTGAGCGGTTGTTCTGACTCCGTGTTCATCAATTTCTTCTTCAGACGAGGCAGCTGTCAATGTTGCGCTATCAACATGAGCATCATTACAGTCTGGACAAAGACGGTGAACGGATTTACTGCTGCCACTATTTATTACGATGGAGTTGTTACTTCCCGTTGTACTATTAGTAACAGCAACCAAAGAACCAGACTCCGATCCAATTCCGGAATCATTCCTCTCTATTTCAATGAAATTTCGTCCTTTCTTTGAACTTAACGAGGAGGACTGACTGTCAGAGGAATTCTGTAAACATAAATAAATATTCAAATTGTAAAATCCCATAGGATTAGTTTTTTATTCAGCAGACTTCTTTAGACAGGTAATGCAACAGAAACACCTACACTATATAACGAGAGGTATATAAATGTTGTTCCTCCGTCTGCCGTTATACTCGATATACCTAACTATGAGATATAGATAAGTATATCAAAGGAGTTTCTTCCTTCCTTCCTGCACTCAACTTTAGTTCAATTCTCTTCACCATTTTTCCTTTTCCTTTCTTTCGTTATTTATCACATTTTCGTAACAACATCCTTTTCCTTTTCATACTCATAATATATGTATCTAGACATGAATACCTTTATTTATGTATTTATGCATGAATTTCAAATGAGGGAGAGTGAACTGAACTTGGACTTATTCACTTTGAGACTAACAATAGGCAGACTAACACAAGGTATATCATATTCTTACAATAATAAGTAATACGCATGGTGTATTTATTCAGGTAGGTACTAGAGTGTGTATTCTATGAATTCTTCATTTTTTGTTTATTTTTTGTGCTCTATTTCTCAGAAGGTTGGATTGGCTAGTGCATTGTGTAGCCAACAAAACTAAAGGTAAATGTTAAATAATGTTCTGGGTCCGTAATGCAGTAAACCATGTATTAAAAAACTCCGTGACAGTCTTGTTGTGTTCTAGTGTAACATACCTAAATAAGATTCTGTGTATAAACATAATTCACTCGACTAAGCAACCTTTATGATAGTATTCTTCTCAGGTCTGCAAAGCGTCATGTACACTCACTCGAAAATAACTTACGAACGGCAAGTGCTTAAAATTGAGATTTCCAGTACTTATGAATTCCCCTTTTCTATCTGGAGAATATTGTATTTTTATTTACGTACAGCTATAAAAAACTTTAGTGTATCTGATAAAGCACATGCAGAAGAACCGAGGGCAATATTTATGTACATGTATTGCCCATGTGCAATTATGTACTTATAATAACTTGCCAATGGAAAAATCACGTCTTTACATCTAGCTAGTAATAAGTGTACCTTCGTCTACATTTCAGTAAAACAATAGTACGCTGTACTAGGGCAAGACATGAAAACATGTACCAAAGTAATTATTCAGTACGGTTAGCAAAAGAAAAGAAGTGCACTGCGTTGTTTGCTGCATTATGTGAATAGGTCCCTGAATGTCCACTTTTACTCGTAAGTCTAACTATGTACAGTAGAAAGTGTAATATCTATATTATTTAGTTAGTATAGTTTGTTAAGCATATAGCAAACATGCTGTATTGTATGACTACAATAGGTAGGTAGTGATACTTAATTTTCGTAATGCCAGAGGAAAAAATTTCTTCATTTTTCTAAAAGCGGCTCTAAAAAATGATGGGTGTGCGAAAAATCGATATAGTTGTCTCAATTGTCATAATAAACCAGAGTGAAAGGAAAAAACACTAGCCAAAATTACATTTTAGGCTACGAATGATTTCTTCATAGTGCACATGCTGAGAATAATCAAAATATTACATGAAGATATACTGGCTTACAATCAGTCAAAACAGAAGTGGAAGTTATTCTGAGTTCCTTTTAAGATACAATACACAATCACTTGTAGTTTCACATCATGCAATTCAGGACTCAGGAGCTTGTAGTTATCTTAACAATGAGTTCCTACTTTTGTTTGCATTTGTTTGTATTATTGTCTTTAAATCTAGGCAGGTAGTTACGTTTGAAGAAGCTGCCTACACTTGACTGCATCAACAATGCCATAATGCCACGAGATTTTTGATTGGGAACTATAATATGGTCAAATATTGCGGTTTATCGATGTACTATACATGTATGGTATCTCCGGCGACAATACGACCTTTTGTTATACGATATTTAAAAAAGAATTGTTGAAATTACTGCAGCCGAGTTACAAAGTAGGATAAAATAAATGTTTAATAATAAGAATTATAATTTTGTCCACTGCCATGCAGCTCGAAGCGGTGATAAAACGGAACCCTGGTATTTGACCAAAGATATGCTGTGAATGTAAGAGAGTGTACTTTAATTGTAGTAATTGTTTCGTGCCACGGCCGTGGCACGAAACACTGTTAAGTTGAAAACAGTAAAATGCAAAGTGGAAATCCACTAAATAGGGATGCAATCCATACTTTCCATACTGGCATGTTGCTTTATAACCAGTGATCTTTTACTACATAATGTACATAATTACATGAAGGAAAAATGTTGCCTTATACTCTAGCCATGCCTGCACCTATCATGAATCAAATCAATGCTAAAAGAATCTTGAATCTTATACAATATTGGAATTACGTGATCTTCTTACCAATCTATACCTAAATCAATACATAAATATGCAGAAATGTAATAATTATTAGTACTGAAACTGTTATACATGTATATACTATTTGGTAAAAGTTTATAATATAATTGTAGAAAGGTATTATTCTGTATATGAAAGATTGGCTTGTTTACTGGATAAAGATTGAAGATACACCAGCAATTAACCTATCCTAACGAAATCCAATCAAACCACACACGACAAAGATGTAAAGTGTAGCACCGCATCGCATTGTTACATTTGCTCCTGTTTCAAGAATAATTAGCCATCACCAATCTCTCATTTCTCTTCAATGAATTTGAATTAATTTAGAAGAGGCTCGTTCAGAACTTGTAAACCATAATATGAAACAATCTAGACTAGACAACAAGCCATGACTTTCTATTGTTTTCTTTTCACTAACGATTAGTGAAACATTCTTTGTTTGGTCCAAGACTTGAATACTAGAGTTCTCGATGATTAGACTGGCTATCTGCATAGTACTTATGTAGTATATAGTAATTATTTATTCTTTACATTGCTACTAGTGTGATATGATATGCTGTCACGTCAGAGAAGCAACAATGCATCGGCAAAGAAAAGTGCAAAATAACTTTACCTTATGCAGTGGTATGTGTGCCGTATTTCAATCAAGATTTGAAAGAAACACTACTGTAGCGTGTTCACTAACACATATGCTTGCCTACGGCCAATACTTGTGAGCATTGTATTATTGTAAGTGGTATGGTAAAATTAAGAATGAGGCATTTGTAAACGAGGGCATATTTTGCATTTGCAAGAAGAAGGTACTTATTTATGATCTTCTTTATTTAACATACCGAAAAGAAGGCAAATTCGTAGCAAACAGATTAATTATCTTTTAGTTATCTTTGACGTTGCATTCCCTATCAGTTTATCTGTTCTGTTCTGTGATGGCAAAAATTGTTTAGTGGTCTTAAATCTTATTGTGTAGTAGTTCCTCTGGGTATAGTAATGCAGACAGACAATTATTGAGCACAACGAAGTAAACGAGGAGCAAGACGAATTATGCTTTATGCTTTTTGTGATTAACTTCCGCTGTAAAGTGTAACTACAGAGTCGAAAGTTCAATAACTTTGTTTCGTTTGTTAGATATTTGGTGAAGCCAGGCATTTTCCATTACTTTCCATTTCACTATCGCAAACCATAATAACTTGTGTTTAAACTCTTCCCCAATGTTGAGAATTTATATTTTGTAGAATTATGGAAATGACTAAAATACTTACATTTATCTCTAGATTTTTCAATTTAGATTAGAAATATAAACTTATTAAGAAGCTACTTGGTGGCAGTCATGATCATGACCAAGTTTACTCTGACAGACTTGTTTTTTAGATTTCTTGTTACTGTTACTGCTATTAATTGGTTTTGAGAGAGCAGCTGAGCTAGGTAATTGATTTTCACAATAGCAAAAGCACAGTAGTTTACTCAGACCTAGGTCGGGGATCATTAATGAACTTTACAAATGAGCCCATGGGCACGTACATTCCACCCAACTAGTGAAGTCGGTTTCTTAAGTATTCCTTTGTTTTGTTCTTAAAAATCTCATTAGAAATAGTATTCATTAGTGGAATGCAGCATGGATGACCCACCCATTAACTGTCAATTAGTTTGCTTTGTTTGAAGAAGCAGTGTGAGTTCAATATAACTGTACTTTACTGTTCAACTCAGGTAAAACTATTTATAAAAGGAATAATACAGTTTACTTAATATGTCATAATACGTAAATGAATTGCTGTGTAAACCTACTGCAGGATGGTATCTAGCATTTATAGCATACTAAAACGCAGTTCTAACTGAGGGTATATTATACGTAGGAAAGTATTTTTTTCAATATCAATGAAAGTACTACATGAGACACAAATACTTTATTTATCTTAGAAAAAATTAAATTCTTTACTGTATAAAACTGGTGGTAATGTTAAAAATGTGTCCCGACATATTTTTAGTAACTTGTTATTAGCAATTTACATTGCTTTGTTCATAGCTATTGCACTTGATATTTATAATTGAAAGCAACAGTAACTTGTCGAGTTTAAAAATTAGACTAATAAAATAATCGTAAAAAGATAGAATTAGGCCACTGCACTCTAGTTCTCAGTTAACCTCGGATTTAATTACTCCACCTTCTTTGTTTACTTAATCTAGAAAATAAATTAAAACTGCCTGCTAAAACTATTGTTTTCACCTAAGACTACTATATAATTCATTGTTCTCAAGACAGTTTTCGAAATTAAAACTTGATGGTGTAGCGAAAATGATCTCGTTGCTTCACATCGCACTATGTGTGATATTATACGGTACGCCACATGTTGCGGTGAGTTCATGTGTGGTCTATTTACTTGGGAAAGACAATCATAAGCTACGATATGCAATGTTTTATTGGGCATGTAATTTCACAAGAAAAACCTTTTCGGTAACAACATAGCTTTACCAAACCACGCTTCATTATCATATTAAGCTTGCATTTGTAATGCAATACTGTGTAAGTGTAGGTAGTACTATATATATCATAGAGTAGGCAAAATGGGATGTTTCTGCAAATGTATGTACTGGGTATTGTTACTGCGTAAGTAAGCATGAAATTCGTCTCTCTTTATATTTCCTACGGCTAAATATGTATGTAATCTAATGTTGCACTATAATACGCATGTCTCACATGCAGTTTCTGTCTAGGAATTTACACTAACAATGCATGTACCAGATTTATTACTTTCTGAATTAACGTAAACATGAAAAAACTGTAAAAGTTCACAGGAAAGGGAAGAGAACTTTGAACTCACCGACTCAGTAGCTGTCAGTCTATCACGTATGGATTCCAAAAACGAAAGAATTTCATTCCTGGAGGCACCATCGAAAATGGACTTGGCATCAAAGGCATCAGCGTAAATTGGTGAAGTGGATCGATTCATATCACCAATTTCTTCGTAAATAGGTTCTTCCGTGTCAGGACTCCGACTGCCACCATTGCTAACCGGACTGACACTGTTACCGCTGCAGCCGACAGCAGTAGCATTCAGATTCACCATGGAGCCACTTCCTCCAGATAGCATACTCAGTTTCATGGAATCTAGAAATTTTCCCCTAGCCATTGAAATAGTTTCGGAAACTAATTTAGACACAGCACTCAATTTATAGTTTTCGTCAGAAGAAGAGGCGACATCACTGCCATTAGATAGTGAGTAATTCTTTTCAGAATTATAGTCTTCTTCAACACCCGAAGATTCTGAACTTGATGAAATAACCACCTTGGAAATATATGTAGAATAATCAGGAGCAACAAAATTAAGTTTGGACAATTTTTCATTGAGCTCATTGAGCAAAGTACGCGTTCTGTCAAGAACGTCATCCTCATTGCTGTTATTATTATTAGAATTAATTATGTTATTAGTGCCAGTTGTACTACTACTTTTACTATTAGCTTGAGCATCAACTGCTAGGAATTTACTAGGGTTTTGTTGTTCATTGCCGAGTTCTATTTCAGTCTCTTCTTGAAAGACGGGTAAATTATGAGGGGAAGACTTTGAATTGGGGATATTATTATTAGCATTATGTTTATTAGGATTTTGATGACGTGAGGAGAGAGAGGAAACAGTTGAGCCAGATCCTGCTCGGTACGGATGATTAAGTTGGTCCTCTTGAGTTCTTCCTGGTTGATTTATGGCATCAGAACTATTGCTATTATCTCCAGCTTTGAATTTACAACGAGAAAGTTGTAAATCTTGAGCATTTCCCTTGTTCAGTTTGAGCTTGTCCTGCTGACTATCATTTTCTACGTCAACATCTTTTCCAGAAGAGTCCTGGGAAGCTTTTCTCACAGCATTATTACTGTTATTAGCTGAACCTTGTAAAGACGTTGTAGATTGAGACGTGTTACTGCCGTACTTGGGCGTGTCTACTACTTTACTAGCTAACAGAGGAAAAGTTAATAAGGGCAGGTCTGTGGATATCTTCGGAAGTAGATGTATCGGAGGGCCTTGAGCAGGTAGCGGTGGTGGTGCATCTTCTGCATCGCAATCTGCTCCACTATCCCCACCACAAGACTCGGCTATTGATTTTCTTTTGTTTTCATCTTCATTACTTTCGGTAAGATTCAAAACATCATCATACAAAGGTTCTTCTGCATCCGAGTTTAAACTTGTCTCAACTTCATGTAATACATTCTTGCTATTGTTACTATTATTCATATTGAGAATCGTATTACCCATTTTATTTGGGGCTTGCGGTGCTTGAGCCTTTTTATGGGAAGCAGGTTTTACATGATTGATGATAGATTTAGAAGAAAACTTTGAAGATGTCATTTTGTTGTTTTTAGTTTCTTCGTAATTATTGGAGATGATGGAAAGGGTGTCATCGTATATAATGTTTTCCTCATTTTCATCACTCAATCCCTCATGTCTGCTACTGCATACACTTCTGGAACCAACAGTAAAAGCAGATCTCCTTTCTAACTCATAATTCTTCAGTGTTGACATTGATGAGCTACTACTGCTACTACCAGGACCTTTTGAAAAACTTGAAGCAGGAGTTTTCGCAACATTATTTTCATCTGAAATGTGATTGTACAAATCGTCCACTTCGTCATCTTCATCCTCCTCGTGGTTTATTACCAAGGGTCGGTGATGGAACTCCGAAAGGTTCTTGGCTGGTAGATTAGGTGGAGGAAGTGTTGGTGGACAAGCTAAGCATGGTAAAGTGGAAGATAGAACATTACCCGAATGTGTGTGTGACTTTGATTGAAGACTGACTGGAGGAGGTGGTGGTGGTGGTAATTGGTGGGGCACAGGTGGTGGAGGAGGTAGATTCAGTGCACTTTGATTACTTTTACCATTTAACATTGATACCGGTCTTCCGGGTTTTACATTGCTAGAACCATATGTAGATTTCTTAAGTATAATTTCTGCTGCTTTGGTAATCTCTTTTGAAGAAGGTGTAATGAGGTGATTTTGATTTGACTTGTAAACAGTATTGGCTGAAGGCAACTTTTGCAAAGACGGAGGGGCTACTGTATGATTAATAACATCATCATACAGGGGTTCCTCCGAGTCAGACTCGTTCTCTGTATTTTGAAGTTGGCTGATTACTTTGTTCTTGTCCTCATTTGAGGCTAATGGCGTTCCGCTATGTACTCTTCCATTTAATTTCGATTTTGATGACAATGAGGAGTGAGGTGGCACTGGTGGTGGTGGTGGAGGAGGTAATGGCAGTTGGGGTGCAGGGGGCAAGAGGTCAACTGGTTGACTGTAAGTTAAAGGTGCTGATGGAGTAGTTACAGACGATGTACTCTTTGTGGCTGTTGTAATAGAATCCGGTGACTCAGCACCAACCCCAGTGTCAATGATGAGAACAACGGAAGTGGAATGAGGGCGACTGCCATTCAGACTGGGTGCTGATGATTGACGTGAATGTTTATTATTAACATTGTTAATATTAGTATTATTATTACTGGTAGTGTAAGCATTTGTATTAGAAGAAGTGCCATGGGGCATATTAGAATTAGAATTCGTTGAAGATGGATGAGGAAACAAGTCTGTGGCAGCGTAATGAATTTCTTGCTTATTATTAGCATTTGTATTTGTGTTGGGGCTTTTTCCAACATTTGCCATCATATTTGTTGAGTCGTAAACAATTACTTTGTTGCAATTCCCAGTATTGTTATTTACTATGTTAGTAGGGCCAGAGTAGATACGAATTTCACTTACAGAATTTTCTTTTGTGACAATCTCTATATTTTGAGACTCTTCTGGATTATGGGAGGAGGAAGAATGGAAGGAATTGTCCTGAATCTTATTGTTAGTAATGTGTCTACTGGATTCGTTTTCTATTCTAGGAGGAGCGTAGTGGTTACGATTTTCGACAATGTGAGTATTATCTCTATTAATTGGAATTTGTGGAGATTTTCCTTTGAGCTGGTGCTGCTTTTGATAAACATTTGACTTATTTTGACTATTCCCACTGGATACTGAATTTTCCGTAGAATTACTTGCGGGCGATGATTTATTTACATTCGAATTACTATTTCTTTGACTAAGAACCTTTTCTAAGGCTTCACATCTATCAGTTAAACTTTTACTGCGATTGTGACCCACTCGAATATTTTTCCCGCTGGTAGCACTAATAGGTCCACTGAGCCTATTAGCTAAATGAGTTTTTTCATTGACAGCAGAACCATTTTTCAAACCATTCTGATTTTTTGCTGGCGTGGACGGGCTGGAATTCTGATTTGATGTGCTCGTAAAACCAAAGGGAAGTGAAATCTGTGATTTTGTGGGCAATTTGTTACCACCAGGTCCATAATGGGATTTCCCATAGATTTGATCAACCTTTTGATTTCTTGGATTGCTAGATTTGGTGGATGATGATTTTCCTTCTTCAGAAATACTTCTCTCAATGGGTGGTGGGGGAGGTGGCTCTTTAGGGCGAAGTGGTCCTGTTGAGCTCGCTCTAAAGGAATTCGACTGTTTGATACGACTCAACTTATTGGCAAGTCTACTGCCACCATTACTCAACACAGTCCCAAAGCCGCCTTGTCCATTTTGAGAAAGGTCCAATTTAAATGTTTCATTCAAGGATGGCCTACTTTGATTAAGTCGAATACGAGTCGTATCATTAAAAAGTAGTGAGTTCGGGTTGATAATTTTTTGAGGTCCACAACCTAAAATAGAAACAAAATAAAACCATTACTATACAGAATCTTGAACTCAAACCTTTTTTCAAGAAATAACTACAGGCATAGTAGGGACAATAAAAAAGTAGAGAAACAAAGAGGAAGCAATTAAGACGAAACAAACAACTACAGTTAATCGAGACAATAAAAACAAAGCAGATCATACATACAATGCCCATATCACATACACATGCTTTGAATTTAATTCGTATCAAGCCAAGCAAATGTTAAAAGCTATTTAGAATATAGGAGGAACATTAGTGTTACTCAAGGTTGGTGTGGTTGTTGGTGGTAATAATGGTCTTTAATGTTACGCTATGAGCAGGTATTTCATATTTAAAACCCATGCTTCCTCTAACATAAATTCCATTATCATAGCTTAATGAATGAAAAGAGTACAGTTCGTTGGTTTCTTCGTGTAATGCAAAGTGTAAAGTAACTACATTTATGATTCTTCCCATTTTTCTTCAACAAATATGCAATGAATAAGATTTAATACAGTTAATAATGAAAATAATACTCACGTACTATTTGCTCTATACATATGCATACTACATACCTACATATGTACAATAAGTAGGAAATGTACCAAAGGTAGTGCCCACTGTGACTGTGACATAAAAATTTGTAACGGGATTCTCCTTTTCTATTCTCCTGTGCAAGTGCTAAATAATATTTTCCTCTGTACCTTGTGTAATACTGAAATAAGTCGTAAGGTGATAATTATCCGTGTAAACTAGAGTTAAAGTTGAAGTTTATGCGAAGTATATGGTATTTCGAGCGTTATGGGAAAAAATCGATTCGCCAAAACAGAAGATTTGTGCCACGCCAATTTGCCAGGAAAGGACACACAATGGGAGTCCGACCGATTGAAATTACACACTCACTCATCAAAGGAACGTAGTGTATCATGATGATATGGACACGTTTCGGTACAAAAAACATCCCACACTTTAATTATGAATTATGGTTTTCACGTGTGCTTAATACAGACACTAAATTATTACCCGTATTACTGATCTCAGTCAGTCAGTCCATCCCATTCAACTGTACCGATCTGTAATTTATAGGCTAAGCGAAGCTACTCAACTCTTTTCGCTTAAGTGTGCTTTGTAATGTCCTTTACTGTTATTGATGTCATGCGGCTAGCTATCTAATATATTATGTATTATGTCTATGATGTTAGGTATTCTGCATCCATTAGATATTTCGCTTACTATACAGGATTTAGTACAAAAACCATATTGTGCTTCACGGTAAGATAACCTTGTCACTTTTATATTTCATTATAGTCCCATTGACATTTTCAGATTTAATAACAGTTTACAAACCTACTCACACTTCTAGCAATACCTGAATTGTCTTTAGTGCTCTCGTAACACACATGCAGTTTTTATAGGCAATAAAATTTTTCATGGTTCCAATACAAATCAATAAACGTCACATCATAGATCACATAGTAAATTACAAATTGAAAAAAAAACACTTCTTAATGTACGTTTAATATGTTAACGATCCAGAGTACTTGATGGTTTAAATTCATTTTGTTGGTGTAACTAAGAGTGCTAAGTGGCAAGTGGTCAGTTACAAAAACATCTATTTGCACCACTTCCTGCTACATCCAAAAATCTAAATTCCTTTCAAAAAATCAACAAGGACAAAGTCATTGATTGAGAGAACCACAACTAACGTATAGGTATAAATACTTGCATAAAGTGCAGAATAAACTACATGTACTCTACAAAGTTCAGCGCAACAATAAACAAAAAAGTTTGCAATAACATTAATGCAGATTTAGGTATAATTTGGTTGCACCTCCTTGTTTCGTTTAAAATACAGCAAAACACATAAGACATTGTAGGCATTTACGAGAACTACTCTTTGCATTCACAAGATCAGTCAGACATTAAATTCCAACATTAAATACATCGTATGCTACTCTCTTTGAATAACAATAACACGTAACCTTCACAGCTTTTGCTTTGGTATGCAAAAACTTTGCGGACTCTAAAATTCATGCTGAATTACATGCAAGATCGAAATATCGATACCAAATTGCAATATAATTTGCATCTATGCACTTGTGCTTTTATATAGAAACTATCCCTAATGTAAAGGCTCATTAAATTGTTCACTTTAGAGAGAACTCATTTCACTTCTAAAACATTATTCTAAAATATTGTCAGTAAATTCAATACTTTCGATTTCCTAATGCTTATCGTTATCTAGTCCCTATGTGTACCATGCATTCTATGTCATGCATCTCACATTGTAAGTGTCCCACATAGTGTAGACGTTGCCTTGCCTTTAAAACTACTAGTTCTACTAGTACTGTGCAACCTAAGGTTCTAACGATTATGATACGGTGCCTATTTATTAGGTACGTTGTACACTGCGCATTAAAACGTGGTATTTCATCAATATTTTATTACAATAGTTATTACAACGGCTGTGCCAATATGAATTTGCCAGGCTTCAGAATTGTCAAGGCGTAAATTTATATTGATCCAATGAGAATTAATAAGAATAATAAGATTAGAGCTAGGCCAAAATTACTCGGCTAGATAGAGTGCTCGGTTGCATGCATTGCTCCAACTTACTTGTTATAGGGAAATAATTTGCAAAATAAAATTGCTTCCCCAATGGAATAGCATGCATTATTCATGTAGACATAAGGTTAGTGTTAAATATGTGATCTTTGTTATCCAGAAATATTTTGTTAGTTTACGGCAGGAATTTGTATAGCTCAATTAGTATTACATACTTTCCTAGACTAGTAACGTTTTGTTTATTTACTTTCAAAATGGTCATTGCTAATTCACAATTGGTAATTATTGAAGGCTCAACGGTTGCTACAAACGCTTATCAACAGTTTTATTAGCTTTGCAGTGTAATGTGCAATTTTCTACTAGCTAAACGGTGTAAGTATTTGTAGGTTTCATTGCCCATGTTAACCAATATTGATGGCAAAGATTGTGACAAGAATAAATGACAATTGTAAAACGTTTGTGCTCGTTTCTGCCGGCAGCGTTTTCTTTTCTCTTGTTCATTTCAGCAGTTTTGCATTAACTGTAATGGATTACATAGCATTAACAAAAGTAACTTATTTTCCGCAGAAAAATTACATAATGCCCATTAAAATTGTAAATTTTTCATTTAAAAATCTCTTAATCATCCATCCGGTCCTAGGTATTTTTCATTCAATTCAAGGTAAAAGCAACAATAATGAAAATGAACACGCCTCGTAGTTAGCAACAATGCTTGCTGAGTGTCCCGAGGTACTAAATAGTTGGGTGTTTAAGTTACATAACTCAGATTCTTTATGTACACGAAAAGTCAGAACCACATTACAAGAGCTTAAAATCATTTACTTCATTAGAAGCATTAACATTCTAATGCTGACAACTCAATACCTCTGCACAACTGCCGCACTGTCATTTATCTCTTACTCTTTAAATAAAAACGTCGTAATTTATTAGAATAAATGCCAGATTGTCATCTCAGCCATTGAACATTCATCGCAGTTTAATAAACATGTTCTTTCAAGAGAACCCTTTCTCTGAAAAGTATTCAGAAAGCGTATACATTAGCGTTAAATAACCTGTGGACATTGACTTACGGATTCACTAAATGAACTTTCATTATATATAGTAAAGCAACGTGGTATAACTTTGTATGACATTGTGAAATAGTAAATCTTTGGGTTTAGGCTTAAAAGAGAATTTTTGCTTTTAGCATTTGCCTCCTTACATGTATGATGTGTGCACATCAGAATGAGAACTAATGTGTACAATGACACATATTGTTACTAATCTTGGGAGGTAAGTTGCTGTACAAGTCTCAATCGGGTTCAAGAACATTAGTGGAAATGTTTATAGGCAATTTTTCATAGACATTTCAATTCTCAAATTTTTCTTAGAGATAGTACATTTATGATTAGATGTATGCTCTTATGAAAAAAGAAGGCAGACATTCTTGCATGTCATATTATTACATTGCGGTTCATTCATTAATCAACGTATCGTAAGAAACAAGGCTATCTCAAATTCGCAGGTGAATTTCAAAAGATTTATTTATCAATTACGCAAAACTTTGCTGGGACAGTTTTGAAAGTAGTCAGACCAGGATTTTATCATGAAATGATAATGGCTATCGTACATATGTACTATGTTCTATTGTTGTCAATTGGATAAAACAGCACTTACCTATTATGCATTACATATACATACTTAAGTAGTAATTCATATGTAATGAGCTACAAATTGCTACCTGATACGAAACAAAATACAACCCACATGTTATGCGCAAGGGGGAATTAAATAATAATGCATATGTTTTGCTATGTAAAATAAAGTACACTAGTTACAGGTACTTCATTTGAATGAATTTAAACAGCATTCTTTCTAGCATTGTAACAAGTGCTAGTTCATATCATATAAACTCGCAATTTATTACATGGTAAAGTAGATTGATGGCTAGTGGGTGGTTTTATACTTGAACTAAATCGAAAACTTTCGTTCGAATAAATCCTAATCCAATTAAGCTACGAACGTTTTGCAGAACGAAGTTCACGGCTTCCTTCTGAATTCCAATAAATAATCAGTATACTTTGTTGGTATTCTGCAAAACCGTGAGATATTCTAACTCCTTAACTCCTGGAATATTATTCATAAAGGAAACTATTTATATCCTTGGGTATCATGTATGCAATGGCCACAGACATTATGTTTGAAGTCGTACATATAACTATGTATTAATTGGATTGACTTCAATTCACTAGCGAAGTGCTTCCAACAAATGATAAAAGGGAAAAGGAAACTAATGCAAATCTTATTAACGTGAAAGATTGCTTATTATGTATGATTCAAATCAAAGTAGTACCATGGTCTGTAGTAGTACGTAATTAGTTTTCCTGAATATATACCTCATAGCCCATTACATTGTAGTATACTCAAACTGAGGACTAGTAATTGCTATATCATTGCATAAAAGTTGAGCATAAAGTCTAATAAATCTGGAAGTTATGATTAACATTTTGTAGAGAATGAAGAATCGGAAATAGCTGACTAAATTCCATTTAGAAAATTTGTTGGAGATAAGGTACACTGCCTTACATAACAATACAACTAGGAAGTCCACACATCTGCTGTTGTAGTTAATCACAAAGAAAATAAAAAGAGCAAAATCTTTTAGTACGTAATTCAAAAGAAATGGCGAGAGTTTCATCGTATTTTCATTCACAAGTAAAGACAAAGGAGACCTTACAGCTAAAAAATAAATGGTTGAGTATCTAAGCGTAACGTAATTACGATTTAATGACTCAATCTTTCACTTCTGTTTGATTGTTTAACTACGCTTACATAGTTCGAGTTAGGTTTTATAATCATTTCAAATTTTTACAAGAAATTGTACGGTGAACTGAAAGGCGAAATTCTTTCGACTTTTACTAGTCGATTTTTGAAAGTGTATTTGCAAAAATGTACACTTATGAACACAAAACGTGCTTGTAAATTGAGGGCAAATAAGCGGTAACATTTTAATCTTTCCATTGCCAATACACTGAAAAGTTTTACTTCTATGAGAATACCTAATCTTCATCAGGCAAGAATGCAATTTTGACTGTTCTGCAATATGAAATCGTGTGAGAGCGAATGTGTTTATGTGATAATAAAAGTATGTCTTACCCAGATAAAAAAATGATGTGTGTCTAATAATGCATATTCAGTTGAAATAGTACGTTATTGAAGTAGCCGAGCTAATTGTACCTATTTTTATTCATGGTTGCGCTGAATCGTAATTTGCAAAAGGAGGTAGTAATTTAACTGTAACTGTAAAAAGTAAACCAAGGAACTATTTATCGTAGCAGACATTCTTTTTATGAGGCTTTCTTTCACTTTCTTATATAATACAGTCTCAATCTTTTCTGAGTTATCACAACCATTTCAATTCAGATTTGATTCGTCTGTTTTATACCTGAATCTTTTTTACTTCCTCAAAGTATACATTACTTTAGAGTTTCTATTATCTAACTCCGCTGTCTTTTAATGTGTGAATAGATTGTATACTTCTGTCTAAGGCTTAGAAGATAAATGTAAATACCTCAGTCGACTTTAAGAGTCAATGAAACCACTGAAGCTCGTCGTCAAAACAAACCACTAGAAATTAGATGACTGAGCACCGACTCCTAACGATGATGAATAAACTTCAGTACTGTCACTTCATCACATTATTGCAGAGGTATATAAATGAGTATACTTTTAGAAAAGTAAAAATGATACAGCACAGCTTTTCAACATACTGAAATAGATAAATGCATAAAGTCAAACGGATGTCTCCACAAATAATGACGGTATGACAGTATAAACAATTTTATTTTAATTTTTGTCTACCGGGTATGCAGAATCATTAAAACTACATAAAATTCACAATCATACTTACTTGGCTAAGCTTAAGCTGTGCTAGGGAATTATTAGCCTGTTGTAAAATTATTATTGCAAAGTGTGATATTTAATTTTGATGTCCATTAAATACTAAAATGCTGTAACAAATGTCTTTTTTAGAACGTCTACGAAGTGAATGCGAAATGCATGGCGATGATAATCGCATTTTTTCAACTGTTGAATTCAAATAGCCAAAGGCTGAAAGGATGAAATACTGAATTTACTTTTAGAAGTCATATTATTAGCTGTAAAGAGTATATTACCTATACTCGAATACTCATCAACAATAGAATTTGATAATAAACTTTTACTGCTCATAAACATGCTAACTTTGCTATTTTTCATGGTATTATGAAATAAATGTATTTGATCAGCAATCGCAAATAATGGGAAACACTGCTTCTGCCGTGTTCACGTAACATAGGAAATGTTTTATCCTCCTTTATTACTACCGTCCTCCTTTACACTAACGATAAATGGTAGTGCAGAAGTATTTGAGACAATGATTATTACAGACCCAATAAAATTTAGATAATTGGGCACAAAACATATTACCAGTGATGTGCCAATTTTAGTGAAGGATAAGAATTCGGTGACTTTTACTTCTGACAGTAGTGCTATAAGGATATGGATTACCTATGTCGCATTTTATTTTAGTAGGTCCTATGTTTATTGAGGTATGCACGCAAAAGAAATAAGTTATTTGAGCTAGCCCGACATTAATCCTGATTCTTCCACCCTCTTTAAAATTGCCTGTCTCATAAAGATTCTGATACAAATTGACTTCCTGGATGAAAATATTCAGGTTTAATCATTTGGGTGTTGAACAAAAGTTGAAGGAACATACGCTACATTTCTAACAAGATTATTACCAATAAACTTATCTTCTTTAATAGATATTTAGGTTCTCTCTTCTACAACTGTAAAATAGGTTTTATGTATGTGTATAAAAAACACGTATTTCGACCAGCAGTTTATATTTCCGATTTGAAAGAGAACAAACGATAATTCAAGCCGTAAGTAGTGTGCCTATTTATGTTATTTATTTATAACACGAGTAGTAAGATGACTCTACATATGTAGTCTAATATGTGTTTATTATTATGCATTCACTTATTGATAGCACGATAGCACTATCCTAACAGGACAAGAGTTAAGATAGTTGTTAGTAACACGTAAATAAAAATAAATTACAAGTGTTACAAGACTCTTTATTATGGGGCTGTAATTGAGATATTTCACTTTCGTTTATAGCATTTCCTACCCATGCCAAACATTAGTATGCAATTTAGCCTTAATCTATCGTAATACCGACAAAGTCCTTTAACTATGCATTCCTTATCAAATCAGACATCCTTTTTAATACATTCACTTACGTTTTAACTTGCGATTGTGCTTGGAATACCAGTGTGTCTAGAATCTCAATCTTATCAAAATACCTAATAGATAGAATCATATAACGTATTACATAACATTTTGCTATACTTAAGTAAAAGGTACCTACGTACCTTTCGAATAACATGGCAATTACCACAAATACAGCATTCTCTTAAATGGAAACTGGATACCATCTATTTCTGTGTAACTGTAAAGAGCTTTGTGAGGCTTGACTAAGTTGAGTTACTTTTAGGAACGTATGGTACGTATGGAAGTCAAAATGAAATATTCACATTAAATGTCTCCACAGCCAGTACAGATAGATATGTAAATAAGCATATCTAATATCTGCAGTTACAGGATAACTTAAGTAAAAAAGTACTTCAAGGTTTGCTTGGTAAAAACCCGGTAGCAAAGTGAGAAGTAGTTGAACTAGCACTCACATTTATGCCTCACAAATACTTTAGTACTGCATGCATTTGAATTTATATCTCCAACAAATACTAATTACGACTGCACAAGGCAAAAAGTAACTAAATTAATTTATAAGTAGGCAACGGATTTTTGACTAATGTATGCAGGGCTCATTAATGTCTTTTTCTGGCAAACAGAATTTACTTTGTGTGTAGCAATGCATATGCAACTAATTGCTTAACTGTCCTTGAGAGGAAAATGATTTTAAAAGTAACAAGAAGGAGTGTGAATACATGACCATAACTCAAAATCAGTGCGACATTACAGCTGAAAAAGCTCTGCTATTATATCTTCTCAAAGCAGTGATTAATCCTTGACATTTGGACAGACATGCAAAATCTGATATACTTTGAGGTACCTACGGATGTTGTAACATGATGTTTTACACCTTTAATAGCACTCTTAATAAGAAGCTAAATTGATTGTTACGAAACTGTCTTGCTTTATGCCAATCTCCTTTCTTGATGCGTATCATTAATCCTATTAAGTTAATGTGCATAGCTAGAGGAAATCATGATATGACCAACTTTGGATACATTTGCATAACGTATTTTTGACTATCACCGATCATAAAATAGAAAATAAAATATTATTCTTTACCTATTTGGTACAATTTTTGGTGTTTATGGAGAAAGGGATACCTAGTTTCCTTTTCGGTGGGTCTAAACTTTTAACTATGAATAAAATATTATGAGGAATTGAAAATCAATGAAAATGTGTTTCCAGCATTGCGTTTATTACTGAACAGAAATATAACTCTTAGACTATTGTGAAAACTACTTGTGACTCCACGTACTGAGTACTAGCCCATCACCATCAATTGACATTGACACAAATCAGAATGGACATTACAAATTGCAAACTGTTAAACATAACAGTTCCACTCTAGAGACTTGCTAAAAATGAAGTGCAAGTGCATACTAGTTTTTAAATGGTTAAGCAAAGAAAGACAGGACATAAATATGTGTCTACAGGAAAGATGTGTTGTGTTAAGTGTGAATGCAGAAAGTAATAGTATTAGGAATTACAGGTAAAGTGCATGAAAGATGTTTATAAAGAGATAAAAGATAACTGTACCTTTTTCTGAAGCGTTGGCAATTCGCTCCGCTTTCAATGGTGGTCCATGGGGTGTCTTATTCGAATTCTTGGTCTGTGTTTCCGTTTTTTCATTCTTGGATAGCGCATTGGTATTAGGAGCGACTTTATTATTATGAGTTGCCGTTGCTACCTGATGATCTCGCTTTGTTGGAGGAGCACTTGGTTGGGATCTTAAAGCTGAGGACGTTGATTGCTTTAAGTTGCTTTTAAGGTTCTTATTCTTAATAGAATCATCGTGGTGGTTAGCGTCACTCCTTTGCTTACTTAACTTGCTGCCATTACTATTATCATTAGTGCTACTATTACAGATATTACTAGGAGCACTAAAAGTTTTGCCAGTACTTTGGTGTTGTTGCTGGGGCTGAAGGTTGTTGACTTCGTCGTAAAGTTCTTCTTGTTCTTCTTCGGCCTGCTTTTTCTTTGCCAATGCGGCTGCAATCGCAGCCGCTTTTCTCGCAACTTCCTCTTCAAACGAAGATTTTCCTCGCACAGGTATTTTTTGCTCTTCACTCAAAGATTCCGATGATCGGACTGAGGAATTTTCCTTTCGTGTGGGCTTTGCGGTAATACTTCCATTTCCATTGGCACTTGAAGAACCATTTCGACTATCATTACTATTATGACTGGTGCTGGTTACGACTCTATTAGTTTTCTCAACAGGACTGTCATTATGTATATCCTCGTCGCATAATGTATCAGCATCGTCCGTATCTTCCTCTTCGTCAACTGGTTGTTCATCACTCGATTTAAATTCATTAGATCCATTCTCCTCATTGGAATCTTCATCGTCGTAGTAATCAGAGCCACTATCTCCTCCACAAACAATTACTTTACTGCTATCAAACTGCACCTTTTTCTTTGAAGCAGTAGATACGGACGAATCGAAGTAAATATCATTACTACTTGGATACCCTTGCCCACTGCCATTAGCCTGGTTTAGATTGACATTAGGTGTTTCATAAACTCTGTCGCGATTTTTCAAAATGGGTTTCACGTAATCACTTGATCCACTGGAACTATTATTGCTGCTCCCATTTTGTGAAACGACAATTTTAACAGAATGGTATTCCTTTCCATACCCTATTTGCTGTCTATTCGAGTGTACTTGAGTGTGACTTTGAATTTTTTCATTGTTTTCCTCTCGATCCTCCATGTGATCATCGTAATCTTCCTCGTAAATTGTTTCTCTCAGGAGATTCTTACCACCTGGACCGTTGCGCCCTTTCCTTCTTCTTAGAGCACCATATTTTCCACTGCTGTTGCTGTTGTTATTACTCGATGACGAACTGGTATTGGACTGAAATTGTTTCGTATTGTTATTACTCGAAGTGAAACTGTTATCAACAAATGATAGGGAAGACACATTCTGTGAATGCGTTTGTTGTGAATTCCCGTTAGTATTGTTGACTGGAGTAGAGTGTTTTGGAGGATTGGCACTAGACGAATGATTATTACGATAGTTATTTGAATCGAATGGATTTTCACGCATAGACGACTGTGCCAATGGATTTCTGTTGGTGGATCGATTCCGGTTTTCACTCGCAGAAATCATATTGTTGAAAGATGATATTGAAGGAGGGGGATTATTACTCGCATTTGTTTCGTTACAACTTGTGGCATTCTCGTCGTAAACGAATTCTTCGAAACCATCACTGCTCTCATCAACATCTCGCATTGCACTTCGACTACTTTCCTTATCTGAACCATACTCATGTTGAGTGCGAATCTCATTTGAATTGTACGAGCTCTTACTGACAACAGAAACTGAATTATGATCGTTACTGTGATTATTATTACTATCATTCGAAAATGATGTGGTACTTGAACTATGATTTGAGTTGTTTAATACCAGAGCGTTTACTAGATCACTCGGGCCTCCAGCTGATCTCATATTATTAGCATGTCCATTATTTACGTTGTGATTTACATTTGTTGTAGTAGTACTTTGAGAATTACTGTTTTGCAAATTGGAATTCCCAATTCCATGTGGTGGTAAAGGTGGTGGCTTTGGCATTGCTGCAGACTGTGTTTGTGGTGTAAAGGAGTTGCTCGTATGATTCATCATCAGTGTCGTGTCTCGATCGTGCAAATCGATCAACCTATTGTTCACCTTATCGGGTGGCTGCTGATCTCGGTCACGATTCGAAGACGCGTGTTTGCTCTGACTCCCCTTACTTAGTATTTGGTGGTCAGACCACACTCCTTCCGAAGACACTGACGAAGGTTGTCTTGAACTTTTCAAATTGCTAGATTTACTTTGAATTTGATGTGCGAATCCTCGGCTAGCTCCATTATTGACTGAGGAGCTACCCCCGATGGTAATATTGGATACCATGTAAATCCCTTGACCTCCAATGCGAACCGGGTCATCTGTCAAAACATTATCGCTCAGGTCATCACTAGACTCGCTTAATTCGTCCTCTAATCTCGGTGTGCCTTCTAAAGCTGCGCTTTTCTTTTTTGTCTGGGCTTTTAACAGTTGGTAAGCTGTAACATCTGCGTGCAAAATACTTGAGCGCTTTACAATTCCAGTATTAGCCTTGGCGGAACTTACAGAACCTTTGTTATTACTAATAGAAGTAGAGCTTGTTGGATTATTATTGCTAATTGTGGAACCCGTGTTGTTTGAATGATTTATTACAACTGTATCGCCGCTAGAGCTGCTGCTACTGGGCGGAGGCACTCTGTTACTACTTTTTCCATTTGTAACTGTAACTCCAGCGGAAGATATTTTGGCAGTCGGTTTTGAAGAATAGATAGAAGATGAACTATTAGCATGTAAACTTGACTCTGGTGTTGGACTTGTTGGTTTGATATTAACTCGTGGTTTCACGTTATTCGTTGCATTCAGCCACATATCATAAGGCATGTATTGTCTTAAGTCCCATTCTGAATGGTAAAGGTCCTCTTCTTGGTAATTTGGTACTGGACCGAATTCATTGGGAAAAGGCCAAGGTTGTCGACTTCGTTTGGGCCGCACACGTACAGAAGCAGTTACATGGGGTCCCGGCTCTCCGTACAGGTCGTTACAACTAGCGTAAAAGTTCTTTTTCTCAGGAAAAAAGTAACTTGGCTGCATTTCTTCGTTAGTATGCGTAGACATGTACGGGCCACTAGGACTCGGCATTATTTCTATGGAAGATGGCAAAATAGGAATTGATGCCGCAGCTGAAATACCATTTGGCTTTTTTATTGAGTCGAGACTCGGTCTTTTCTTTACAACTTGTTTCAGACTCTTCCACGTCAATTTTCTCACGCTGCTAGCAAACGTCTTTCCTGACTCTTGCTCCCGTTGATGACTCTGTTGCTTCCGGCTCTTACCACCGTACTTTCCTGCTTCGAGCGCACAGGCTTGGCATGGTGAATTAGACTGAGTTGACCCCGGCCCTGGGGTCAAAAAATCAAAATCACCAGAACAATCACAAGAACAACAGTAATCTACCATTTGGCATCTAGGAATTTGCATAGAATTCGGACCGTGACTGGGAGAACTGTTACTTCCACTACTCCCACCTCCGCTATTTGGACTCTGTCCGTTTGAACCGAATCCATTGTGATACCCGTAACCAAATGGCAAATCTGATGGCAATTTCACAGAGCCGTAAATCCACGAGTGGGATCTTGACACATCTTTCCGAGAATTCGCTTTGTGCACCATTTTCTCAACGGGACCCTTGATTGAAGGTGTTAGCCGGAAATCTTCTTCCAAATCATCGTGGTATGATACAGAGCGATTCTTTAATCCATAACCTTGAGCATCACTTTTCGATTTCCCCAACTTTAGGAATCTCCCCAATACATTGCCGCTGCTTTTCTTCACCAAATGCTGCTCAGGTGCCTGTAAATAGAAAACAATATCAATAATTTACAAATACTTAATTGTCGGATACTTATCTGTATTGCAAATACTATTTTCAACAAGTATTATTTGCTATGAACTTTTGTACGACTACATTATCTGTACAATCCTTTTCTGTTACTTACGTATTGTGAATACCGCATTACTATTTCTTAAACATAATTTACTAATTTGCAATACAATTTGGTCATAAAATATGACTCTACATTCTTCAGACATACAAAAGGTCAGCTCAATTGACCAATGCCAATTCTTATTACTTGTCAGTGCAACGTGTTAGTTATAGTCATTGTCATAATACTTACATATGTAATTTTTACTACAACATGCAAAAACACAATTCAAATACACAGATAAGAGCTATTTCATTTTCCACAGCAAATAAATTCTCAGAGCCGAGTTAAAGCCAAAGCCATAATATCACGAGCTGCGACTACAACTACTCAGTCAGTCAGCAAACGTATAATTAGTTCCTCGAGCTAAAGTAGTTAAAGCCAAAGTACAAATAAAAAGTTCTCATGTCAAGTGATAGACTGTTTGTTTCTGTCTGGCCTGTGTGGAATGCATATTGTAATATAATACTGTAAACTATAATTGTAATGCAATGCAACACCACACACGATACAAAACTCACATTGACTTGGATTGTCTTCACTTATAACTACACCCGCATTGCAAAGCCAACATTCTAATGCACATAATGAAATATGAAATTAAATTACTCGTGATTATGAACAAACACCACCATGCACCACAACGTACCTATACACATCTAGATACAATACTATTATATTGTAGGAGGATTGATGGAACTAGTAATTAACATATATAAATTACCTATGCATTTCTCAATGAAGTGAGTCTAGTGAGATACTTTCCATTATAATCACTGAATTATTTGCATATTAACTGTAAGTATTGCATTACATGTTACTATGCTACATACCTAACTAAATATGTACACTTTGTAACAAGTAACTCGTCTTACACTTCACGTGCACATACTCCGATTTGTTCTACAGCTTGCCTCATATTCCCATAAACTGACAATTAAGTTTGTGCTTAATACACCAAGAATTGCATATCGTGTGTTGAATGGCTTAAAGGCAAATGCTGTTTCATATTCGACGTACAGCAGAAAAATGAACCGAAAACATACCTTCACACTCTTGCAATTACCAATTCGAGTAAAGCAACATTAAACAGTGAATACAAAAAATTATAATTTCCCAATACAATAACCCTTCAAATGGTGGAGGTATTTACAGTTCACCAATTCAATTTCCGATTTACAATGGTATAGTGCATTAGAACATTCAAACATTGAAAGAAGTTCATCATGAATTGTTTTTCATTTGGTATCTTTATTTTTTTGACACAAAATGAACCTGTTGTAGCTCATAGGATATTTTAAATCATTGTGAAAAAATATTATGAATATATAAATAATCAGATAGGATATTTATGTTTATTTACACATCAACTGGTATGTGTCCAGGGGAGAATAGTTAGCGCATAAGAAGCTTAAATATTAATATTTTACCAGGTTACTGTAGGTAAATTGCAGAAGAGTTGTATGTATTTGTGATACTAACTAGGTATGCCTATAATCATCGTGTAATAATAGTACTCATGATCGCTGGGTCACTTTTAAAAATTCAAAATATTATACTGGTGATCTTGTGACAGACAGTGTGTGTTCATATTCTTTTAGCAAACTTAATGATCGTTATGCATACATTCAAGTAAAAAAACTGTTTAAAGTGTCGATTTTTGTAGTGGTTCCATATACGGGTCATGCATTTCTTTCAAAATCATGTCTGCATGTAATGGCCTACATGTATTTGCGATCGTTTTTTGATTTGCACAATGCATGCGGAATTCACATACTAAAAAGGGTTTGAGAGCACAGTTACCAATCTTGGCTTTGGCTACCTACTACACAGTCAAGTTTGTGTATTTTATTATCGTTTGTTTACAGATACATTAGGAAATCACGTTCAATGTTTTGCATATGCACACATTGACAAATCTTTACAAACCAAATGTAAACTTGTTCAGATAAACCACATATAGCATTATTGCAGACTGTTGTAAAGAATCAGGAACGAAAAGAAAAGTCATGTCACATCGCTCACAAAAGGAGAACAGAAAAGTATTTATTAGAACTAAAAATTGTTTACATTGATATGCAATGCAACAAGTTCACTTTCGATAGTTCATATATGATTTTGTCATTTCTGGTAGGCATTTACGAAAGTAAAAGCCATCCTGTTAGACTTGCTTTGCTTTGTTCTACAAATTAAAAAGGCTACCAGACAGTAATAGCAACAAACTGGCTAAACTAATTTATTACCAGTAGTTAGCTACTACATACTGTAGCTAAATCAACATTAGTACCTAATACTAATAAAAGATACTAGACCCAAATTGGACTACTTATGGTCTTGCTAAACAAAACTCTTACAGTCTCATTCATAAAAGTATTAAAGTATCATCATTCCTCTTAAGGATAGCTTGGCAAAATTACTTGGCATTGTTAAATAGTAATGCTCTAAACTAGATACTCTATTGTATACAAACACGTTTAAAGACTTCATGCTGAAATCATTATGCAAAATTAAAAAAGTAAAAAGTAAAACAGTAAAACTAGGCTAAGGGCTAGGCCAAATCACATCAAAGTTTTCTGCTCATATGTTTTTGTGAATGAAGCTTTCTTTAATAGTTTTACTTTGTAAAGAGTCTAAAGAGTAATAAACCTGATATCCTTAAATCCAATACATATTGCCGCTTAACCTATCGTATCATAAGACGTTTAGTATTGCATTTAATAAACGTAAGACGCAATTGATACTTACGTATTAGAGGAAACTTAATTTTAGCAAATATCCTCTTGTACCATCTAATTCAGGATTTTAATCAACTAATAAAACTGAACGTTATTAATAATGTGATATTATTAAAAAATAACAATGTAAGTACCAAGGCTGATTTCCCTTAGGTATTCTTATAATACACGACTTAGGCTACAACATAATACCAAAGCAATAAAATTTTACGAGATAAATAGTCTCATAATACTTAACAAGACTTTTGCATTTGTTTCTAAAACTTCTAGATAGAAAAGTCAGCTTGACTGCCAATAATGTTCCCATAATACTGCACTTACCTAAGCATTGTATGTCATATATTGCAAATAATCGTTAGGACATTACAGCTATAATTTCTATGAAATTGACAATAGGCAGTCAACATCAAACAATTACTGCAGTTATTACAGTCAACAAAATGTATATGCATATGTTACACACTATTATGATGATGAAATGAAAATTACATGTTCTGGGCAACACCAAGTAAGTAGCATGTTATTAAAATTTAAACCTAAGAGTGCTACGTGGAAAAAAGTTCTGAGGTTGAGCTGCATACACGCTGGGATGGTTACAAAGTTACAATAGTATCTTATGTCATAATGTATACTGTGTACTTTTGTTTTATTAAAGACAATATAAAGGCATCATTTAGGTACCTATGGATAAGAATGTAGAGACAGATAGTTGTTGGCCATGCTATTTACTTTTTAATTCTAGGCTGACACCTTGAGTCGACTGACTTAGATCCTAACAATATGTGAGTTGTCCATTAGACGTTTTCATGCTTAGGTACACTAGTTAAGTAGATGATACTATGTAATACCGTCGTATTAATTTAAATTACAGCGCACTGAACAATGTAACAGCTTTTTTAAAACGATAGGTTGCCAACAATGAGAGTAGATAATGTAAAAACAATAAACTATCTGTAGTATAGCATGTTGTGTGTATTTGCTGTATACCAAGAGTGTGCAATTACAATGTATTCCTTTGTTGTGTTAGTAGTAATAAGCAGTAATGAAGTGAAGTGACTAGCAATTTTAGCCTCTCTATTTCAACAAAACAAATCACGAAACGATACTTGAAGCTTAAATGAAGTCTTAAATTAAAAGAAGTGCTATTGACATTACCATGTAGCACAGACTCAGCTATGAACTATTATTAGCAAGTAAAGGCTTTGTAGCACACCACAACTCACTAATACGTAAGTATGTACCCTGTGATTGAAAGAATCCACGTAGACCTCCGACTACTTACCTACAAAATTTATTGGCACAGATACAACCCTAATTTTAATAACCTCCATATAAGTAAATTACATGCTGCTACACCGGCAAGGTAACACTACTAATCAATCTCTACAAAGCAAATACACAGATCTGTCAATTTGTAATTAAACTTCAATGTTTCCATTAACAGTTCATCGTGTCGTGTTAAATACACGTATTATCTCTCTTGTGCTGAACGTATCAATGCAATTTACAAGTAATGTATTTTGCAATATTTATGTCGCTATTATTTTCAATGAAATATTCTTTGCAGCTTAAGGTAAACTACAACAGATTTTCTGTCGCTTTTCAAATTACTGGTAAGGCTGTTAATTAATTTCTAGCTATTTGTAATTGCTCAATTACTGCTTCTGAATATTTATGGGTACACCATGAAACATTTTATTAGCTAAATTCAAAATCAAAATTACAAACCTAAAATATTAGGTAGGTACTCTTCTGTTTTATGTATGTTTTAGTCGTATAAGGTAGAAAACCTCTTATTTGTATATCTTGTATTTTGACAACAATGCAGTTCACAGTATGACATCAGAAGTTTTCCTAACGAAGGTCTTTTATTTATGAAGTCATTCAATCGTGTCTGACTTGACTTGAATTGACGGAATCAACATACATGCCACTTCATTCACACATAGCCTATTACTTTATTATAATTAGAAATGATATAAAAGCAACGTTAAATGCTAACCAGTATGTATGCGATGTCAAGCAACAAAACATAATAGTAAGCATTTTCACTGTTGACTTAAGATGTGGAGGTAAGGCAATGTAAATATTCTGCAGTGCATGAAACCAAAGTTGCAGTTAATTTGCGATCTCAACAACCTCAAAGCTAAAAAATGAACGTCTTGTGTCCCTTTTGAGCAGTTCTATTTAACTCGTCTGTACACATAATGCTAACAGATTTTCTGAAATATTTCATGCAGTCAGAAATAAGTTGCAGTTCTTGAAATTACATTTATAGGAATGACAACTCAAGTGCATTATTTTGTACTTACAGTGCAGGAGGTAATTAATAAATAATTTATACTTGGACAATACGCACTTAGTATGAAGTACATTGTGTAGGACATGTAAATCATGCTCATAGTTAGTATTTATATCAGCTCTAGATGATTACTAATTAAATATAGGTACATTGCAATTATAATTACCCCATGTAAGAGTACAATACAATTATGATGTACCGATATTGTAAAAATGACATGTAACTTGGTGTAATCTGAATTCAGTAGAGCTACTTTCAATGTAAATCCATTGTCTACTGTTTTCTCATGTGGCATAGCTATCAAGAACACTTGCAATACCAAGAAACCAATGCAATGTAAATGTAAGGTAAGTAAGTACACAATTTGATTGCATTTTTCTATCTGATTATCTTATAGCAAATAGCATGTACTTATTAAAAACACATTTCAATGTTTTCCATTATCTACCGTGACCATTACTCTATTTCCTATCATATTTATCAATACATCTGAAAACTGTTGGACTTGATATTGATATGCACAGATATTTTTCAAGATTAAATGCATGCGTACAGTGCCTTGTCAATTGTCTCATTGATTTCTTCTTGACGAATAAAGCAAAATCTAGTTTGTCGTGAACTAACAATAAGAATTACTTCTACTTTATATAGCACTAACCAACATAAATAGTTTTATATCTCATGTGTTTATCTTGGCTGAAGTGTAAATACTGATATAAGGGATTAAACAATGCAGCACTCCCTTAGAGAATTTTTTTCATACGATTTAATTGTACGTGCACAGACATACTCATATTCTTGGGTATTTGCTGTACACAAGCATAATACTATGCAAAGTAACGTATAATATAAATACTTAGTTTATTACTCACTTAGCAAAGCAAAACTAGCATAAAACATAACATGACACATTGGGTACCTACGCTATTGTATTAATCGCTTCTACGGACATAACATCAGAATAACGTTAAGGTCACTTAGATTACGATCGAGATTGCAATTACTTGTCAACTACAAAACATATATGAGTTACAATTTTCTAACGTTATTCGTATCTCGCTGCAAGTCTGTATTACACTTTGCACTGCATTATTTCGTATACTATGTAATTCTGTAATAAAGTGAACCACCTACTACAGATACAATGCAAATAAAGTACAATACATTCTAGTAAATTTTATAGGTGAAGAGATGATATGTGATTATTGCTTATTCAGAAAAGTACACGTAAATGTGTGTAGTTTAGGTACCCCAAGCAGCGTAGAAATGGACACGATAATTTACTTGGGCATTTAATAAAATGAATTGCCTAGTAAAGAGATAGGTAACTTGATTTTATTACTTGAAAAGCCCAAGCAACAATAAAAAGGCGGTTGAGTTCATTCATGTCAACCCTGTCTTAGTGAATTGTAATGACACACATGTACTTAGGTAGTTAAGACCAGATGAAAGATGTGCAAATGTTAAAGGCAAAAAAACTAAAGCAGCCGAACTATCATTCACAGATATATAAAGCATTTTGATGTTCTTGTGTACACTTACATGTTAAGTACATAATATTGTACTTACATCATGAACTAACTAACGAACTACTGAAACTTATACAATAGAAAAATATGCCCCACAATGATTATCTGAAAATAAAGAGAGTTTGCTTGGCATGGCAGAAAAGTTGTTCGAACCGGAAGAATTGTTTGGCCTTATCACCAAGACTTGTTACGAGTATCAAATCTTGCCCTTATCTTTATAGAAAACGCGTGTATTTATTATATCTGCAGTAATACCTTTTATATAGCTTTAGTAATGAAGGTATTTATTGCGAAAGAGATGTATCCCGAATGTAAGAAACTAACAATACAAAAGTATTGTTATGTATTTGGTCTGGTATTGATTTATTTGTACATACAAAGAAACTCAGAGTTTCTGGGAGCTGTGATAGCACTATTGTTACTGTCACTGCAGTAAAACGGCTGAGTCACAAACACAAAGACAGGAGACATGTCAGGAGGACATACTATAATGATCGTAATGCAATCCCACCCCAATCAAGAATACAGATTATGTTACTTACAATACAAAAGGCATCTTAAAAGACTCAGGACTCAACTCATTTAGAATCAACTGACCGACTCAATCACCCATGCAATTTTTTTGCTTGCCTTTACCTTACCTGTCTATAATCCTCAGCACAGTTCTCTATAGATAATTCAGTTAGCTCATTGTAGTACGTAATCTAGGTGACAAACACCGTTTTCATCCCATCTATGTGCACCTTGCTTTACCTACCTGGTGAACTAACACTAAAAGTCAATTTCTAACTGAGAGCAATATGACAGATTAGATTCATTAAACAACAGTATATAAAGTTCTTTAGTTAAGTAACTCATTTACATAGGTAAGGCCAGAAATTTTCATATGTGTAAACAAGTATCCCTACTTGAGCAGCAGCAGCAAACTTGGACGAGAAAAATCAAATCAGTAATATCTTTTAGCAAAAGTACATGCCTTAGTAAAAAGAGATGTAATCTCGTCTGATCAACTATGCAAAGTGCATTCTAGCTGCATTGAAATGCAAATACGAACAGACGAACGTAACCCACCGTCAGCTTTGGACAATTGTTATGTATGCAAATTAGTATAGATTGCACAAGTCTTTAACTAAAAGAGGCTATTTGATTGCCTTTATTAGTACTTGAGTCTACTCATTCTCATTTGCTTGATCTAAATTATCTACACATGTAGCGTAAATATGTGTAAATATTAGAGCAGCTGTTCAGTATTGACTCACTCTGCAATTTACCTAATGAAAAGAATCATAAAATATTAATCGCTATATTCAATTGAAAACATAACAGTTAGTAGTATGTAGGTATGTAGACCGTTACGACATTTTCTTTGAAAACCAGGAACTTTTAAGATACATTGAGTACCTAAGAAACTAACTCTTTCTAAAAGGCATTGTTCATTAATCGTTCCTATTAGACATTTACTTATTTGGAAATAACACAAATAATGAAATAATCTAAAAATTGATTTTTATTAGCTTTGTGTCCTAACACTACTAAAATGTTGGTCAAAATTATTGTCCGTCTAATTGTAACAGATATTCCACCGTGATGTACTAGGTACTCAAAAGTTAATATTAAAATTTCATTCACAGAACCGAGTTGGTCCATATGGATATGATACATGATATAAAGCATTGCTCTTCCAATTGATGCCCTGAGTGCTTTCTAGGCATTTAGAATGTACACGTATTTACAGTAGTAAATAAACAGTAGTATAACAATAACTTAGGTAAAAACTTGTAATACAAGAAACTAAAGCAAAAGTTTTTCGAATTCTTTTACGATTCTATTGGTGAGCATGCCGAACTGCTTCCTACTCTTCAACAAAATATGAATTCATTAAGTTCATTAGTATTATATTTAAACAGCAGTAACTCATTCATGTTTTTATTTGTTTGATTATTTTATGGTTAGCCGTCACCTCCCTTTCCCTGCATTGCTTAAAATTACAATTTATATACTTTGCTTAAATTACAGGTAGCCAATTCACCGTTTCCTACAATAAAATATAAAAAATACCACATGCAGTTTCTAAATCAAAGTTGGATTAGCATTTGAGTCGTATAAGACTTAAGGCAAACATTTAGCCATGTACAGGTATTGCAAGCACTAGAATTCATTTCTTGGCGTTTCATAGTCAATCAATGTGTTTTTCTGCTATCAGAAATACCAGTGCCATTTATCAAGATTCTCTTTTTATAGTCACTGCATAGTTGCAGTGAATAGGAAAGTTTTGCATTAATACTAGGTTGTAAGTCAATATTTAGTTTTGACAAAGTAAGCATTTACGAGCACTGAGTATAGAGACTGTAGGATTTGAAAATTTACAACCGATTGTGTGCCCATATTTATACTAGAGTTCCATTCCATATCAATACTTGAAATCTCTCCACTCCAACCAAACTTAACTAGAGACACTATTAACTGTCAATACATAAACCAAAGTTTGATGTTGCAACGAAAGTAAGATCGATTGATATGCATGAATAGATGTATCATTGTGTGCATAAAAATAATATAGCAAAAAGCATAGTGTTCATGTCTAAATACCAAATTGAACAAGTCACTAATAATCATATACCTATAAATATAAGTGCAATTGGGTATAAGAGATGGAAAGTTAGAATTTACCTACACTTTCCGATGTAGAAATACACATATAAATACAAATCAACATTTAAATGATATTATCTATTAGGAAAATTGAAGTGTTGATAGAAATGCACTGAAGAATGCAGCAAGTCGCAATGCATGACTACTTTTACAAGCTGCTGTATAACAACATCATAGCATAACCATCCTTGTCTTGTAGCATCTGTCTGTTAAGATGAGAATTCACCCATTAATTGCATTAGATTCTGGTTAACCAATAGCAATGCTAAGAAAAGGTCATTCAGGCCAGACCAGTCAAGAATCGAGACTATTTGATCTGTATATTTTATTTGCCTACATGTTGTAATGCGGAATACAAAATAAACAAGAGAACTGTTATGTTATAGCATACTCGATGCATAGGCAAATATCTAACCTTATAATAAAGCACACGTATTATTACATTATCATTACACATGTCAAGTGGGTAAGTAAGTGCATATTGTATTGGTCAATATTACAACCCATTCCAGAAGCGAAGCCAATTAATTGTAAGCCGTAAAGAGCATAGGCTAGTTTTGAGGTTGTCTTGGCCTTAATATCAATTGTAATTTTTCTACCATGTAATTCTTTAAATTGATATGAAATGAGTCCTAGAAGTTCCTATAAAACAAATCTCATGAGTAATACTTTAATAACAAAGAGATGCTAATATATGTAGTATGTACCTAATGAACAAGCACTTGACTTGAACTGATGAAAAGACTAATGCATTATACGTCACTACGCAATCCATGCACTTACATACCTAGATGAACAGAGATGAATATAGGAAAGCATTATGTATTGTGTTTTACGCTTAATGTGCAATTTCAATGCTACAACAATTTGCTTAAGATACAACTCTGATATTAATCCAATCAATTGAACATTTACTAGGTAGTCCAGTCCACTGCACTAGGTACACTAAACTGTCTACCGTGTATGCATTGCATGTACACATAACAATAGTAATTTAAACAAGAAAACTTGAATGATATATTATATTGCTTGACATACCTGCACCACAGAATAGATTAATAGAATATATTATACACTCCTACTCCATAATGAGTTGTCTTATCAGCAATGAAGGTAAAAATGCATTTCTGTAGTTTAATCTTTAAACTGAACTACTATGTATAGCTGCTTTATGTATATTGCTTTGCTCGTAGAATTTTAACTTTTACACTTGTTCTACTATGTAAGGTGAGCAATATAAAGCAACTTTTCGATTTGCATTTGCGACATTCTCTGAAAATGTGGTGTAGATCTCTAACTCCTACTCACTGTACACAGAAATGCATTTCGTCAAGTTACATTTACTTTTAGAAGTTGGGTAGGTCGAGGAAAATTGTAAGTTAGCACTGCACTCTCGAGATAATTGAAGACCACTTTTATCTTTAGAAAAACTGTACTTGTTTTGTGTGGAGAATAATGTCCAATAATAAAGAAAAGTGACACACCACAACTGAATTCGCAAACACAAAACAACTAACACGTCACTGCACAATCACGTTCTAATTTTTCCTTAAAAAAATTATGTGATCCTGATCGAAGATAATATATGTCCACTTGCAATCAGCAGAATGTACAACACCAAGATATTAATCTTTAGCAATCAAATGCAGCATAAAGTCCAATAGAAATTGATTTCACATTATGTACACAGAGAAACATTAAAAATTAATATTACTGGCTTGACTAATTGTATTGGATCCTATTACTTATACTAAAAGTTCAAATACTTTAGTAAAGAAAGTGAGCCTTGGAAAGTTTTGTGTATGCAAAGGCAATGTGACTACGTACGAGCTACACCAAGGAAAATTCCCCACAAAACATGTAAATATTCTCGATAATTTTACAATGAACTTTGGGTTGAAAAATAATTTTGCCTTGAATCATAAGTAACAATTACAGTGTGTAAAGATTCTCTCACAAAAGATCAGATAAGATAAGTTGATCCTTCTGAACGAGCAACAAAGCATTTAAAAAGATATTTCCAATCTTCAGAAGCCCTTCACAGAACAGAACACACACACACCGATGAAATAAGTACAATCAATACCAAATTGTGGTCCATCCGATCCAACGAGCATGAAGAACATTTACGAAATGAAATGAAAACTTGCAATTCTCTTACGCTATGCACAATCACATAAGTAAAAACTTGCAGGCAGACTATAATGGGGTAAAGGGTAGAATAAATAAAGGCTGACTGCTCAATTGAGAATAAAGGTAGAACAGGAACGTTACATAGGTAGAACACGAATACACGATAAACGGCTGTGTAACAGAATGCTAATGTGAATGTGGTGGATGGATAATGTATAATAAACGCTGCTCGAAAAGTCTTGGATAGTTCTGCCGTGTTCACGATGAGGATACCGAGCTTTGGATTACGACAAGGTGAGATGTGATGTAAGTTAATATTATTTGATAGTTTTGAGAGTGTCTGGGCAGACGTGTATCCAATCTCAAAATATGATTGTGAATGACTGTTGTTGGTAAGAAGGCTAGGATTCAAATCAGGACAGAGACCGACGAATTCGATGGGGTTGTAGTTTAATTCTTGGTGAACGTCTACCTTCACTTCACTCTACCTCATCTATCGATGTATCTGAATGTATATTATGTAGTGCAGTTAGTACTCTCTCACAAAAATCAGTACTGCTTACATGACGCTTGGTAAATGACTTCGACTGCCTACATCTACAAAGTAAGTCGTACCCCTTCCCTTTTTGTTTTAAAATCTATTCAGCCACGTAATATTGTATTTCTTATTAGAAAGAGTACACACGAGCATAGTAGCCTACCACACACAAACACAGAGCACTGTTCTCTATTTTTTATGCCTTCAACGAGTAATAGCGAATTTATATTAAATTACACTTAAACGAAGCTATTGGGATAATAAGCTCTTTTTCTATGTTATGCCATTATATAATAGTTATGGGTTTAAACAGTCTATTAACTTAAGGATGCACAATGTAAAACAACTTATGGATCAATTGTTTACCTTATGATTATTCAGTTTTATATGTGAAGCAATATTCCTACATAGATATTACTTTTATGTAACGTTCCTCCTTACTGCACTTCGAAGGGGTTTAGGAAAAATGACGCGTCACAACCGTTTGCTTTTCATAGACCGTACGGAGTAAGATTTCTATTCTTTAAAAATACGTAGGCAGAAGCACTGTAGTATTATTATAAGGGTAATTAGCGGCAGACTACAATATACAAATCCAACAACACAACTAACAACTAACTTAAAAGCCTCGAATGTCTATAGTTAGTAGTAGTGCTTCTTGAAGCATGGGAATTATTCGCAAGGGTTTTGCAAAAGTGCTCCCTTCTATCTCCTATGTATCTAACGTGATATACAGTTTGTACTTTCAGCATTGAATGTGAGCCAGTTATTAGCAATTACAATCACCTCACTTCACCTTTGCATTTGTAATGTAATGAAGAATATTTCGTAGTACTTCGCTTCACTTGCTTATTAACATTACTGTAGGACAGGGACATGAACATCCTGCTAATTCCATATAATACAACATAGCAACCAACAATGCATAAGTACCGCTCAGTTCAATACATTCCTATGTTTTCAAGAGTTGGGAAACTCTACCTACTGTTAATAGTTTCTGTATTATGTACAGGTAACAATAATAATGAGTCTAACAGGTTCGTGGAAGTTTTAAGCTTTTGTAAAAACACGAGTAGGAAGAAGCTGTCTTAATAGCTAAGTTTATAGCTTCTGCATGAAATATGCTTCACTTTAGCTCACCACTTTATTTCATACATATTCTAATGTGCATTTAATATTTACTAGATACATATTTTACTATCAGGTAATGTAAATCGCTAGTTAGTCGATTTCCGAATGACTTGGGTTGAAGTTGGGGACAAGACTCAAACAAGTGGGATTGAAACAACAATCAGGCTATTGCTCTACCCTGTAAGTCGTAAACGAATAAGGACAGCCTCCTTATTACCGTATATCTTAATACGTATGAAACAAAAGCACGAGACATGGAGATTTAATAGCATTGCATTCCAAAGTGCACTAGATATGCTATTTTCTTTGTTTTCTTTGGGTTATAATGGTGGGAGGGAAGTAAATATATTTTCCTACCTGTTTAGATGTAGAATAGAGTTATGTACTGTTGCTCGAAGTTACATTCATTAGTTTATACACCTAAGTAGGCGATTTGAATACGATTGCTCTCTGTCTTCAATATTATTCTGGTGCTAGCAATAAATATACCGTTTTGTTTCAATGAGATGTATTTATGTAATGGTACGCTCTATTTTTTCTTCAAGACTTATTTACCCAAGAAAACCTTCACATACTTCACATTGAATATTGAAGTTTTCCGTTTTTTATGACTTGTCGATGGAAATGTAATCGTTAGAACTAATCAATAAAATAGTTTCAGGGTATTTCTTTTTAATACCATTGAAAGAAACACTGAAATTCATAATATTTCATTTATATTAGGAGTTACAAGTTACAGCTTCTTTATTTGTAGTAGCAATAGCAGGATACTATTACCAGAAAAAATCCAATTGCCAATCACAGTTGCGATTCGAACTGGCATTTTATTTTAACCTCGACAGAGATTGTAAAAAAATAATAATTTCAACCATTCATACAAAGCACTACTCAATAATTGCATAATAATCATAATATGCTGTCAGCCTGTCTTCTAACTTATTAAGAGTACTATGTGCTACCTTTAGCATTTAGTTAAGGCTGACTGAAGGAGTAGTAGTGAGGTGCACTTCACTTTCAATGTTCAATGCTTTCAAACTTTCAACACACCCAATGTAGTAATGCAATATATTAGACTCACCTACAAGTACAGATGTTTACCTGCGTAATGTGCTTCGCCTACCCACAATCAGTTTTACTTATACAATGCAACTTACTAATAATGTAGGTATTTTCTATGTAACTGTGTAATGCATATGAGCATTCCTATTTCTCTGATCTAATACTACAGATATTACAATTCATACATCATGCATTTAACTGAGGATACGAAAAAGATATGCTGATTACGATTACATTGTCGTTACGTCTACTTTGTTACTTTGCTACTAATAGCATTCAGCATGACTAAAAGTATCTATCTGCTAACTAACAATGAGATGAATAGCTAACTTGGATATTACGTTCAATCTTTTCTCCCACATTACAATCTGCTGTGTATCATTACTACCTATTACATATCCTTCAATCCTTCGACATTGCCATTAAATAGGGATATTATGAATACAAGAGCTGGAGTTTAACTTTTATTCCGTTTCTATAAAGAAATCGAAAGTGGGATTGTGTTCTCTGCATACTTTAGAGAGGTCTACTATTTCAATGCACTGCTTAGGCATTTTCAGTCCTTACTGCACTTTACAAACCTGATATCTCAATGTGTGCAACTTTTCTGTTTTGACGTAGCACGGTGCTTATCAAGTGATTACAGACATTTGCAGTATCTTTAAAGATAGTTTATAAGTACTTGCGGTTAATAAACTGGAATCTCAGTTCTCACAGTCAGGGTGAGATATGAAATTACGTAGCTATTATGTTGCAGCAGCATATTTTCTTATTCTCATATTTTTCCAACTTATATACACAAAGAATCATGCTACTTGTCTCTAGTATACTAAATAACACTATAACACCTAAGACCTTGTTGAACAACTTTGATCATAATATAAAATATGAAATTGAATTTTTACTGTGTAGTGCACGTCCAGGTAGCGCTTTCGCCCTGTGTAGAAATATGAAATTGCATTTTGTAAAAGAGGGACAAGTCAATTTACTTATAAATGACAACATTCAGTTTGGGTAAAAGCTTTTCTGTCATTCGATTATTTGTTTAAAACTTACCTATCTATGCTTACCACTTTCTGACCTTCAATGAGCATTCAACATCTGTAGTCCATGTAATTAGCAATAAATACTAAATAACTGAATAATATTTAGGGACTTCGGTTCGGGACAATATATATTTACTACAAAAATGTCGTTTACTCTAATTACTCTTTAACAAGGCAATGTCTGCCGAACTCTGTTGTCAAAGTTGACTGCCTCTGTCTGTCAAACAATGATGAATTTTAGCAGAAATGCAAGTTCAAGGGTTAAAATGGGATATAAACAAGAAAGATTACATTAATTTAATTCTTTACTAATGTCAATTGAGGTTAAATCTCAAGTCAATAATAAAGTATCCATGTTGGGAGCAATGTTCGAAATTCTGTTAAAACAGTATTGTATGTCTCAGTGTAAGAAATGTGAGCTGCATTTCATTATTTCTACAGTAAAGTAGTTGTAATTTGTAATGCAATGCTTCTGGAGTGCTCATATTATTACGCTGAGGAAGTTTTCTGCTAAAGAAAAAATCATAGGCTCCCACGATAAAGTTCCAAACTGAAATGACTCTTTGTTTATATAGCTCTGACTGTATTTCATTCATGGTAAATAGTACGAGCATCAGGACTCCTATTTCCCACCCTCTAAATATTTAGTTTTCCGTCACACTGACTAAACACATTTTCTCCCTTTGAAAGTATACAGCTTAGGTTTCACAGGTGAAAAAATTGTCACCCATTCTTTAGAAATCATGAGAACTTGAGATGAATTAATTCACTTGCTCATCAGTCTATTATGCAACATTTGTAAAACCTCTGACAATAAAAATAGGCAAGGAATGCAAGGAATGACAATAAAAATGCAAAGAATACTAACTAAGCTCAAAGCGCCCTATACTACTTACTAGCACAGATACAATTTGAAATATTGCTGATTAATCCATCTTGTATCCTCTGGTATCAAGCTATATATTATTTCTTAGGTACGTATAAGTAACTCATGTATCTATCTCATAAGAGTTTATTCTTGTCATGTATGTATTTTCGATTTCATTTGCAGTCAGAGTACCTACAAATGTACCTCTTCCAACTTTATGCACAATGATGCACAAATAGTAATCTTATTATAAAAATGGCATGACAAATTATAACCAAACATTTAATGTTTTGGTCTTATCTTGGTTTTATCCTTTGCATAACAAAGTATGAGGCGACATTCTTTTTGTACCTTTCGTTGTATATGCAAACCATTTTTTACCTGTAATTGTTGCGATATTTCAACCCTTAGAGAGGTATACACAGCAACCTTCTTATTGACTGTACGAATAAATAAGACCTGGCAATCTAGACGCTTAGTTTCAAATTCCTATTGAATACACACGAGTATATACTAAACTACTAAATCGAAAATGGCATTAGCATTGAAACGTGTATATTTATTGTATTTGCATTGCATCAATAGCGTGGTATTCATTCAGACATCAAATTTGTTTGCAATATGTAGCTACCTACTTGTGTTTATATCTATTTATAAGAATCTAATTGTGTACAGCGAGATAAATGAGATTTTGACACTCCATAAAGAACACACAAAGAAGTGAATAGCGAAAAATATAATCCAAGGCTACAGTTTGCGTTCCATTTACCATCCGTTGCAGTATACAAAAATAGAGGCCAGGCTCAAAGCTTACATTTATTACTTGAGCATCTTAATGTAGTTTTATTTGTCAAATGTCACCCCAAATCAATGGCGTAGACAAAGCTGGCCAAAATTAGCAAATGAATATCCTTTCAATTATGTAATCGATAAGTAATCTTTACATTTGCTGTCCAAAATTTTAAATTCTTTCGGGAACACTAAGAACTCTTAAACTGAGGCATATCTAGAGCTTGAGTTAGTTGAGATTTCAGCAAACTGCAACGTAATGATTATGTAGCACTGTAGCAGTCACTGCTACAAAAAAATAAAGCTGGATTGATAGATTTGTATTGAATGTCATCTAGTTAAGTCTAAACTATAAGATGCAATGGATACCTTTACCGTTACTTAGAATTGCAATTAATTAATGTGTACCAATTTTAATCATAATAAGTTCAATAAGTTGCTTTTTATTTCAGATCCTGCAAACGACTATTTGTATTTCGGCTTCCTAATTTTTTCTGAATTTTAAGTAAACTGTTTAAAGTTATTTTGTTTACTGTATCCGTTATACATTGCATTAGGTTGACACATTTTCAAGTACTTAGGGGAAGTCAATGATAATTCGCAAGGAAATTATTTTCTATCTGTAATCACTCTAATCGCACCGAAATTCTCAACAATAAAATTAAATACCAGTAATACATGCTATCAGTACAAAGTAATTGGTGTAATTGCTTAACTTGCCATGCACAGTCTTAGTTATGGAATGATATCATATTCATATTATCTGGGTGGTATTAGTTTTATAAAAGACAAACATCAACAAAAGCCATTTAAAGTGTATCCTCAAATACAGTAATCCAGGGTTGTAATTAAGAACCGTTCTTTAGTTAACTAAAATGCAAAGTACATTTAATTTACTTTTAATATGAGCAACACACAATGAAGGCAAATTTTCTGTACAAAACTATGTCAAAAATTCTAAAATCCCGTATCTACAATTTTTAACGACTGCAAATGTATAGTATAAATACAGGAAAACATAAATAACAAAAATTGTATATTATTTGCTCTCTTATCTTTCGAGTATCTAGTAGTAGTAATAGTATAATGTTGTCAACAAGTCAGCGTTAATGTATGTTAAACATGGTTAAACTTGAAGAATACACTCAGCCAGAAAGTATATCCATCATACAATGCAATAAAGTAATATAAAAAATCAAACGCTCATGTCATATTTACAATTAACCGTAACAGTTTTTAAAGTTATATAACAAACAGATGTAAGTAAAGCATGTTCCCATAAAGCAGCTACCACAACAATGCTTGTGTTTCATTAAAATGAATGTCAAAAGTACAGATATTCTGCCCACTGAAAGTATTCGTGCTCATTACACTCAGGCCATCAACAAACATCAAGAAAATTCCGGAAACATGGGTTTCCTGTGCAAAAGAAATAAAAATCGATCTAAAAAATAGCACGCATTATCTACACGGGAAAAGATCTAATGATAATTGCGATTTTGACGATGAACTTAACTATTGTGTGATAACTGGAAACATTACATAGTTTTTATTATGAGCATAAACATGACAAAACATATATTGCAACAAGATTAATAACGATTTGAAGAAAAGGCTCTCATCATGATCACAACATCAGTACCAAGGCTAACTTACAATAAGTATCATCATCATGGTAATTCTCAACCAACTAAACGTGCAAAGAAGCTTACCCTTAGTTAGTCAGCTGTACTACAATGTGATGAGATGAACGAGCATATGAATCGTAGTTTTCAGAGAAAACAAAGCAATACAGTAAATACTAGGTACGAAGAACAATAGTATTAGCCACATATTGCATGTCGTAATATCTGCAGTTATATGTACACATCATATTGTTGGCGTCTTCGTTGCTGTGCTACATGACAGGTAACTTACAGTATAATAATACTGAATAATGCAAAGTCGTTAGCTTAGCTGTATAGTTAATGATAAGCTGCTATAATACGTACACTTACTAGCTTACGTCCCATTGTTTACAAAGTGGACTCTGACTCACAAAGTTTAAGTTTAGCCATAATATCGTTAACATCTCCTAACGGGATCGTCTTTAAAGCCTTTCATGCTCCATTGCACTCGTAAGTGTGAGAAATTTTAAAGTCAGAGGGCTTTACAGTAATATTGTGATTTGTAAGATGCACACAATGCACAATACCTAATACCATTGAAAACCGGAAACACTCATCAATTAAAATATTACTTTGCTAGCCTATGGCAAATACTGCCACTACTGGAAATTTGGCAGTGTATAAATTAACCAACAGAATTTGATAATTAAGAAACCTTTGTTTTAGAATGTAATACAGTAATGCATACCCTAAGAACCATGAAACTAATAAAGCGTTTGGCTGTTTTACAAATATTTTGGTAGCAATATTTTGGTAACGGTGTGCTTTTATAAATAATCAAGTTCTGCTTTAAATCATTTGTTAGCTCTAAAGCGCTCCTTCATATATGGTCAAACAATATTTGTCGGACATCCATGCAGATATAACATCAACTTACATTGTTATTTACATATAATATGCCATATTTGTTTTTACAGTATGTACTTGAGCTCCTCAATCACTGGAGTGTAAGTAGTGGGTCAATTCTCAACTTGAGAATTGGTCCACTTACACTCCAGTGACACGGTCAGACTAAACTTGCACATTTAAAGCTTTTTGAAATTCCATATAGACTTTATCTGAAGCAAAAACGTGAATTTCAACAGTTTTTACTAAAGTTTTTCTACATTCAAAAAGCAACAAGTGATTTAATGAAAATTTTAATTAACTAATATAGTAAGAGACTAAGAGAGAGAACTAACCATCCTTTAACACACGTAAGTAAATTCCTAGAATACCAGCAAGATATTATGATTGGGAAATCAAGAAATGCTATCGATGTCAAATACCAAAGCAACACTCCTTAATGATCAGATTCGCCAAAAATTTATGATTTCGAAAAGAGAAAATATCTTGTATTCCAAAGAGGGAACATGTTGATTTAATGTAAGCAATGCCAAATATCAAATTACGTACATAGAAGCATAGAATTCTTTTAAGCCTAATTTCTACGATTTTCTAGTGACGGATTTCAAGTGGAAGGAGCAATTGTCGTGAGTATTCTTTGGCAAAGCTAATCACGATCACTTAAGGATACAGTAGACCAACAGACCACTCCTGTCTGTCCTTACACATCACACCACAGTGGAAATGAAGTAATTGCTTGGAAATAGAGAAAAATAATAAAGGGATGGCAATGCATCCGATGCAAACAAAAAAATGTGCACAGTAAGTATACTTATATGTAGAAGACACAAAATAGACACACAAGATGCAGCCAAGAAGAGTCACAGTAAAACTCAACGGGCGAGAATAGAAAACAGCCTAAGTTTTCTTTGTGTCTCTTCCTACATTTCCTGTCGTCACATTCGCATCAGTATCTCCCACATAACAGAACTTGTCCTTTCACAACGCCTAAAGATGCAGTACAAGTCATTATTTCTTGTCTTTGTGTACAGACTACTGTCGTGCAATTGCTTTATCTTTATTTATTTGCAGATAAAACTTTTTTCCCTTAGAAATTAGCAAAATGATTTATCTGAAGAACAACTTGACTGAATATAATGCGAAATGCAACTCAAAGTACAGTAAATTCTCAAAACTCTGTTTCTATATAAGTACAGTTTCATGTAATAAAGAGGATATTTACTTACAATTCTACAAATGAACACTGTAATCTACATTTCTCAGACAGACTTTCAGGTGCAAACCAAAAAAGCGAAATTCGTCTGAGTTGCTTCGTCTGTCAAAGAGGACCGGTTAGAACTTAGAATGAAATCCTCACTCTTAAATCCTACCTACTTCCTTGTGTCAATCTTGATTTCGATATTGTGCTCGAGTCAAGTAGGTAACAGTCCTTGCCATATCGTTCCTTCGATTTTTATAGCATGGCTTTTCTCATTGACTCACTTAACTTAGAACCACAATTTTACCACAAATTATTGCAAGTAACAGCTAACTACTCAAATAGTTGTTTTAGACTACAAACTAGGATTGAAAGTAGGGCTTATACTAATTACCAAGTTCTCTTACTTTATTATTCCAATATACATCCTAAATATTTCTTACAGACATTTAATATAATTTATTAGTGTATGTTATGTACACAATACCTATAAAATAAAACTTAAAGTGGATTATTTTGAATCTTTTTGGCAAAACACATGTCTAATCTATTTAATGTTGAATATGTAATATTAATAAATTGAAAACTAAACTCGACCGGATGGAACATGCAACATGATCGGAACAAAGCTTATGCTTATAGGGTACAAGAATAAAATGAAGATATTTTTGTAAATTGTGCACATTACACCACAAATGAACAAGGAAGCAATATGTACTATATGTCTGTATTTGTAAGAAAGTTACAACACAACATGAGTAAGTGGTATACGTATATCTAGTAAGAAAGTGTGAAGCAATAGATATTTTTAAATATATTTACAGTAATCATTGTTATTCTCGTGTTGATGTTGATTCTGTAAGCACTCTTCCTGAGTATGAATGTAAAAAAGATGGGTAATGCAGTAATGCAAGAATCCACGAGTTTGTATTTATCTTTTCATCATACGACTTTTGAGATGAAAAGTGAATTACTGTAAAGTGAATGAACTTGACCTGAACACAATAATAAATTTTATAAGGTATGTATTTGCATTAGAACGTGCTGCTGTCTATCTAGTTGTACTGCTAATGAGAGGTGTACTTCAAATGCAAAGTCAATGCAAAGACTAGCGTATTCTTGATTTACAATAATGAATTGTAAATGCACGCCCCATTCCAATCGACCTGAAATCTATTTATCTTCCTTTAGAATCTCGAAGGATATGGCTACGGTTGGATGAATTAAAATTAATGTTATTACTTCTCATATATGCAGGATATATCTTTTTAAGGATACAGCAGTACCACCCACACCTATTACCATATATACATATTGTACTGCAGCCACTAAGTAGACATAATAACTAAAATGCCTACATGAAAGTCATTGTTAGCTAAATAACATTAAAGTGACGACTTGAGGTGTGAGCGAGTAAGAATAATTTAATGCCATACCGACCTTATCATATACTTTCCATGAAATTATTATCTCAATTGATGTAGATCGCTTAGGTAGTTAGCAAAAATAGACGTAATTTACTGTGCTGTAAACTACTTAAGTGTTACATTAAAATTGAAATTACTGCTATTTTTATGTAGAGAATTGTCTCAAAACTTTTAATACTACGTACTCTACCCACTGTATTAAATGACAACAGAGAAATTACATATCACTATTACCCTACACAACGAAAACAAAAAAAGAAGCTACAGAAAATTGAAAGCTGTATTGGGTAGATGCATTTTTAATACTCATTTTTATTAATAGTAAGTAATGGGTTGGAGCTAAAAGCTATTGGCAGTTACAGAATTTTTACAGTCAATACTATGTGTCGTGAATTGTAGTATTGACCACTTAATATTTTTTCTTTGTCATTTGACCTATGAACTAGTCTATTTATTGCATACATAAACACAATTAGGTATTAAATGTTACTGCACCTGAAATATCATTGCTAGTTTATACCTATTTGGTTCTCATTGAAAAAGTTCTGTAAAGTAGGTCAATTAACATGCCTTTGCCTACCGTTCTCACATAACAGTTAAGGATGGGAATTCACCTTTACTAATTTTATCTACATGGGCTTTTATTTCTCTCGTGTGTAAACTCATTTATGACCCTTGCAATTAAGTTAGGGTGACAAAATGATTTGTTCGCTGTGTTAAAGACTACACCTCCATACAAGGTGGCAGGTGCTACTCTGTCTATCTGCACATCAGACCTTTTATTTAATAGTATATTATGATTTGTGTATACTAATGTTATTTATTACATTAACCAATGCTGCAAGCGATATAAATAAGTGGAGACACTTGGTATTACTAGTTGTATCCAGACACATTTGACATGCCCATACGTTATACATTTACGGTAAAACTCAAGACGTACTTAAATAACTTACCCGACTAATTGCTCATTGGTAGCAATACCAAAAAGAATGTAAGCCATATATTTAATCGTGATGACATAATTGCTCTAATAACTGCTTACTGGAATTCAAAACTTGCTAACTTTGAAAAGATGTCGAAATTTTGGAATTGATTCCTAATTTTTGCTTGCTATGTATGTTATATAAATATCAACTTTTGACCTGAATATGTGGTATTTTTCACACTTTAAACAAGGTTTCCGCAATAGTACCTAACAAAATGAGATTAGAGTAGCAAGCATATAAGTTCAAACAACAATATAAGTAAACACAGGGAAAGTTTTTCTATCAAAGACAAATTGGTTCAAAATTTTGGACAAACAGTGGATTATAGGGAGTTTATGGTACTATAAGAAATACTAATAAGCTTAATGTGCATAAGTAGATTAGTGCATTTAAGGAAAGTTAAAGAGTACATAGTTAGGCACAGAGACTAAAAGGTTTATTTTTTCACGGAATTTGGTTTAATATGCTCGTTGTACATTTTGTTCACAGTCATACCAAATTGCTCCTTAAAGCGTAAAAAATACTCCTAATTTTCTTGAAGCATTCGTGGTTTTCATTTACACTTATTACTTTTCTCTATGCACCACATCACACAGATCACAAGAACATTCACTTGCAATAGTAGTATTGTGAATTGTCTACCGGCTTCTGTGGCAGTTACTAATACACAAAAAGATATCCAATACTCTACTGCAAAACTTTATTTTATTTTATTACTGACAACATGTAAGTACAATTTGTATACTCATGTTCAATCTGAGCAAACGTCAAGACGTCATGCAATAAAGCCATAAGAATTTGTAAGTAGAGTAAACCAGAACCAAACCAAAGCAAACGTTCATAAGTGGAGTTTGTTAGATTTGATACTTTATTAGCACTTACATGGAAGTCGAGGTACTAGACTCATTGAGTGTATATGGTAAGATTTAGTGTTACTATTGACTGTAAATTTACTGAACAATGTAGTTTGTATCGGCATAGCCGTAAATACAAGATTATCACAAAAGCCAATTTTGTTTGACCCTGACGAAGCAACTTTATCACATGAAAATTCTCTAGCAAACTTCCACTTGAGAAACGAATCACAATAGAATCTTAATGTACTATTTCTGTCTACTAAAGGATTTCTTTCAAATTCATAATTCTTTTCAATCACATTTCAACTCCAAAACTCAAGAGCAACTTTTATTGCCTTGTGTTTTCGTGAATATGCCAGATGTCAATTGGACGAATATAATTTCTCTATTTCTTTGATTGTGGCATACACAAACATCTACTTATTATTCAACTAGCTTAGCACTTAAACTTTATTTAGAAAAACGTGATTACAACTACCATCCACTCTACTAACATTATAAAATTCAGTAAATATAGTATAAGACGTACCTGGTATGAAGTAGGAGTTTGGTAATACACTTGCTCGTAGTGGTCGCGCATTTTATCCTAATTGCTTCTTCAGGACTGTCTGACGTAAATAAAGTTCAGACAGGTGAAGAAAGACTTAATTCAATTCTTACTGGCTGACAGGACGGGATTAATCGCTTTGTTTCCACAAAGCTAACCAAGGTCAGTACATAGTCCGGAGCATAGCACCCAAAGGTTGCATTTATACAGTCGAAACGAATGTATTGACCGCATAACGATCCCATTTATTTTGTGGCTCGATCAAGAATCCTGTAATGACAAACAAAACATTTCATTAGACTTGTTCAATTCATATGGCTTTGCCACAATTTTCAATCGTTAATCACTATTCAATACTACACCGCTGTTTTTGTGCATAAATACATAATATTCTATAGACTATTGACAAGTGCTCTCTAAAACCTTGAGGATTTGTCAGTTATACAATGTATTTCCCTCCTTTTGATTGTACTCAATTGATTTTGGATTAGATATCTACAATTTACATTCAATGCAAAGGATGTTTTTACAGGCATTATTTGTTTATGCTAGTTAGACTGCGTTTTACTTTTGAGATGACTTATATTGTGGTACTAAAAATTTCTAAACGATAAAAATGGACATCATTGCTGTACTTGTTATCATGTGTAGTAAATATGTAAGCTATCGAAATGCAGAGTTCCGTTTCTAAAGAAAGCTTTTAATAATTTTTGCTTTCAAATAAGGGTAGGTACCGGTTGTTAAATTAACAATGTATCTTTTATAAGGTTTGAGGTTGACTTTTGGCGAAGAATGGCGAATGTTTGTTGGGGTACAGGACATAAGTAGATAGACGACATAAAAATCCACTTGATTATAGTCCATTTATTCTCTTGACGAGTTTACATTGTGATATGTCAGAGTAAAAGCAAAACTGTAGTTACAGAGAAAACTTGAACAAGTATCTTTGTGTATCTGCACAGTACAAAAATATACAATCATCCGCAATAGAAAATTTAGCTCTTCAAACTTACATTTAGTATGTAATAAGTACTGTGTGAGCCAGTGATTGTTACTGCTGTGATGTAGACAACCTTATAAGCACTTAGAAAATTATATGCAAATCCAAAATCTGCATAGTATGAGAAATCAGAGCTACTAGACTGATTTGAGCTCGTCTGATATCGACAGAGAGGTAATGCTTTAATAGTGGTCTGGTCCTGGTATTTGGCTGGTCTTCAATTCTTTATGGTTTGCAATAAAGCACAAACATGCATATCATTATTAAACTCTGTGCACTGCATACAACACTTAATCGACTCCCATAGAAATTCTCATCAGATCTCAAACGACACCATGGGCTATATCTTTATCATATCACAATCTTCCTGTAATCAAACTAAGTACGTACATTGTGCATATGTTCAACCAAGATTCGTATAAGACATACAATCTACCAATGCATATTATGCCAGTTTTTGCAACTTGAGATTTGAAACTCCAAGTGCATGTTCATGCTCAATTTATTGAAGGACGACCTCAATTCTATGTAATCTATCTAGGTGGAATAAGACTACTGACTCACTCAAATCTACATACAACATAGTTATAGCGAAGTACAAAATAATATTATATGGACAGACACAGCCAAGTACAGCACGGTATACGAATCTACGCGAGTGTAATTAAATATCAATTTCCAAGACAGAACAAGCTCGGCTCTGCAATCTAACCCTTGAAAGAATTATTTCATATTGTTCTGAAATCATCCAGCGAAAAACTAATCTTCAAATTTACATTGCAAAAATGAATATGGCCCATGCCCCTAAGCATTTGTATACTTCCATACGAGGCTATGAGACTACGCGTTCACATTTCATATGCGTACACTTACTACATCCTACATCGTTGTAATAATGGTAATTAGTTATTGTAATTCTCTAGATGAAAATCTGTTGCAAGCCATAACCTTTATTAAAACAGCTTTATTATAAAACTTACGGGTGGGTAATTCGTTTAATATTTTTTACTTTCCTTAGAAATCCAAAATAAGCGAGTATCATTCCTTACCATTGATGAAGTACCAATAGTTGGGTACTAATTAAATGGAAAGGGCTTTAGAAGATAATTACAATTAGAACTCACTTAGGTAAGAGCACAAGTTCTTACAACAATGTTCGCTTCGCAAACCTTTATGAGTTATCAATGCATGTACTTTCACCTTTGCCTTTTGAAAATAGGCTAAGGTTCATCATGGACTAGCTTGTTAAATTCAAATTAAAAGCTTTTACATTGTCATCTTTGCGTAACACAATAGAAAAACATTTTATGATGTATGTGTAGGGATTTAGGTAGTATGAAATGAAGACAAAATTACATATTTTCTTATCCATATTATCTTCTTAAAAGTTATCAAATACTAATGATAATTCAATCTCAATATTTAATTGAAAAGTTTCTCAATATGAGATAATTCAGCTTATTACGGCGAAGATTACTTGTAGCAACATCTACAACAAAGTATTCCCTGTAGGTTCTTAAAAAGTAAATGAAATGCAAACAATTTATGAAAATAGTCCTCAACACTAAGTACCGTCCTATGTACACTATACTAGACTTAAAACAATTGATCAACCCTATTAATTAAGGAGCGAGTTCACGATATTGCAACTTCCTGTAAATTGCAATATGAAAAGTATGTAATTTTATACTCACGAGTTTACATTTATCAATATAAATTACACCTACCTGTGCTAAGGAGAAATATATGTGCATAAGTAGTTTAAATTACAAAAGGTATTTACTTGCAAGGGACTAACTAGGTATAATTTATTTAATGAATCTAATGTACGTCGCGCCTGAATAGACAATTGAAATGAAGTGTACACAGAAAGAACGCAGCAAGTAAAAGCTGTCTATGTATGGACATGCGATAAAAATCTACTGATTATTTATTACAGAAACTCTCAGACCGGACCGGACTACTCATCAGACAATCGATTCAATAGCATACGAGTGTAAGACACAGTCAGGTACTGATTTAAGGAAAAAGTTGCAACTTACATGTAGCTAAACGCAAGAAATGCTAAATGATTGTCTATGCACACCAACAGGAGAGTATAGCGTGATGAAGCAGTCAGTTGTATCCTTATTGTTATTACCTATATGTATTTATTATTGTTTTGCTAATGTCTATAGATTTATTAAGCACTACACTGTAAACAAAACAAACCAAGTAATTGTGATACAGTTATAATTATAATTAGAGTGTGCAAAAACCAATCATTAAAACTGCAATTGCACACATGGCATACTGCAGGTCTGCCAGCTTCACAGTACCTCAGTAAATAAATACAGGCACTCTTTTTACGAGAATCTACATGCAAATGGTTTCACATTCTAAACCAACAGGCAGAAATATCCGATGTAGCATTTCTTTTCTTATTGTTAATGCACATCAAACTTAATTGCCTCTGTCTCACTAAAGTGTAGCCGGTGCAGGTAGGCGTCGACAAAAACTCGTGTTTACGTTATTGTATTAACATTTAATGTTCCCATATGAAAACACAATTGTGTAGATTTTCATGGGTACATTATATTTGCATTTGACGTAAAGCTCTCCTACTGAGCTACAGAATTCCAAAAGTGCATAAAAACAGAACCCACCCTAAATTAAATTGTCGGTTGCAATTTAGAATTTGAAACTGTATTTTCTGTGTAGTATTATAGTACATTAGCGATTACGAAGGTCCTTAAGTATAGAATGAACACAATAATCTACATCTGTCTATTCCGTTATAATTTAAAATGTTTCATCATCTGAAATGCTAACTGAGTGCGACAAGTTCGAGTTTCACGATATCATGTTTATAATATCATTTGTTTCTCCCGTCTCATTCTCATTCACCTGCAGCTACCCATTACACAAGATAATACAACTTAAGCAAATTAAGACGTGCAAAACGGTACAATATTTTTGCATGCGTTTTACATTAATTTTTTGTGCTATTGGAATCTTCTTTACGCTAGGTACATCTTCATTCATCTAGTTTAATCAACATTGATGTCTTTTGTACGTAGGCATGTACATTACTTGTGACTGTACGTTTGTAGGCACCACTACTCTAAATCCATTATATTATAGTAGGTAAAGTAGACATCTCAAGAGTTCAATTCACAGGATGTCTGTCAGAAAAGAACAGAAACGAAACTTGAACGAATAACGGAGTTTATGCTAAGTAGTTTACTTACAGACTCGTCAGTTTCAATGAATTATATGATTCTATGCTGCAGGACTATGTTTTCTCCTGTTCACACACTTTTTTAACCTATGCAATAGGGATAGGTATATCTCCAGTTTATTTACATGTATCACGTATTGTACCAGTACAGTCATGAATCTGAACACAATAACTAAAAGCTGGTTGGATGGGACACAATATACAATACTCCGATTTGCATTCATTTGGTATACTATAATACTAGAATTGATGTTGGCTGTGTTGTCTGCGTGCCATGAGAAGCCAGCAGGAGGCTTTAATAAACTTTAATAATTTTTTATGTCTTTACTGATATCAAAGTACACTTGTGGTATATTACTCACTGGTATCATTGTGTTCAACACAGTAATTCAACACATAATACTGGTATAACACCACTGTAGTCTGGCCAAAGTGCCAAGAACAGTCCAGGCGAATTTAATAAGTAATCGCAGTCTAGCCCTTGTCTGCATCAATACATGATAATGTCCACATAATGAATATGAAAATATACTTTGACATACAAATGATGACACTACTACCAAGCAAACTTCTCCCTACCTGCGTACTGCAAATATCAATAGAATTTTACATTGAAGAAAGATTTAGTCATTGTGGACTGACTGAGTGGCTTACTAGCTGAGTTTGCTACATACCTAAATACTACTGCACTGAAATATTAGGTACATAGAGTCAGTTAGTTGGGCAGTTGTTATCTGTCTGCATTGTACCGTCGTATTTGATTGAATAGAAGTAATTTGTAGCTATTTACTTTTCGCAAGCTCTTTATAATGTAAAGTACATAAAAAAAGAAAACACTGCACAGCCTTTATAAGCATTATTATAGACACCAAATGAATGTACTTATGCGATATGCATTTGGCTTCTGGGTCTTTTATCATTCTGATTAGGTAGTCTACTCCACTTCTTTTTTCTATACTACGGCTGTCTTGTCCTCTTCCTTAAGGCAGTTAGTGAGTTGACTTGACTGATAAATAATAACAATACCTCACGGTGCCAGTATGCTTTCAAAACAAAGACATCCACTTTTGAGTTGCATGAAAAATCTAATGAAGCACTCTTGCAAAAACGTGTACCGCCTTTAATCCCGCCTGTACCAGAAAGTATTGTACACAATAAAACAAAAATAAATGCCACATTGTAAAATAGACAGACCAACAGATGAACACTCTAGAGAAACATCTCGTCTGTCTAATTGTGTATATAATTTCTCAATTCTAAAAATACATACTTGTACCTAAATACTTAACAAACTTTCCTCAGTCAATACCGGAATGATTAATTGGCTCACATTCTGTGAATAACTTTGATGCAATTGTAAAGCATAAATTACCTTTGGGAGAAATAATAGCAGTTTGCTAAGATTCTTGACACTGAATTGTATACATTTGTTCAAAGAGATACTCTTTAGGTTCAATTCATAACTTATTTGCATTCGCAAAGCAAAATGTTCATTGTGTTCTTCCTTTGTATGCTGCCCGTATAACCATTTGGTTGGTGTTCCTAAATAATGACGAAAAACAATTGCTCTAACATCTAAATCTAACAATAATCATTAGTGTTACGCACAAAGATTGTAATACAAGTTAGTATGTACGTATTGGATAGATTTCTCCAAGCATTGAATACAGAATACCGTTAATCAAACTGAAAAATGTTTAGATTTCAAGTGCTAAATAATTGCAAACAGTATTTGCAGGACAAGATTCTTTTATAATATTTGTAATATAGGACAAAGTAGTTAGCGTCTTGAGTCTAGTCGTTAGTGCGTTGCATGCTTGACGGCTACCAATGTACACCCGTAATATTATGTACATCTATGCAAATGCTGATTCAAAGCCAAGTGTTATTACCCAAACATGTAGATACCTTAGGAGAAATATGACTAATAATGGTTATTATTTGTAGTGGATGATAATAGAGAAAAGCTATTTAATTCACGACAGATGCATAACTTTTTCTTACACTACAGAAATACTATACCAAAGCTTTATACAAATGAACCTGAAATAATGCTAACAAAGCAAATCAAAATATTTTTTCCAATTTCTCTATATGACAAAGTAAATCTTGTCTTTGCGCTAACTACAAGTAATAAGTACCTATACACATGTACGTCACACAAATGCATTTGTTGGCTATGAAAACAAAAGATGATAATTTAATAAATTCTCTCTCTACAATTGCTCAGTGCAAAGTACAAAGTACAAAAGGAAATCCACTATGATCAGGTGAGAAGTAAAAAACCAATAAAGCAAGCACACAAAAGCCCAACATTATGAATTTAATCTCTTTTTATATAATTGAAAACATTATTTCTCAATCGAGTAAAATCTACCTACCTGTGCTTTTTGCTATTTCTCTAATTCAATAAATTCAATGAAATGCTTAGAAAAATGTGTACAAATTGTGCCTAACTATGAAAAACGAAAAGTTTCTAATCGCAAAATTCACACTTGTATTGAATTGTACGAAAAAAGAGTCTGGTGCATGCCAACATACTAATTGATACAATAATCAGTGTTATTAGGATGTGTTGTTCTTCCTACATTGCAACAAATCAAGTCATTTAAATTACTATAGGGCATAGGGCATTCAGCAAGGAATATGACAGTAAGGAACTGACAATAAAGAGATTCATTCTCATTAAGTTATTAAGGTTTGTTTTGTTTGCTGCTAATAGTAAATAATTGTTTGCCATCACATCACAATCACATTGCGACTTTCTGTTTGTCTACTTATGGCATGACATGGGAAAAAGGTCATTGCGGAGAAAACTTTTACTTATGGTAGTACAAGTTTCATTAATGGATACAAAAGTTGTTTGCCATTAGCATTACAACAGAGGCGCTTAGAAGATTAGGACATGACATATGTACGCAGAGAGAACATGGTTACATACAAGCTAAGATTGACAATTATTACATTGCATTAAGACATTATATACAGCATAGAACGTTTTTTGTGCGTGGAATACTTAAATTAAATAAATTACGGAAGAATTGCCACTAAAGGCAGACTAAGCAAAATCATCTTGAAACTGAAATTAAATTGTCGTTTTGGCCATAATAAGAAAGCTGTTTGGCTTCCAACAATCATAGAAATTGTTGCTAGTTCTTTTGTTTGCTATATTATTTCGTATTCGAAGTGTGAATGCACTGCTGAATAGGATCTTCTCTTCATAATAGAACTTAAGACACTGCTTTGAATGCAATGTGGAGAAGAAACTTAAAAATTTGTGAATGTGTTGATTATATCTATAACTATGTGTGCCTAAGTCACTCCTGTAATAGTGTAGTGTAATGGGTTGATAGATAGAATGAGTGAGATTGATTGCACCTCTCCACTCCCATTAGTTGTTCGTGTGTTTTTCTTTGCTTTCTGCTCTCGACATTCAACATTGAATTACTTTATTTTGCTTGACTTGCATTCATTGTGTTATTGTATTATTAAGGTTTTCACTCACCATATTAGGTTAGGACCAACTAAACGACCTTTTGTATTCGAAATTCTTTCTATAGGTTACAAATATCCAAGTACTAACCAATATTTATAATACATGCATTCATACATCCTATTAAGTGATAGTAGTTTTGAGGTGAGATATATATTATGTTGTCGTAATGAAGACGAAAGAAACTTCTCTGACTCTTGTCTGGGTTAAAGAATTCTAGACTCAGATTTAAAATCTTCAATGTGCACACTTGACTTGACTTTTGCTTACATATAATTATTAGAAATATGTCTACCTACTTTGTATATAGTGACTTGTAATAGTAACAAGAAGAATACAAGTTTGGTAAGCAAGAGTCTTGAAAAATTATATTTACCTTATGCAAAGGAACACACAACATAGTTGTGCTATATGTCTGCAAACATACATCCAACTGTCTGTAATAGAAAGGTATGCAAAATGATGTGAAGAAGATAACAGGTGGAACAAATTCAGAACAGGTGAAATGCCAGATGATGATAGCTGGCTGTTTAGTTTCAGCACTAGCTGACATATAGATAACATACCGTGTTTGAGACTAAAGTAGGTATTTCCTTTGTGGTTTGGTTTAGTTTGACTTTGACTCGAGTTGACTTCAGTCTGCTTTGGTTTAGAAAAGAAGACTCTTCATCTCATTCACATCCTTTCTTTCATTCCATTGAACTTTATAAGACTCACTAGATTTATTTTAAATTACTATCACTACTATCCACACGAACATTTTATACACACATACATAGCTACATATTTTATGTAGTACACATAATTTGGTACTGCCGTGTAATGTTATATACGTACTTAGAGCTGTATGGCTACCATATAATTGATATATATGTGAAATATAAACACAAGAAGTGTTGGGAAGGGAAGATGAGCTGGCTTGGTTTGGCTGGCCTAGTATCCTCGGTAAGAACGACTCGCGAGGACCTACTGACCATATTCTTCCACAGTGCTAGACAAGATAATAATGTATTCTACATGCACACATTATGTGCATAGTGATATTAAAGCAGATACTCCTTCCACTACTAACAATGAATCGCTATTCAATTACAATGAAACTCAAAACTGACTCAGCTCGACTATCTATGAGAATTTAACAGACAAGTCTTACGCTTTTCCATGCTTGTTGACCACACCTTTGTTTTTTCCTCGATTTATGGTACATTTCTTGTCGGCACACTCATTCATTCACACAATACTCAATTCTCTTTTCGAACACTCCATAGCTGTACAATGTACTTGTATCCAACTGAACATGGAAAAGATGTGTCCTTTCCATGTCTAACTAATGCATTCTACTACTAAATGTACTATTTGCAAGATCTGTACCGTACTTGAAATTCCCATGAAGTATTCAAATGAAATGCATCGTGATGTTAATGTAGTAAATACTGTTTTTATATTCCATATAATAGTAAAAAGGATAAAGGAATTTCTAAACTGCGGAGTAAAATAGAATAGGCAAGTTGGAGAACAAAGAAAATGAGACTTTACATTACTTTAGCCTACAACATGCATTTCGATTAGAAATATTAGTTTTCGCCATATACGACTCCACAGTAAGTTACTTTCTGATAAAAAGCATTTCCTATTGGTTTATTGTACATGTTCGTACGGTGATTACGTGTAAGAATCTGCATGCTCAATAATTTTATAGTGAAGTTATGTTATAGAGCAATTTCTTCGATTTTCCACGCAGACATGCATAATCTATTACCATAAAACGTTTAGCTGAACTTGATTGAGAAAAGAACTTCAGTCTGATATTACAATGAAGTAAGTACATCTACAGGCCATTATTTGTTCCACTGATCTTGATCCTGAAACACACCCACATTGAAACTGACAGAACAAAGCATTCACTTTACATTCACATAGCAGCACGGAATGAATGAACTTAGTGAATGTAGGATTCGATTACCGACACTCTAATCTATGATATACATACTTACTAGACACTAACATTTGCATTACAGAAACTGCCTTCAGAATATTTTATGCTCGTATTTTCACTACTTAACTTTTGCACGTGCACACACATTGTTGATATTTGCCTGGAATTCCTTTTGCAAAATTATCTTCTTATACCGTTCTTTCTAATTGTACTTCAGCTTAACTGTAAGACTTGTATGAAATGAAAACCAAACAGGATTGTATTATTGTATTACTCCACACGATAAGCTTTTCGTATGCCTTGCTTACATTTCAACTTATTACTAATTCAGTATACACGTTTTAAGATTTGGTGCTTAAAGAAAATGAAACGTGAAAATCATAAAAAAGCGATTTAACACCCAAATAATGAGTTAAGTAGTAAAAAAGTACTTCACTTAGTTCTTTACAATTAAGGAACACAAGAAATAAAAAATATTTATGAACACTTTCAAAAGAAGGGAAGAAGCTAAAGAATTTCGACTACATCAAATTGATATATGCACAATAAGTAGTGAAACGAAGACGTTCTATTTCCTTCAGCCTTTGTATGCAAAACAAAACAAATCTTCTACCAATGCAACTACTGATAATGCATCAATAGGCCACAAGGCAAACTGATACGAAGGAAGGCAAACTGCAATCATTAATTGCAGACAACAAAATACATAGTAAAAGCAAATTACTCCCCAGTTTCTATTCTATGGGCAAGTTAAATATTTAACTGCTTGCGATATGATAACGTGATAACCTGACTTTTTAACTTGTGATGAACATGCAATGCACTTTGGTGTGCACGAATTTTCATTTCGCTTAATTTCATGCATTGGGAAAGCTGCCAACTAAAGACTAAAGGACAAGTAGAGGCAAAGGTGATGAATATATATTTACATCCTCTCTGACTGTTTAGTAAAATAAACCAAGTGAAATGCATACTATTAAAAAACAAAGAGACAGAAAGAAAACAAGGTAAAAAGGAAACCAACCCTGTAATGTAGAACCAATGCATGCAAATCTGAATGAATGTCAAACTCAACTGCAATAAGAAATCAGAGTCTTCTATATATCACTACTCGTTTGTCAAATCACTTTCCCAATGTATCAATCAATTTTTTTCTATTTACTCGTTCAACTGGCTAATTTCTATTTAATGCTAATCGTCAGTTAATCCAAAACAGACCTGATCAAATGAACTCTTTTATCTTTAAACCAAATCTATTAATCTACTTAGTTATTAGAAACAAAACACTTTATCTATCATTAAGATGCAATAGTGTGTACTTCTATTAAATGAGATACTTGTATTGTGCTCTCCATGTAATAAAATTAAAAGCGAAGTAATTTAGCACCTTTATAACAATGCCATTAATTAATTCTGATAGGTTTCCATACAAAGGTTGTCAATTTTCAATGTGTTTCACTTGACACACGATTTTAAGGGTGTACCATTTTATAATGGTGCTAGAAATTAGTTTTATTTGGTAGATAACAGTTTACAGTTGAGTCTTTATCTATTATTATTACATACTGACTTATATAGCATTTACTGTTAATCTGATTAAGTAAACTAATTTAAACCTTGACCAAACTGGTTTGGTAATAAATAGTAAAAGTATGCCTGCGAAACACAAATGGGTATGAATAATTTATATCATACCAGTAAATAAGAGTGATATGAAAGGGTAACATCTTCTTCCAACTTGGTGAGTAAAGTACAAGTACCCAGAAAGATTTCCATTTCATAAATTGCTTATTATTACTGTTGGAAAAGTTCATAAGACTGCAATAAACTAATTAGAGAATAATCAGTGGATGATAGAAATATCTTTATAAAGTGCTCTTGTGAACGTTCATATCTTTTTATTCATTTATTTGGCAAATTGGATAAATTTTCTGACACTTTCTCTTGAAAATTGCCTAATCTTTTCCTCTTACAGTACATTAGTTATGATTGAGGTGTTAAATATCTCTCCTGTTATGAATCTATTGAGACTGGTTTGGTTTACTTGAGTCAGTGTATAGTTTGGTTTAACTGTTGTACTCAATGTGAGTGTGAATCTCGTCGAGAATAATGAGAAAAAGTGGAATTACATGGAGTAGAAGCACAGCACGCCTACAGTTTCTTAAACAAAGTAGGCTGCTTACTACAACAATGATTGTAGAGTACACACAAATAAGAACGAATCACTACCTCCTCATTGTCACGTCTATTGTTAAGTATTGCACAAAGTTTCAGTGTTAACACAGCTTCTTAGCAATTCTGTATTTGCCTATACCATTAATATATGTAGGTATGTATTTACTAATCAAATCGTAAGAAATTTTTAAAGTTTAAGCACACAATCCTAAAGAATAAAGGTTTACAGCATAGGTAAAACATTATTTTGTAGTAGTAGAAGACAAATATTGCAAATGACACGCAATAGTAAAGACATACTTTTATAGTGCACACCTTAAAGCAACAATAGAGGGGTGTTTGTGTGGAAAATAAGTATAGAGAAGCATACTAGAGCAAATAAACCAAGCTTTATTGTCCGGTTGCTTTAACTTTAATGATTACAAGTAGAACTACACAACCAACCTTATGGGTTACGGATGGAAACTCAAGCAGTTTTATGTTGTCATAAACTGATAATTTCTTGTGTTGATATTTGGACAAATTGCAAAATTTTGAATTAGGCGAACTATCTTATTAGCGATTCAGATTAGTCTACCTAATTTTGTAAACAAATACGAACGTGAATGCTATATTGCTGCAAAAGGACATAAACTAATAATAAGTGGAATTTTTTGTGTTTTGCCAATATTTTAGTAGTACAATGCTCCAAAGGAAAAGTTAAGCTCACGAGATAAACACAATATCGCTGATCTTGTCCTGGTGTGTTTCTTTCTTTACTGTGAAATCGCATTGTTGTATTGCGTTAATAATTCAGCACAGTTGTGATAGCGATTATGCATTACAAAGTTATGCGACCACAATGGAAAAACTCTTTGACAAAGGGAACTAAATGACAATCGTTCATGATGCTTAGGTTAGAACTGAGAGTTAAATGATGAGAGAAATTCCCTGGCCTGAAATGCAATAAGATTAAGTACAAATAAACTACACCATTATAATTTCAGATAGCAACAATAACTTAGAATAGCGAAACATTATGGTACAGCAAATACGCTATTAGTAACTAAACTTAAGTAAGGTACATCACTAGTACTTAAGTAGACACATAAGTATGTAGGAGACATGCTATCAAATGAATTCTGCTGAGAGCTTAATATGCGTGCATTAAAGTAGTTCTTTGCCTAGGCACTCAGGAATTAGTTAATAATAAAATATGCACTCAATGTTGTTAGTTACTATTTCTATATAATTTTCTTTCCAGTCACACTACAAAAGAACAGTCTTAAAATCCCTTCTCTTCCTAAATAATGTTGAAATACAAATATAATGCATTGTGTAGTATGCCTGGGAGAAAATTGAATAAGGCCCAGTCTCATTAGATAGGCATACTTAAATCATTACTAACTGGATTTGCATTTACTAATTTGTTGCACAACACAGGATGAGTTATATTGTTATGATAGCATGATATGGAAACAAAATGCAATTTATTACTAACATAAATAAGTAGTAGGAATAGGAACGAATGTTTTTATATTGCAAATGTAGCTCTGTTCTGTATATAAATTCCTTTTTGCAACAATTTGTCTTTCGTTTGCTAGGTTTTAGGCAAAAGTGCAACAGACTTAGAATGGCAGGTAGCCACTGTACTGAACTGATCTATTTGTCTATCCAGATTGTTATGCAACTTACTATTAACTAAAATAATCAGCTCTTTCGTGATACTTTTACAAAAGGTAATAAACTCTATGCAGGCCTTAGCATTCTTCGATGCTGGTTACTAAGTGGGCATGCTGGCTGAGATCTCATTATCTACTTAGTATCTGTAGGCAATAAAATGCTTGGTGAGATGTGTAAAACAATTCTGCTTCCTGAATTATATTCCTACAGTATTAGAAACTTGACTTGAGTTGCACTGACAGTGAGGCAGTCACTCGTTAAGATTATGAATAAATGACTTTTCCACGTACTTCCAAACTAATACAACAGGTATAGGTTATAATAATACAACGGAGTAGGTACTGTCCTCTCATTCTTAACTCGCAGTTTTTCCAACAGCCATCAAATGTCTAACTGCACTAGTTCTCGCTGTCCTAAAATAGTTAATCAGTGATTCCATCAGAGATCATTGATTTGACTAATCGTAAGTGTCAAGAAGTAACTGTTACTTGTATGTAAATATAATTTTACTTAGAACTAGTTATAAATACTAGCAGCTATTTACTAATATTGAATATCTGTATTTGCTTTGACGAAGGTATTCACATGAATAGATTTATAAAATATTTCTACTCCAATTAAGCAAACTACTTCTATTTGCTTTGGAATAAACTGGCAAGTAGTGAAGTATTAACTTTCAGGAAATGCATTAATTTGGAGAGTTCTTTGTTTTTATTATTCAAATACTGTAGAACCTGTATCCAACTACTACATGAAGAACCAACCACCTAAATATCTACCTGTTTTTCAAATACGATTAAAAATTAACAGTATTTGGCATTCAAGCTTACATATATCAAAGATACTGTTTTGTTTTCACTCTGAATTGTGACCCACTGTACAATGGATAAACAAACCTATGAATATGCATAAATTTTACCCTTTTAAATTGTTCACATCTCTAAAAGTCTAAAAATACCTGTGCGTACATAAAAGAACTATGATGCAGCTACATTCCAAATTGAAATCCCTTTATTGAATGTGTACTACTGGCAGTCCCTAAAGCTGTAATGTAATTCACATCTACAAACAATAAAAGAAAAGAGCTCATGTATATTTAAAGTTTGACTTACTTTGTGGCTTAAATATACCAACAGTATAATAAGAAAATTATTATAAGTCAACAAGCTATTGAAGCCTCCTTATTCCCTAAAGGCAATAACGTGACCACCGGAGATAAGAAGAATTAGTTGCTATTGTGGGTCTTCTTTCAATGGGTGGTTCTCGTAATCGTAACTAAATATTGGGGTCTCATGCTTCACATACCTGGTGTAGAAAATCATGCATTCGGGTAACTCAATACATCACAAGTATACTCAAAGAAAGATCCTCAGTTTGAGTAGGGCACTATCAACTCATTTTTTTAAATGATGGGTAAGTGGGTACTGCGGGGCCACTGTATTGTTCCTCTTCATCAGGAGGTTGCTAAACCACTTGATCACTAATTCAGATAAGTGTAAATCACGTGATCACTAATTCAGAAAAGTGCTAAGTAAATTGATCACTAATGCAAATATGGGCTACGCCAAATGATAATTTTCGTGAAAAGTGATAAACCACTTTGATAAATATTTCCAAAATGTGATAAACCAAAAATAATAATGGTAAAATTGCAATATAACTGCCATTGGAACACAAGAAAATTTTTCACAACTGAAATAATTTTAGACGAATGAGTGATCAAGTGGTTTAGCACCTTTCTGAATTAATGATCACGTGGTTTAGCACCTATCTTAATTAATGATCACGTGGTTTAGCACCTATCTTAATCAACGATCAAGTGGTTTAGCCCCTTTCTGATGAAGAGAGACGATATGTTAAGACCACACACTCTAATATCTTAGTCGAGGAAGTCGGCACAGTAGTCGGCACGGCAGTAAACTTTGTATGGATAAAATAATGAACACTACATTTAAAGTAATGTATTCGTTTACCAGTGAATTAAATTCCCCAATTCTACAATAAACCGAAAATCCAATTTCTTTGCATTAAATGTGAATGCTAACATTATCTTTATACAACTAATGGACAAATTCCATTAAAAATTAGGTTAACCGCAGTAATTGAAAATGCGTATTATTGAATTCTGGGTTTGATGGAGAATTTCTGTTGCTGACATTTAGTGGTAAATTGAAAATAAGTAAATCGAAAATTGTGCACGTCTGATGAGTACTCTTCAGTAGTATTCAACACTGCTTCAAGTAAAACAATTTAATCTAAAATTTTCAATATTTATGTAATGGGCAAAGTTAAACCCAAGATATTCTTAAGCTGAAAATGTAATAGTGATCATAATCCTATTTCACAACCGCCCACCCTGAACGCATGGACTTGGAAATGAACTCTGCTGAAGCTTCTTAGAAGCCAAGAAAGAAAAGGGAATTGTAAGTCATACACACTTCACAAAGCATGTGTGTTTTACCATACAAAATTGTAGTAATTTAAATCTTTCGACACTAATGGAAGCCACACACGTCTCACCTACCATTCCCAATTCAATATGGCTGCATACCTCCAATCCCTATACTGAACAATGACTTGAACTTAAAACAAATTAAAATACATAACATTATTCAAATAGGAGTATGCAATACTTAAGTAATAAAAAAGTTCAGTTACACTAGTTTAGTGGGTCTAGAAAGAAGCACTAGTATCTCATTTATAATCACTCAGTATATCTTAAGATTAGTATGTCCTTGTAGAAGGAACGTGTGTTTACTGAATTTTTAATATTAATATTACTGTGCTCTTACTAAAAGTTTATTTCTATTAAAATGGCATTAGTAATACAAAGTAGATATTTTCAGATAACATAATTAAACACACTATAAGTTTTAAGCAGGCCTAGGGAGTTACTATTTAGATACGCAGTTATTAAACTCAAACTGCTATGTTGCTTGGTTTATAACGAGACAGCATTAATAGCGACGTATTAATAACTTATTAGGTAGAATATTAAAGCTCAGGAGAGCAATTCACTAACTTTCACTTAAAGTTGGCTTAAATCAACCTTTATTTAAGTACTGCTAAGCCACCTCTTAAGTATTACTTAATGGCCAATTCACTAAATTATAAGCTAAGCTGACTAAGCCTTGCGTCATGTGCTTAGGTATACTTAATTTTAAAACACTTAGCGGGAATTTCCACTGTGTCCACTGTGTCATCGCAGTATATTTTATTTAAGAAAGTTAAGTAAATACAACACAATCTCATGAATTAAATATGCAGTTATGAAATAAATCATTCTTTGCAATTTTTCATTAACAACAACTTCTCCTTCTCTATTGAGTTTCTTTCATTAATGCGGCAATCTCAGAGAATAAGTTAACTTGAGCTTCCATTAGCTGAACTTGCTTCATCATGAGTGCATTTGTAGAAACCTTTTCGATGTTCTCTCTCACCCTAACGAAACCTGGATAAAAATGATTAAATTAGGCGTGACAACCCTGGACAAGTCTATGGCAACTCCATCCTCATTTGAAAGTGTGGGTTCAAAAACAATTAAATGAGTACCTTTATTTGAATAGCACGCTTTTGCAAAATCCGATCTATTCAACCTTTGGCCGATTTTAATTGAAGGCTCGGTGGCGCTACTATGTTCGTGCTGTTCTCGTTCGGAATCTCTACAGACAGTTTGTTCTGATTCTGGACAGAAAGTTTTTTTCTGATTCTCGGATTGAATTTTCTGCTGTTCCACTTGTAAACTCCTTTTCGAAATCTAAAGATTGCTTTATTGCCTCTTGCACTTCATCATCTGTAAACGTAACCTCGCATGACTGTATATCATTAAACACGTCTATTCCTCCAGATACCCCTTCAATTGCTGTTTCCGTTAATGTGGAAGCGATTATTTCTTGTGCTGCAGTCATAGGAATATGGACAGGAGGACCACCTCCAGTTTTTTCATGAGAACGCCTGTTAGACATTTGCGCTGAGACTTTAAGTTTTGGCATTTCTTTGCAATTTCACTGACACTTCTTTCAAAGCCGCCAACACTGTTAACGCTTTCTGCAATTTTTTTCCATATTGAAGTTCTTCTGTCATGCGTTACCTTGTTGGTGAATTTTTCGGAAAGCATTTGTTCGTACTTCTTATACTCTAAAGCCAATGTTTGATTTTCTTTTTCGCTTTTTTGTAATTTCTTTTGCAGTTTCTTGTGTAAACCCATTTTCTTGTAATTTTCTATTGTCGGAGTTGCCACATCGAAATGGGGTTTTCACGACCAATTCCATTGTACTTTCCTTGCACTAAAATTTTGATATTCGATTGAGAAAACGGGATTTGCACATTCAACAGTTTACTGTAGCACGAAGTGAAACAGAACAAAGAATATTTTATTAGAAGGGTATTGCTACTTGAAGAAGTGAAACAGAATTTAAACTCACTGATGTTTAATACTCTTCTCGAAGGTCGGGCAGAACGTAGTTGTTCATGTGCTCTTCAACTTTAAGTAACATTGGAATTTCTTTCTGAATGCAAACATTGTGAAGTGCTTCGCTAGCTACTATTAATCTGCAAATCTTTTCAGGGCTGTAGCATGAAAGGCCGCCGGTCCTAAAAAATAAGTTTAGTTAACTGCATTGCTGTGATAACCCTTAAAATTAATTAATGGAAGCTCCGGCAATGCAATTACCTGCACATAGACCGAAATCTTGATTTCCATAATCCAATAGTTCGTTCAACTGACGATCTTGTCGTTTTGAGTTTTTGGTTGTATTGTCGCTGCTCCCTACTATTTGGATTAGAAAACGGTATCATAAGCCTGGGTTGAGTAGTGGGATATCCAGAATCGGCTAAGGAATTTAAATTGCCAAATGTACATCAAACTTTTTAGTGCAAAAAATGCAAAACATTTTACTTATTAATGCACACCTATGATGACTCCTTCTCCTAATTGTCCCGATTCCAGTCGTCTTTTTGCACTGCATTGACTCCAAACGAAAGCGTCATGAGTCGATCCTGGAAACTTTGCATTTATGTCAAGAAATTTGTAGTTGTGACCTGAAATGACTTGACAGTTTATGGAGTGATAATTTTTTCTGTTTACAAATATAGGTTCGTCATTTTGCGGGGCTATCCTTCCTACATGAGTTCCATCCAAAACGCCTATGACGTTTGGAAACCCTGACATGTTGTAAAAACCCCTACGGTTTTCCTGCTTTTCATCATCTGACTCGGGAAATTTGATCACTGTTTTTGCTAAACGATATACTGTTACGTCCGTTGCGTGATCAATAATTCTGGATACGCTTGTTTGAGAAGTTCCAGTCATATTTCCCAATGTCCATTGAAAACTGCCAGAACGAAGATAAGAAATAAATGCCAATACTTTAGTCTCTATTGGTATGCAAGTTGATCTGACTCCATCGAGGAATGGTTCGTACATATTAATCAACTCCCGAGCTCCCCTGTACTCCATGCCGAATATTTTTCGAATTTCACTGTGGCTTAACTGTTCTAAACCTTTTCGTTGTTTATAAACTCTGTTTCGTTCATTTCGTAGAACGTACAGGGGAACAGCCATTTGTTCCTCTTCGACCAATTTACCGGAGTTGCCACAAAAAAATGGGGTTTTCACGGCACAGCCTTTTATAAGAGCAATACGTACGAAGTAAAGCCACAATATTTATTATTGTCGTTTCTTTTGGTAAAGTCGTGAAAACCATCACGATTTTATGCAAATTATTTCATTCCCGCTTTATTACTTATTTAAGCCAATGCTAAACTAGCTCCGCCTTGCCTTAAAATTTGACTTAAATTTTACGACTTTTAAGTAGCTTAATATTTAGTGAATTGGAATTTTGGCTTAAGTGCCTTAAGCAGCATTTAAGTCCTTATTTTGTCTTAAACCAATTCACCGCCAAACTTATCTTTACGAAAACTAAGACGAAAATGTTAAGCAAGGGTTGTGAATTGGTCCAAACTTAAAATAAGACATATTTTTGACTTAATATCTGTTAAGTGCGGTACTGACTTCCTCTCCAGTTATATTGCAGTTATATAATAAAAACTATTTTGTACAAAAATCTTCTTTAGTAAATACATGCTTCTTTGTAAAGTCAATTTATCTTAAAACACTTGGTATTATGACACTATATGCCCAATTAAGCATACTTAGATAGTAAGGCAGTCGTAAATGTCACCTAAGTACATTAAAAGTTCCAAACATTGCTAGTTGACAATATGCATCATAGAAAAATGCTGTAAGCGTGACCTAAAGCCGTTTCTCGTGGTGGGAGATTATTACGTTGTGCAAGCAAAGTTAATAGTCAAACATGCCGAAAAACGCACACATGAGAAAAGCGGGAAGCATGTTTGTTCACATTACATTAGATATTATGTGAATCTATTTAGCATTACAAGTGCTATGTGTAAAATAAGTGCGAGTAATTTAAAGAGCCTCAAGGAAACAGTTAAGTAAAGTCTTAAGACTTTAAGAGGATCTGGTCATTGTTACTATAGTAGATGAGTAAGAACCATTTAGTGAAGACTTTACATTTTTATTATACTTCACATTAAGCTTAGGTTGCGTGTACTTAAGAGCATACAAGTGCATAGATTCTATAGTGTAGTACACAGAAAACAATAAACCGACTAAGCGCCCACACCTTTCGTATGCATCACAGAACTCGACACTTAAATTCAAACTTTAAATAATGTTCTTTTAAACGCAATATTATCATAGCTGCTAAAACTTAAAGGAGAACAAAGAATTCTACCAACGGAAAAAATATGGAAATATTTTCGTGGACATGCATGCTTAATGCCTACTTCCTACCTTCTATTCTCCTCTTCCCACATTCACTCACAATCTAATAAACTACAAACTAACAGTTGAAACTCTGAAACGTTGAAAGAATCGAGTTGCAGCAAGTGATTGTGCTTAATCCTTTTACTTTACCATTCACCCTCTTCGAATTGCTCTTGAAGTTTCAACCCTTCCTTGTATTTCGTGCATTACATTACATTACTATTCTAACGCATTCATCCGCATGTCTGGGGAGGGAAAAATGTGTCTTAGCAAGCAGACAAGACTGATGTAAAATGTATAAAATATAATGCAAGACATTCTGATACACTCCATACTATTATTAGTCAGTCAACTCAAAATGCAACGGGAAAGAAAACAACTACCTACACAAGAAATCTATCAAAAATTCTAAAACAAAGACTTTACTAATGTAAGAACTATGTTATTGGATATACTGTTGTCTGGCCTCCCCAGTAGTATAAACATACAATATGTAAAGCAATAAAATAAAGCAATCCATCAATCTACTAATAGTAAACAGAAATAAATTTTTATAGCAAATATGTACGTATGCATACACACACTGTACATTACACACACAATAGTAAACGCGTAGAAGAAGCAAAACAATTTGAATTTTTTCAACTGAACAGAAAAAATCTAAAATGAAACATAGTTCTCTTCTTTTAACTACCAGTAGTTAACCATTCTATGTAATAGTAAATAGTAAATAGAGTTAGATTCACCATATTATTATGTACCATCAACATGTTCTAACCGAAAGATTACAGAGAAACTCTCTCGTTTTATTTACAATTACCAAGTATTTATATCCAACTAACACGAAGTTTACTCGAACAATGTGCAGTAGCACTAAACACACTTTATCAATTTATTCTCTGTGGCCTTACACATGAATATACCAAATATAAGTTAAATATAGACAGACGTTATCTGTCTAATTACCTTGCACAAAAGTGCAGATAAATGGTACGCATCCTAAGTCCATTAGATTGCTGTGGTTGAATTGCAATCTACGATGTTCAAAACATGAGAACTTAATATTTTATAGGCGAATTAAAGAACTTCTCTTTGTGTGTGAGTAAATGTTTATATTGCACTCTCAACGTAAATTAACGAATGTTGCACTGCTCTTAAATGCAAAAAGTGGTTTAAAGTGAGTTTACAATAATCGTTTTGCTTTGTAGCTTGAAACATTAATAATGGATGGCTTAGCCATATATATTTATGCACTGGTACGCAATGTATTTTTTATATCAAGTCAATTATTAGCGCAATTAACACAATTACAATTAAAATGAATAAAACGCATTGATAACCGTGAGCAGTAATAAATACCATTAAAAAATGTACCTAAATAAATTGTAGCAAAGGTACGTGCAGTATTTGTACATACACAAAATGCATATTTTATGCGTAATACAATAAGAAAATCAAAACGAATTTTAAAGAAGTGTGTGCGATTGCACTTGGCTGTCTGGTCTTGTCTCTGAAGTGAACATTGAACCGACTTGACTTTGATGTACATACTTACTTAAAGTGAAGAGACTGGATCTTGTTTGGGGAAGCAAAACAAGAGACAGAGAATCAGATATATAATGGAAGTTTGGAAAGATCAATGTGTAGATAAAGCAACATCACTAAACTTCGTTGAGTTTATTTCCCACATCCTATCATTGTGGATGTTGTAGAACTGCATAGTATATAATCCTGTTTTTTGTATTGTACATCAGGATGCTTACTTAAAAGTACAAATAGTTCGCATAGGAGCTATATATACACAGGTACAAGTATGGATTGAAGCAGATCTGGTGGATAGAAGAGAAATGCCAAAGGAATACTTGGAACAAGAAGAATACGGAAGGAAGGTGAGTGAAGCATGTAGAGAGAAGACAACAAAGTAAAAGACTATGTTTCTAGTTTGTAGTATATTGTTGAATGAACACTGCAGAGTCATGTACTCTGTAATGTAGCATGAAGCAAAGGTGAAGAACTTTTCAAAGGAATACACTTGCAGGTATGCGTACACATTTAATACATACGTAATGAGTAATGCATTTTATATTTGCGGATAATGTATACTGCCGGTACTGACATTCCATTGACTCCACACAGTGTCGTCTGTTTAGTGTCTAGTTTGTCTACGTAGTTATAATTTCCTAAACAAGCCACGCAATAGTAAGGCAATGCCTTTTTAAGTACAACAAGCACACTTTACCTGTCCAGCTAGTTTTCTAAACACGATCTGTAAAAAAACTGAACCGACGATTTCAATGGAATAGGTGAAATAGGCCATTGAGCAGTTGCAATACGAAATTTTAATGTTTTCTCTAAAAAGCGTGCTCTGTGCTCTATGCTCTTTTAACTTGAATTTAATTCAATGCATCAGACCGGCCCTTTTCTTTTCTGCCAAAGTTCACTACTCATAAGTTAAACAAATTGACTCTGTTGTTAGACTGATGGTCCCTATTTTATTTTATGTGTTGTGACTTCTCAAGTGTGGCCTTAACATGGCATGGACATGACCGTGTATCGCCTTGCGGTGTCTTAGTTGTATGAATGCAATGCTCCATACTACAAATACATCCTATAAAATCATCATTCTTCTCTCGTCGCTTGCCTCATTAAACGTAAATCATGAATTCTCATACTAAATGAATATGAATACGACGAAGTATGTATGAGGAAGATGAAGAGGTAGGGGTGATGGTACTATTCGATTACCTGTACTTGCTAATAACCTAATAATGCACAGACTCACGTTCGAAATCACTTTTACAACTTACAAATGAGAAAGGTGAAACTTAAAAAAAAGAAATACAATTCAGCATTCATAGATTTGGTACCTGGACAGATGAGTAAGTGTTCGCCGGTGCTAAAAAGTACTTTAACAGCGTGTTTTCTTATTATCTTTAACCACTCCATGGTAGTCGAATTGGTAGGTAAACTTAATATTTACAACCACATAAATGAGCACATCAAGGAAAGTTAATGAAGGGTAGAGCTACCACGTACGTATCAGGCTAGTTGACAACAATAACATCAATAATTCTAACATTGAGCACCTACAGCGAAGATATAATCGTTAACCCCAATTCAATCATATAGGTAACCCAAAGTGACAGAAGCACGTTCTTATCTTGTGCATCCAAATATTTTATGCCGTATTTTCCTGCAATAACTTATCTCTATTAAATTTTATTTCACCTAATTAGCACTCCACTTTTGTAGGCTTCACATATATTTGGATGTGCCATTATCTTCATAACGGTGATCTTTACAAGGAATGAAGTATTTTTATGTGCCTCGAATGAACCTAATTGAATCAGTAATCAGAATTTAAAAACACACTACATACGTAACGTTCTGCATTCTATATGTAAATACTAGGAAACGATACGCATAAATGAAGATTGGGATAAATGCATTTTAATTTTACGTGAGACATTTGCATATCGGTATTAGAATTCCTATTTGGTATACCTAACGGTAAAGGAAGGGTGCACACTTATGTGTGCGCAATGTGTATTAATATCATGAAAAAGGGTAAGTCGTTCACGTATGCATTTTATGCATTTGTGAGTGTATGTGCTTATGTCAGAGATCAATTGCCTTGACATTTTCATGGAGCGCATTTGGAATTGAATGGGACCTACCACGAAAGCACAGTACAGGTAAAGAATGAACATCTTCTGAAGATTTCCTTGGTTCGTTGATTGCATTTTGCCTTGTAACGTGGGATGGGTCACATCACATACAACCAAAGCAAAGCAATGCACAGTTTTTGTTCTTGTACAATAAACAATACACAAAAAGCATTGTAATTTCAGACTCATTTGATCTGGCTGAGTTCACCATACGACCGAGTTATCTTAGCAAATGCTATCGTATTTACATATATAGGTACTCTATCAGTGAGCTTACCTGGATTTCTATTTATATCTATCTTTAGAATTAAGAAGGTATTCAGCTATTTAAAACCGTATCCAACATGAAATTAAATCACTCTGATCTACAAATACAGCATTGCTTGATCCTCTGCGGATAGAAGAAACGAGTGCAATTGTACTGTAAACTAAACAGCCTAACCTAGAGGTATCCCGACTTAGGCAGAAAACGAATGGAAATTAATACCTAAGAGTAAACTAAACTGTAGGTAAGTAACGGTTTCAAACCAAAGGCATCCTTGACAATCTCAAGTTTCTATGGCCATTTGGTTGCAATAAAAGGAAATGTCGTGACCTGCCAAGCTAGATTTAGGCACTGCCAATCAGACTTGATTTTACGTTTATTGTATCGAAATAAGTACACAACTATTTCCTTTAAGTATATGCATTGAACACTGTTCCGCAACACAAATACTATATATTTCTCGAGAAGTCAAGCTGTCCTCAGATGTAGGTAAATAGCAGATAAGCTGTAGATACATTTAGATATAGCAGTCGGCATAAGAAAAGCTTGACTAAATCACTGTCTGTCATTCATCAACTCCTTTTGTCATTCTACATTCATTAATTCATGATCAAGCTAGCCTAATTTATTCTTTCACACAATTCACACTAACTACGTGTAAATTCAATTCTTGAAATTGAATGTACTATGAATCTATGTACACATATAAAACATTTCACCATACTTAGTGTTACTATCAAGTAATAAATATTTTCTACGTAAATGTTTCTAATTGCAAGTTTCACTGATTCCTACAATGGGAATAGAAACCTACACGTAAATGAAGCAGTGAAAACTATGAAAAGTAAATAACAAACGAGTGTGATTGCTTATTGATAAATAAATACGTTTCATGCATATAATCATAAAATACTAAATTTCTAGTAATTATCACTAAATGCAACTGCAAACCGTAAGCAGGAGTTACAGTAATTGGAAACAAATTGGTTTGGTGTACTTACAATCAAAAACATTAGCTCTTGAAGAGGTTGCAAGTTGCAAGTCCATACAATTAAGAGTGCAGATTTTAACAAGCATTATTGGTTATTTAGTAGAAAAAGATCACTTGAAGTGTCCAAGTTGTTTCGCTAGAAAATTGTTCATTACTAGAGGTGTTGGTTCAAAAAATTTCTATTTAGAATGTTGAATGGTAGGTTGTATATGAATGATAAGCAATCTCTCCATGAAATCAAACAGAATCATTGAATCAATTCATTCAACTCTAGTTTGAACTATACAACAAGACTTTTGTGGAGATGAGCCAGAAGAACAGAACGAAATAATAACGCAGGCAGAATAACCAAACATTAACCTCGCCAATAAAAAGTGTATTCCTATAACCAAACTGCACAGATAATAGAAGATATCGCTATACTTTACTTACAATCTATATAGAAAACTTTGTATATATTCATCTGTAGAGAGCATGACATGACTGGACTTCTTATACCAGCACATGATAGTCAGGATCAACGTTAATGTTTCTTAGTATTCCTTGCTTTCTTTACTCGTTCTTGTGAAATGTGAGTTAACCTAGCAGCTCGCACAGGACTGCATTGCAACTTTTCTAGTGATAAGTAGAGCACCAAACCAACTTGACTTGACTTGAGAGTCACAATACGAGTCTCTGACTCTGATTGTGTGTAATTTGTTTTGCGTACCAAGTACCTACCTACTGCACCTAACTACACACAATACAAATACTTGATCTGTTGATCTTTAAAGTAGTTGATCGAATATCATTTTTTCATGGTAATCAGTGAACTTAAAACAATACCTAACACAAAATCTCTAGCATTTAAGATTCGATTTAATATTCTAAGTATTTACTTTGGTTTTGGTAAACCGCTCAGTTAGTAAACATATCTACCTAAGCTCATTTATAAGAATAGATGTACCTGTGCTCATTTAGGAATGAAATTGATTTGTTCCTCCTATTTGATGCATCCAATCATTGGATTGCACTGATAGGTATATAATAATTTGGAAACTCTAACAAAATACAAAATTTAACCTCAACGTTTTAACCGACTCTATTTTCAAAAAATATTCCTTTACAACAGTCTCAAAGTAAAATGTCTACGAATAGGCTAAGCTTATTTTGCCGTAGAATAAAGTACCTATATAGCAAGGAGAGTGACTAATGAATATGCATACCTATCTTTGTTTATCTTATTGGGCTGATGGAAAATAAAGCAATACTTTAAATGCAAGGAAAGAAGAGATGCAGAGCATGAATGCTTCAAGGAAGAAAGTACAATATGAATAAGCAAGTAAAATCTCTTGAGTAGCCATATAATACCAAGATGCTGATTGGGTTTAGCATATGCGTAAGCTATTTTTACTTTCAATGCGTCCATTAACAACTTATTTTGCATGGACATTGACCATTTGGAAAAAGACAAGTCTATTTCATGGATAATATCAATAACTACAATTAAAAGACACATTCAAATGTGTTTTCAAAGGCTTTAGCACTTAACTTTCAAACGGCACCTTCAACTTAAGAGATTACCACCACAAACGTTCATTAGGACATTCCGTCTATAATAAACCGTACTAATTAATAAACTGGCAATGATCAACAATAAGCAAAAATAGCTTTGCTAATTGCGACAGAGAAAGCTGGAGTGAATGAACGAAATACTGCTCTTAAATATTGCACGAGTCTCTGCATGAATCCAACCTACGGTTATACTTATACAGCATATTTACACATCTTATCGTCAATACTACATTACAAAGGAATTACATTTTAACTAGAAATAATATTGTTTCATAATATTCTATTTGGTTACGTATCTCATATTTTTATAATATCATCACATCTGTCAGCTCATTTTGTTTTCGAGATAAATTAAGTCCTATACATATACAATGGTTACTTATTTACTTTATATACCGAAAGAATTAATTCTGAAGCACAGCACGTCACATTTACTATTCCACTTAGCTCAGATTTGGTTTGACTAAATGACAATCCTTAGTCTCATTATTTATTAGCAACTTTATAACGGTTTTAAAAATTATTGCATTACGACTTTTCAAAAAGCATTACATAAAATATGTAATGAAGTTAAACGAAAGGTAATATTAATGCACTAGCTTGCTTGTATGAAGATCGATCGAAATAATTCTACAAATGCAGATAAGATCGATTTGTAGTACTATGTTTTGAATAGAGTAGGAGAAAGATAAACAATCTCAATAGTTTTACATAATAGGAGGGAAGGGTCACTTTTTGCAATAACATTTATTGTTAGCTTTTCGTTACGGATTATTGCTATTGCACATGAAACATCTTCCCACGTCAATGACTCCATTACTTCATCTACCTTACATATTTGCAGCCTACAGTTGCCTCCTAAGATCATGTCTTGTTCTGATTGTCATCGACAACTACTTACGTGTATTCATATCATATTCATGCACAATAATCACTTGTAAGTATTGCATATCCCCAGTTTTGCTCTCCCTTCTAATATTTATGTTGTTATTCAAAAAAATCACATAAACACATTGTTAGATGGCACAAGATGATTTACGAAGCTCCTTTGCACTGTCTACATTATGTGCAATCTCTTACGTGTGTAGTTATTTAGCTTAGCTCTGTCAGTGAGAAAACACTTAACTTACTTTCGTTGAGCGTCAGCGGGAAACAGGTAGTAGATAATTTTACAGTTCAAGAAGTTTCAACCTTAGCCTGAAGGTACACACACTGCCTATTGTATTATACTATTATAATGCGGCTGTGTACAAATCCTATGACAATAAGTATGCTTATTGGTTTAAACCTGGAAGCAGTACCTACTCTGCACAACAATTAGTTATATAAATATGGAAAAGCCAGGGGCTGCTAAATCCGGGTCACTAAACATAAAATGGTTGACATTACAAAAGACAACATTTCATTCTTCACCTCACTCTAAATTCAAAGCAAACAAAAGTTTATGGACCACGTATGGTCATAACACTATATTGTAAATACTTGGTTTAAACTGCGGTACTGGAAACAATCTTCCTTCCTAATACCTAACCCTCACCATTTCAGGCTTACAATGGAATAAGGAAAAGGAAACCAGGTCACTGTCCTGACGGAAATTCCGCACCTAGATTCTCTGGAAGATGGTTTTTGTGTTTTCCGCAGTAGTTTTTACCTTTTGCTTTGTCTTGCTAGCATCTTGACCTGGCCGACTAAATCAATCATCAGGATGAACCCAACTCAATCTTTTAACTGGTAAACAATTATCTATGGTATTCTCATAATAATATTATGTTACATTCAGTAGATAACAATGATGTAACCAATAACCACTTTTAGTTAAAAACCAGAACAAAACCCAAAGCCAAAACAAGCATAGTAATTCAAGTTTGTATACCTCAGTTCATGGATTGCTACTATTAATTATAATTCACTTCGAATAAGTACCTACTTTTTGTTTGCAAGCCTCAAAAGACTATTAGAGCCAGCTAAAGCGATCCTCACTAAAAGTCAATTACATTTTCAATGTTGTGTATTACAATATAGTAGCTAGTTAAATTTTTATGCAAAAATTGGGAAACTATCTGCCAATGAGTAAAGAGATTGTGGGACCCACTACCTACGTAACACAATAGCACATATCTCGAACCATATCACAGTTTATTGTGCATAAATCACAAAAGACTTATTCTATCACAATCAACTATTACAGTAAAATGGAAACTTACAGATAAGTGATTTACCATTGTAAAAAGGTTGTAGACTCTTCCTCATTTCGTACAAATCTGATGCACTGGCAATTTGAGACCAGTAATTGTGAAATGGGTGGCAGAGTGTACACACATCAATTACCATTTGACTGATATTTGCAATTAGAATAATAAACAAACATTCTGCTTAGTTAGCACTGCTTAGTTGGCTTGGAATATTATGGTTTAGTGACTGACATAAATACGTGGCACAAAAAATAATGTAAGATGCTACAATATGTAAATGGGTTATCTTTACTGATTGAGTATTGAGTGTGAGAACAAAACACAGAAATATTAGTAACTGCTTATTACCATTCCGTGTTTAAACAAAAGTACCTAATTCATACTTTACTTTGCATGCATTCAACACAAAATCTCTGTTCATGCGTTATTAAATGTGTACAAAATTCTATAACTACATTGCATGGATGTCACACATAGGTACTTGAAAAAGCTGAATTAATTCGGTAGAGTGGAAAAGCAAACTGTAAAAACAGAGCAAAGTTGCTACCTGTTACCTATATCCTTTGGGACTGAATGCTATGCGAATCCCAAACGCAATAGTTTTTGTCACCTCAATGAAAGTATATATAGTGTACTAACAGAGCACTGATTTCTTACAGGATGTTTCAATGAACAAAAAATTTATAACATTTTATTTTACTTACACACTTTACCTTTCGACAATTGAAAGTACGATTGTGACTGCGGATGCAGATTTTAATTGATGTCTATTACACTTAACTGATATAAATAATTTTTGTGATACTTTTGTATCATATTTAAAATGATTTTCTTACTATGTGAAGAAGAGAATTAGTAAAAGGTATAAAATGAATCTTACCTAATTAGATGATATAAAATACAATCTGATGCAGGAAGAAAAGAACGGCAGTTTTAAATGATACAGTTCAATTCACAATACAAATGAATGACAAACTGAGAAGGTATGGATCAAATGACATAGAATTACATCATATCACGTCACGCATGTACAAATCACGATTTTAACTGAACAAGTGATGTAGGGTCTGCAGTCTGTGTATACGGTCCTATTATTTATCCAAAATGCAAGGCACGATTTTCTCAGCGTCTAAGTCCAAGCGATCCACTTTTCAGCGTACGTACTCACAATTAGTCAACGTAAAACTACAATAGATTCGATAATTCGTGATTGTCAGCACAAAAACCAGATGTGGTCCCTTTCATGCATTTTGAATTGATTTAGAACTTGAGAATGAGAACTATACTCAGAAAAATGCTCCTGCAAACTGCAATACCAATTTGTGCATGTTTTGGCATATTTTGAAAATAATTTTTATCATACGTTTTCACGGTTGTGTTCTACTTGGAAAACTGATGGAAGAAAACTACATTTTGTTTACCTATAGAAACTGATTGGTGATTGATGGAAAATCGCATGTAGCGCGTAAGTACAGATAGGTAAGTAAGACATGTAAAATGTAAAACCCACGTTTTCTTTTCTGACAAAAAATTGGCCAAAGGATATGTAGGAACCAAGTCACAAAAAACTGACACAAATTCAGACCAGTAGTACTAGTGCCACATTACAATAGTGGAAAAGAAGATCCAAGCAATCAGATTTAGCTTAACTGTAGTTGTTTTGTTAGTATGTAGAGCCAATAAAGGAAAACATGAAAATCAGTAATCCCACACACACGTAACGTATTAGCGAACAATTTGCGATTAACTTTGTAGTATCTTCTGTTGCATATAAATTAACTGTATATGTTGTGTTGTTGTTTAGTTATTGATGCGATGCGAAAAACAATAAAATTGAGGTAGCCAATTTTTAAGGGAAAATCTCAAGTCTAAATCACTGCTAAATGACGACTGAGCGAGGAAAATTGATGATCATTGATGGAGTCTGAAGGCTTAATCCTAATCCACAACCACTTATTGCAACTGAGATTAGCAAAATTTCCGTTTCTCTATCCCATAATTTTTTATTTCTTATTACAACATTGGAATTGTGTATTTCCACAATTTCTTCTTTATTTGCTGACTAATTGTGTTGTGGGACGAAGTACAGACGGCAGCCGGCTTGCTTTGTATAATAACTGTGTAATGGAAATATGAATACTTTATGTGATGACTGTGATGATACGATGCTGCAAGTCTAACGCAGCTACCCAATAATACAAACACAATTACAATGTCAAATCTAAGTTTTGGTTCACACAATTATTATATGATAAGCCTATTCTACTCCATATTCTTCAATTGCGACAGTCCATCCGCATTTACATATGGGTAAATCAGAGTAGGTAACTTTGCTCCAATTTCCACAATAGCTCCTAATCAATGTAGGTAGTAGGTACTGTAAACTTGCATTCATTTAACTACTATCAGTATAAAACTCATTACATTATAATTATATCGTAATAAAACACCGATGTTATATAATAATGCAATTCTCTGCTTAATTCAGTAGCTTATTGTCAGCGCAATAATAGTACATGGTTGTTTGCGATATCATAATTGTTGCATAGAGTAACTTCAGCTATTATCGTTACTTGTATCGTCCTCACATTTCTGTGTGCACATGTCTTTCTTGAAAAAAATCACTTTTAATGACTAAAGTGAAGAAAGCAAGGTTTCCTACATCTTCCACTCCACAAACAAATGTTAAGTCAAAGTTCACAAGTTTACATGGAACTGTTATTAGGAGGATGCAATTACACACACGACAATAACTTCTGTTTTGTCTCAAATCATTTTACACATCACCTTGCAATCCTTTCCATGCAATTGCAATTCCAGCAAACATGAAATGATTAAACTCACTATCCATGCAAATTAAATCCAATGCAGATGATTCCTTGGGGTATCTGAATATTTCCCAGATAGATTTCAGAATTGTATTCAGTTAACCATTAGAAGTTATGATTACAATGGTCGTCCTTTCTTAGATTCACTTCACAACAGAAAAGCACAGTTGAAAAAATATTGGGAACACGCAATGTACATTAAAGAAACAATGTTGTCCTCCTGACCAACAGTCAAAATCGCACACCAGACAAGACCAGGCCAGACCACCAATTCCAATGCAAACTGCCAAAAACCACGAATCCAACTGCTTACATTAGATGAGTCTTTACCAAATGGAATCCAAGTGTCCGTTGCAAGGGTAGCATGTGGAATGGCGAAAAACAATATTTTGGTGTGAGAAGTCCCGTTATTTTCTCTCTATTCCTTTATCTTACTTACGTGTACACATCTTGCAGGTAGCCTAAGGAAGAAAGACAGAACTAGCTCTTCTTCGAATATCAGGCTGGCCTGGCTAACTCTCCTAACGTTCGTATGTAAACGTAACCTCGTCTTCAGCTCACTCACTCTGCAGTCTAACTTGACTTTGTTTAACTCCTCTACGTAAGTAATAAGTATGTATTTAGGTATTCCCTCTTTTTTATTCTACCTGTGCTTATTTACCATTTACAACACTACCTGTAAGTTAGCAACAACTTAAACATCTGATGCTGCACTGGTGTATGTGTAGTGTCTCTAATGCATGTGTTAGATGGATGTGAGCTCAAAGGGTTGCTGTGTGAATTGAGTTAAAGCTCTAGAACAGGATATTCGACTTCAGTTCAATTCCACACCACAACAAAACAACTTATACATTGCAAAGCAATGCAACTGATGATAGTTTACTTACTCTACCTGCCAAATACTACTATGTTACCTGCAGATATGTACACTGCAAGTATAATGTGGGATAGACGTACTATAAACGTACACTACACCTACCTTACTTATGACTCGAATGAATAGTAGACTAGAGAACAACGCCTTACCTTCTTGGTGTGCTGTGTTTAATATTACATTGCATTGCATCGCTGGTTAAGTTACCTTACCTACCTGTTAATAATATTGTTGGCTGGCTTGACTTGACTGACTTAGCTGTTTAGTTAGTAGCTTACCTTTAACAGATGGGTTTATATTTATATGAACGTACTCATATAGGCTTGTTTATATTTTACATACAAAGCTGGGGGATGAAGCACCTCCATTTTATATCCAAGTCATTGCATTAAAATGCAGTGCAGCTTGTCCTCGCTGTTTGGCCTGACTTGCCCGTCTTGTTCGTGTTTACAACTTAAGAATAAGATATTTTCTATCCGTATTCAATTCTCGTCCCTTTTCTTACTCACCTTTCGTGAACGTGTATTAGAAATATATTTACCACGTTGCCTGCAATGTAAGAAAATACACTTTTCTAATACAGATCTACTTGTACACACTACAGATAGATTCTATACTGTAATTCTGTAAGTAGCAGAGTATCCTACAATGTACACCTGTAATTTGTAAGGAGTATAGGAGCTAGTTGTAGTATCTGCATTGACAATGAACTGAAGTTTAGTAAGTATATAAATTACTTGATATGCATATAAAAATGAGATTTCACAGTTCCAAGTTCCTTATATGAATATTGGTTGAACATAGAATGTATAAACTTACATGAGAAATATTGAGTTTCTTATAACATTTAGTGATAGAGCACTACAATTTGTACGAATGTATGAACAGGTAACTTAATAAGTACGACCTACCTAGCTGTGTGTGCTTTTTCTGTTTCATTACCCATTTTCGTTAGATTTGGACATTGTAGTACGTAAGTAGTAAATACACAAAAATACAAACCAAACGTCCCCATTTACTATATATGTACATGGACAGCAAACTAGTAGAAGGGAATGTATTGCATTATGTCAAGCCAAAATAATGTCTGAATAAGAACGCCGACTCAACATCTGGATGACTGCATAAGTGCATTTCCCTTATGGTTATAACTATAACCTCTAAAATTACTGGTCGTAGTAATCGTGTAGGAAGAGCGTATTATGCATCTGGTTTGGTTTGGATGAAGCATGCACTGTTTATTATTATGACAAATCATGCCTCGAGGTTTTCTTCTGCATTTCATGTTCGTCAAATGAGAATCGGTTTGAGAATTATGGTTCTCAAAATTGAAAAGTTTATTTCCTAACGACAGACAGTGTTGTATTGCATTGATGGCTTCGTTTTTATTTCAAGGAAAGAAAGTACGCCAATGGGGGTTTGTTCTTTACCTGCTTCTGGAAATAAGATATTTTTTGGCTTATTAAATTACTTTCAATGGTAAGTGAGAGTTGCGTTGTGTTGTGAGAGTCAAAACATAGTAGTTCAATTCTTAAATAACAAATACCAACCTATAATTGTTACTCTTACTATCTAAAGACTTGTTAAAAAGAAATAGGAAAGTTAAGCCAAGCAAGACGTACGCAGACGGCGAAATGTTTTATGAATGTATGAGACTCGACAGTATCATGACCTGTGTCTGTGTATGTCTCGTGTCTCGACTCGGCTTACTTTTAGCTAATTCCTAGACAAAGTAAGAATAACTTTTATAGATGACAAGTGGAAAACAAATGTGCGATAGAATTTATAGAAATGCATTGTCATTTCAGCACAGTCAAAGGAATACAAATAGACAAAACAAAAACATAAGTAGCACCTACTTTTAATGTACTATATAAAAATGCTAAGTAATTTCTTAGATACTTGTGCTAGCTAGTATTTAGCATGAATGATGAATGAGAAGGTTATTTGCATCTGTACCATACGTATGTAAATATTACCAGTATTGTTTGTATCGCTTTTTAACAGAGAGGTTGAAAAAATATGTAAAAATCGGTATTGTGTTTCTAAACAGTAAAAGTTGTTACAATGTATTCTATTGTATCTGCACGTCTAATGTGAGTATCTTGATAGGAAGCGTTGTACCTACTTATTGCTATTACAAAAGAAAGTGGCTGCTTACTGAAGATACTATACAATATACACTTGTTATCAGCTATATTAAATACTTGGTTTGTTTTGCACTTCATGTGACCTACACTATATGATTCTTGATAAATGTATAAATATTATGATAGGATGTCAGACTCAGAGCATGAGGGAGATGCATATTGTTATTCATTTGAAAACTTACAATTAGTAATATCTAAGATATCACCAGTACAACACTAAAGCCAAAGAAACTACAATGAAACATTTGCATGACTGATAAGGATGATGATCTGATCAGAATTCGTTCGTACGTGTTTGCATGTGCGTACACATTAACAGAACGTATAACTACCATTACATTTTTTATATACCTAGTAAAGCATATTAGAAAATAGTTAAATAGTTCAAGTGAGAAGCGACAGTCATCCGTCCAGTTTGCTCTTTATGGATGTAAGTTTACTGGTGGGTAAGTAGTAGTAAGGCTACTTAAATGTCAAACCTTGCTTAACTCGACTGACCTGTCTTGAAAGTCTGAGATACGAAAGATACTTGACAATGATCATGAAATGCATTTGTTTCGTTGTGTTTTATACGCATAAAACTTCTTATTTGAATTGGTATTTTTTTCTTCCACTTGACATGACCAATACGAGTTCCGTCGGCTGTTTTCATAGTAGCACAGAAGGATAATACTTTATTCTAATATAATTTTAATAAGACATGAACAACTTAAATGAGGTGAAGGTAATAAACACAATAAACTCTTCTTAGGCTCAAAAAATATTTCCTGCTGATTTATGCATTTATTTTACGAGCTGACTTTTCGGTTGAAGAGTCTTTAACTATGGGCATTTGTTTGTAACAAGCAAAAACATCATTTAGCTTTTTGTCATCTGACAATAAATGCGAAACGATAGTGAGGAAACCCGACCGAAAGATTTTATTACCCTCACGGAAAATTTTAACAGTTTTTGGCTTACAATTGTAAACATACTAAATTGAATGAACATTTCTTCGAGAAACATAGTTAAATTAAATTTTAACTCTCTTGTCACAGTCATGACTCTACACTTTTCCTTGGTACTCGTAGTAATGAAATGAAATGAACACAGTAAATCTACACATTTTAGTATAAGCTGCATTTGATACATCTTGGATAAAAAATCTTGTATGTTTGAGTTTTAATCTATAAGAATTATAAAAAATTCATATAAACAAAGCTGATGCAGTAAAGATGTGGATACAGTTACATTTTGTAAAATGAATTCAATATCTCTCAACATGCACACCGGCAATTAACTACCATACTTTTTCTGCAAGAAAAACCAATAAAAGTAATCACATAGATTTTTTATGGTCGAAATACTTGGTGCATTGCACGCAACACCACGATAATGCATGATCTGCAAATTGCTAACCAACAGTATCAATAAAATAAACAATTTAGATATGTTTTATCCGGAAATATTTACTCAAATCTAATGTATTTGATAGTTATTGGGATTTTGGCGTACAATATGTGATAAAAAATCCCAATAATCTATGAAATCAGTTTGCAATGACTTGTCCTCAAACTTTCCTAACTCATTGTTTAAAAATTATTTGCGCTCAATTAGATAGTACGAATAGGTGCATGATATATCTGTAATTTAATGTATCTGTGTAATAATGGGTGCTGATTTAAAAATTTTCGGTATTACACTTATGTATTTTATTATGTTTGTTCCTTATTGGGAGACAAGATCATTAGACTGCGAGAAATCCAGAAATTTAATATTCTAAATTTAAAACATGAATCAAATTAGTGTGCTCATTAGTTCGTTTATGATTAAGTAGCAGAGAACACCTCTATCGTGTTCGTGCCGAGATAAATATACTCGAATAGCTTGCCAATTGGAATGGGCCCATAATCAAAAATCTCTTTTAGTTTTATTACTCTGGCTTACCTACTGTATGATTGACACAGAAATGTGTGATTTTCTTCCGTGATACTGATAATCATGTCTGATAAAGAGGTTTTGCAATCTAAAGAACAAAATTCTAGTAACATACTCTTGAAATCTGTCTGTAATTTCTTATGAGATGATAAAGTTGCATATATAGGAATTTTGCCAAACCTCGAATTAATGTTGTGTGCATAAAACGGAATTTTTGTTTAAATTGACAGAAAATCTGTATACCTATATAACACATACAATTGACATTGACATGGTTTTAAACATTGCTTTTTGTTGCGATATGTGGCTACAGTATATTTAATTTTTTGCAAAAACAATTACAACAACCTTCACCAGAAAGTTTCATAGTTACTCAAAAGCACTTATCTCTTAACAGACGTTAGCTAATGTTCAGTAATAATTCTGTACTTATTCAAGTACTATAATTATAATAATATAATTATCATAACATCCGCTGTCGACTTTTACAAGTAGGTAAATATTATGACTTTGGTTCGCGAAGTACCATTTATAGCAATATTTTAAGACATTAATGGTCACGTGTTGATGAACATTGTACGTTTATTGCATTTTTGACAATATTTATAGTACCTAAGATACGCAAGAAGTACACCTGTAGCTTCAAGAGTTAATTAACCACATTATATTATTTACGATCACTACGAGTCATATTTTATACAGGCAGTTATAGGCGCTCAAATTCATGTCCATTCAGTCGATATTTCAATAATTTCAACGTGGATATCTACTATATCTATTAATAGGATGAATTATGTGCGAAAAAGAAATTTATTTGTGTATTATTGCAGAAAATATTCTTCACACATTTGTTGCACGTACTAACGTGCTGCTTTATTGCAAATTATTCTGATTTTACACAAAGAACATATAAATTAACTTATAAATATTTATAACGATTGCTTGTTTCATATCTATATTGTACGTGCAAATTTAATTTAATTATACATGTAAGTTTATTAATTTCTGAGAAAATCATTGCATTATTGTTTCAGCTGTTTGGATTGCTAGCAGTATGAAAATCATCAAGTTATAACAATGTCACTCTCACTGTTTAGTTGTATCGTAGCGTAAGAAGCTAACTAATTAAACGTCATATTCAATATTCACTTAAATTAATTGTGAGTATCATGTTATCATACACATCTCCATTAACAATGGGAAAACAAATGATCTAACCCTTTAGCTACATTCTATCACTAGCTTGGAAGCTCATTAGAATTCAATTACGATATGACAAACACAATGAGCTGATGTGACTTTGTTCTCCACTTTTCTTGTAACTATTAGTATTTGTATTGAGTTGTGATGTGATGTGACTGCTATATTTGTCGTTTTAATATTTCTCAATGGTAATAGTATAAAACAATACGCACATTAAAGTTTAATTGGCATTCATTGTTAAGAACAGTGGCAATAAAATGGTAAATATAGATATCATAATCACTTGCAGTAGCATTACAAGTTGTTTCACATAGGTATAGGCTTTGCTTACATTTAATATGGTACTAATTATTATTATATGCCAACTCTATACAGCTATAAGGCTACGGTAGCACTTTATAACCTCACGAGCTCTAAAACTGGCTATCTAAAGTACTACACAAAGGAAGAGTAATATTTAATTAATACTATTTGCTTAGATCTAAAGTTAAACTTGAAAAAGTGCCGTAAAGTCACGTTCTTCCTGTCTCATTTGTAAAAATATTAAATTAAATGCATCCCAATCTGTTAAAAGCGGTGTTCAATTTATAATAAACACCAGCAGTGGCACGGAAAATAATTTCGAATTACAATAATTGGAAAACCGCAATGGTAAAGTTTTGTGAAATAATTCACAGTAGAGAGTACTGACCTAAGTTTGCAATTACTCGTAAAAAATGCGCACGGTTGTAAAAAGCCAGCAGGAGGATTAAAGATTATTAAGGTCGCAGGTCATAGATTGCTCCATAAAAAATTATACCGCAAAATTTGGCTGTCAAATTCTACGTAAAAATATTTGCTGAATAAACTGCCCCAGCCAAATAAGTATTCCCTTCTATCCACATACCACAACACGGGGTTTACTTCACGCACATCCTTTCCTAGTAAAGACAGTAAAGAGGTTCCCCAGGTATTCTTATACCCATAAACACCTGAAACTTGAAAGTAGATAGGTACAAAAATACGTAGGAAACCCATGTGTTGTATTAAATGCCTTACCCTATAGATTATACGTGCATACATTCTGGTGCCATTTACCTTGAGTAGTTTAAGTATCAACAAAGGCAGCTAACCATAAGCTATTTGCAATAATAAGCAAACCACATGTCTTAGCTATAGCTATCTCCTTTTTACATCACCATGATGTTTTGTTTTAATACCTACAGATCTAAGGAAGAGTCAACCATCTCATTAAATCACATCTAGTCGTGTTTTCTTTTTCTGTTGGTTTTTTTCTCTTTTTCATACATTTGTTTCCTTTACAATTCAATACTTAAAAACATGTACCTACGCACTGCATCATAAACTAGGATAATTTAACTATACCTACCAATGCAACTAAAACTCAGTTAAGCTTTACGTATGCAAAATGCAGAGAATGCAGAGATTTGGTAACTAGTACAATACAAGACAAGCTACATTTCGTGTGTCTTTAGTCCATTGCTCAATATTATACTTTACATGCCGTGCCTACACAACACTTTATTCCTCTTTGAATTTTGTGTATGTACCTACTGCGTATTGAACCAGAAAAAAGATTGCAGACAATCATTATTCACTCACTTGCCATGGAATTTCTTAAGGAGTTTTGCTAAAAGCAATGGAGCTCTGGTACCGTGTGCTCTTTGAACAACTTGTTACTTTGAGTAATTCATGAGATGTATTAGTTCATTTCAGTGTTCAGTGTACTTGCGGCGGAACAAGAATCCGACTAGACAAGCTCATCGTCAGTTCACTCAGCTTAATCTAGCCAGGCAAGCCAGAATGAAGGAAAGGCAAGGCAGGAACCGGACGGAGGAGCGGAAAGAAAAAGAAATTAAATGATAAGCATGACGAAATAAGAAGGAAACCTGAACATTGCATCGTATCGCAAGGGATTTTTATATGCACATACTTTTAAAACACCATATAGTGGTATTTGTTGTATTATAAGTTGTAGAAAAATAAGCAGTCAAAGCAGAAGTCTAACCAAGTCAGGCCATCTTTCATGTGAACTCGAGTTTTAGAGGTAAAGGGTTACTTTACAATGTAAACAGTAGTATGCACAAACTGGTGAACGATTTAAGAAAAATTTAAGAATGCCGTGCTGAAATGTGAATGTTGGCTTCACGTAGCTTCCCTTAAATACGTATTATGCGTAGTGTACATATTTTGCAAATATTTCTTCACTATTCAAATTAAATGGCTTTTGCCTATCCGGTTGCATTAGCTTGGTAGGTAGGTTTATGATTGTTAGTGGAAGAAATACTTGACATGCCATTATGACAATGGGTGCTATTCAGCTAATAAACAAGTATTTAGACAAACGATACATTTCATTATAATGCAATTTCCATTTAGAAATCAAGTTTACTTCTTCATTTTATTCTAATGGATCGGATATACGTAAAAATTGGCTAATGCATGAGCTATCCTGTATTACATACATTAGAATTAAATTATAAATTATTAAATTCATGATTACTTCTTATTATCACGCATTATAAGAAGTGATGATGGCTTTTGTACCTTTTAAGAATTTTGATTTCCTCGTATAGCTCAAAACATTCGATATACCATACAATTGTACATTGTAGTATATGCTTTCAGAAATGTTTATAACAGTACACATAGTAAACGTTCAATCGAAAGTTATTGACTTTTAAAACACAATCCAATCTTTGTATCAGTAAAAAGCTAAGGTATTTATGTGTTTACACTTTTCAAGATGAACTTTTCAGAATGCATTCGCTTAACTTAACGGATAGTTTTGATTTTTTAGTCAAAGAAAACAACCTGACAGGTGCAAAAATCTTCTGTAAGCAAGCATTCTCAGAAGATAGGAAGGAAGAATAGGAAGAGGATAAGGTTTGAGGATTTTTCAGTGTTAAGCAGTTAAAATCTATCAACCTGAACAATACATACAAATATTCACACTTTTATTGTATACATTTTATCTAACTTTTACCGTAAACCAGATTCCTCGTAGAGAGGTAAGAAGATGGAATTACTAATACCAATAAGTAAATTTATATCTAGGTTCAAATCTAAGAACACAAAATAATAGACTAAGACTTATCCGATGCACAATTTCAACGGAAAACTGTAATCCATGAGATTGCCATTATCCAAGTTGACTTTGACTTTGAAACATGATGGCAATAAGTCAAAAGCCAGAAAGAAATGCTTCAATAGAGAGTCAAGTCAAGTGCGACCAACCTGCAAATTTTCTTGTCGACTTCAACTGAATATCTAACGATAAGTCTCTTCTTCACTTGTTTACAATACCTTATAGTTTATTACTTGGGTGTAGCTGTACCTTTTAAACATAAAATACAAACATATAAATTGTATGATCGTCTTCCTTGGATTTGAACACTTAGCAAAGAATACATTCAGTCAGGTACCTAATAGCTCAAGATTCTGTCTATATCATGTCTAGGCACAATTACAATATTTGCATAGATCTGAATTTGTGAAGTGAGAGAGATTAGAGATCCTCATTACCATACTTACTGTCTACTGACTTGTTTGTCTTTTGCAAGCATAAAGTTTTTAAGTCCCGTCATTTCGTTCATTCACCAAACGTTATACAAGGATTTGCTTTTAATGTTGAAATTTAACATTTGCTATTAGTTTAACCTGATTTCAATCAACATAAATTTTCAAAATGTCGATGAAAAAAATAGTTTTAGACAATACAAAATATTATTCACTATTTAAGCCGAGTCTTAATATCTTTCAGCAATTAATCTATAAATTTTAAAATTCCAATAAATGAAATAGACAGATTCTTGCGATGTCAATCCAATAAGCAAGCAAATGCAGAGAAAATCATAAGTATAATGAATTTACATGAGTAGATGCTTTGGTACACATCACATCGTATTTTAACTGAATATTAATATGTTTGCACCTGCAGCGGTACTTATGTGCATATTTTAGCAGTAATTCTAATATCCTAATGAATTATCTGCCTAAAAGTTCTCCTTTGCCATACATAAAGTAAAAATTTCCTCATGTAATCTAAAATAGTACTGCATTTGCCACCCTGCATTTTGCATTCTACCCATTCCGTGCATGAAACATAATTCAATTTGGTTTCACTCGGTATTACATGTCTTGTACTCATAACTAATTTGAACGAACAGAAATCAGAGAATACTGAATTCACTAAATGTTCGTTTACCGCTGACGACACAATGGAATGCAATGATGGTAAATTTATTTCTTCAGGTGATTTTATATTATATTACTGATAACTTATAGCAACTCATTATATAACAATGATGGTACTAATATGAAATGTTCTTTACGAATTAGTGTACCTTCGTGTTCGATGCTAACTACAAAAGTAGTTTTTCTATTTTATCTACGACCTACGCACGTGTTTATGAGCAAACGTAATTAAATTACATGCACATTGTACATATAATCATTTGTCAGTAAATAAGTTGGAAAACTACATGAAGAAATGTTATGTATATGCAGGTATACATTTATCTTTGGTAAGTGTAATTGTTTTGTATACAAATTACATTCATGATTTCATGACTTGTATGTAAAAATAATGAATCCCAGAAAATGAAATGGACTCTGCACGGTGTACGTACTTAAAGTATGACATAATATATTGTGTCGGTATACTTGGAATCACATTAACTCAGTGTGCATGCACACACTTTACTGTTTTCTCTGTTATCTCATTCATTTTAGATTTCAGACTGCCTCTTTGTTATAAACATTCTCGCCGAGTTTCTTAATCTGCTTAACGAGAGTACCTGCACAGCAGAATGCTTATGTAACGTAATCAACTAGGAAAGATGGCACAGACCTTGCGTAACACTTGACTGACTTGACACAGCATCACAAGATGCAACTCCCTCGATTGTCATCAAAAATTTCCTATTGCACTGAAAAATGTCTCTTTTAACGTAATTTTAAATTAAAATCTTATCGTAGTTAATGTTTTGTTTCCTATATATGACAACATGAAAAGAAATACAGTTCTTCAGTACACATTGATTACAAGATTTATAACCTAATAAACGTACTTGTGTACAAAAGTGAGATATAATCACACTCTTCGAGACATGTCTAGATGAATAGCGGCACTAGATCAACAATTCTTTCAGAAGTACAATAATACACATTAATTACCGATCGTAGGATAAAAATTATTAATAGATGCATGTGTTTACATAGAAGGTAAGTAAAAAGAAGTTATTATAAAAAAATTATATAAAGACTTGAAGACACACTGAATTGTGCAATTGTGGTAGTAGATATACAGGTGCGAAATTGCGATGTAAGGTTACAAGGAAATTTACGCATGGGAGTCAATTAATATGCCAAGTCACGCTATGCTACAGTTGACAGCTTATCGTTAGCTTGACATCTGTCATTCGTGGCAGAACGGCTTTTATTTTAACTTAGCCAATCATTGCCGTTCATCTAGAATCTTTCTTTTCAGAGTAGGTGAACTAGTACAAATGTTGTCAACCCCTGCCAATGTATCAGTGGTTTTTGTGATAACCTTCTGCTATTTATTTAGTCCAATGTTTATGGCTTTCATCTTGGTATAATATACCCTTGAAGATGCACGATCATTTAAACAAAATCTCGTATGGGTTGTTAATTTATTGTCACCACTATTCGTTTCAATGTGGTAAAGGAATTCAGTTTGAAAACAGTGGTAATATCTCTGATATTGTAGATTGCAGTACTTTCAATAAAATGAGAAATGATTACGATTATTTTAATGTTAACCTTGCAAGTTTTTGCAATATTTCTTTCATGCTATGATTGTTGTGAATGAAAGTTTATGTATATGATTGAATTCCAATACAGGAATTGCGTTTCCTGACAAATGTTCTAATGGTTTGATTAATATTTGCACAATGTGATGGTTTCACGAAATTTGATGGTGGATTTAAAGGATTTGCACGTTTGAGATTTCAGATACCTAATGTGAAGTAAAGGAATCATTTACTTTTTGTCATAAGTTTTGTTTGGCAATTACCGCCTTTATATTGCGGAATCGTAGAATTTGTGTTAAAGCACACACATCCGGTACCACCCAAGTGAGGAACAACTATTTCTAATTCAGCATATGAGCTCCAAAATTGTTTTCCAATACTAAAATAACAGCCTCAAGTTCTTCCCAGTTGCTTAATGGCTTGATTTGACCAAAAACAACAGAGACGGCTATTTAGACTGCAATGTAGAGCAATTTTTTATTGAATGTTTTGTATGAATTTCCTTGTATTCAAACTCTTAAGACAATAAATATTATAGCATAAAGTAGTATTTAGTTGAGCGAGTCAAGACAGGTTGATCGGCCCACAATCAAAGATATGACATTGGACCACAAGCAATAAATGGATTGTGATCAGTTTTCATATGTAAACTGGTGTACCACTACTTCGCTTTAGGGCACTCTCTAAGTTATAAATTAAAAGTGTGTAACGCTAATCCATAAAATATTTAGTTTTGTCTTTGCTACTTGCTAAAAGATTTGTATTTCTTATAATTCACTAATTGTGGGCAGACGAAATTTGTAATTTGGTGCTCATCAAGCAAAATTGGTAGAAAGGATGCGCATCACAAGCATTACTAACTTTCGAATTATGTTAAAGTTTGCAGAGAAATATGAGAAAGATGATCATGGTAATCGAAGGCAAAGATTTTACTCATCAGCAATGCTATCGTAAGTTTAAATAAATGGAATGCATGCAGATATCAAAAAATCAAAATAAACAATTCTATGAATCATTTATATTCCATAAATCACTGAAAATGGCTAACAGAAAAGCAATAGATTCGGTTACCCTTTATATCACTAACACCGGCAAGAAGAAATTGAGTAGCCAAAAATATACTCCAAATTTCTATCCAATTCAGATATTTAAATGTCATCTTACTTTGTTGATTTTATATATTTTTTATATCTTCTGGAGTACGAGAAAGAAATTCCAATATGCGTCAAATATTTGGTTTTTCGTAGACATATTCCAGCTTCAATTGCACGAAAATCTCTTTCTTTTGCCTTAAATGTTTAGAAGTCTGCAGAACTAGAGGGTAACAAATTACAACCGTCGAGTAATTAGTCGTAGCATTTGAATAGTGTTGCTAAGATCTGATGTAATTCTGATGAATTCGGTTTGGCTTGTGGAATGTGCTTTATATTTTAATATCTCGATCCAATCTTCGTCTCTTGAAGTTGTAGCATGTGCCCATACACTCAATTCAACAGATACCTTTTGAATTAAAGGTGCCCAGCCCAAACCAAACCCAAACTCCAACCTTTGCATTGGCCTTGCAACCTCTGCTCTGCTGAAGTTTCCTGGCAGCTAAATGAATTAAGATTGCTCTCAGTGAAGGGATGTGGCGTGATGAAAGATTTTCTTATGTGCTGCCTCGTAGATTATATAAGACTGGAAAGTTAAGGCTGGGTAATTGGGCAGCAACTTTTTATTAATTCGTGGATTGAATTTCTCTTATGTTTCAAATTGATACACATACAATTACTTCTAGCCATTTAGATATCAAGAATTCTGCTGCAAATTGTACTAATTAATAACATCCCTGACAATCTACGAACTTATACTGTAGATGAACTTATTTTGAATAGGTACTTCATGCACATGATTTTATCTTACATTTGTGGTACATAAAACGTAAAACAAGAAAATATTCGAGCTGTAGAATTAATCTCGAGTAAATCGGAAGAAAAGCAAGGGAATGTGTAGCTGTAAATTTCATGACTGATTTTGACTTTGCACTTTTCAAGTTGAATGCTTGTCTTAAGCATTAAGAATAAAGGAAGGCAGACATTATGACTACGACTGCAACTATGTAACATTATAGTGCAAGAATAGTATCTAGTATAGGTATCAGATTTTATTATCTTTATAAAACTATGCCTTTAGGAATGTTTACCGCTACGCAAAGAAAAGCAATGCAATCTTTCATTCAAGTAACTTATGATTTAAGGAAGGTGAAGTGTTTACACGGCACTCCATCAAATATTTTATTTGCATGTGCTGATTTGCCTTTGGCTAGTTTCGTCAATAGAAAATCTGCACAAAATTCATCTGTAGGGTTATAGTACATTACAATTTACAATAACAGTGTATTTGCCTGTACATCATGTGGTAAGTCGTTAGTTGAACAAAACAGAAAGAAAGAGTGGACTCCACGTGCCAAAGCCAAATCCTTTTCGTTTCTTATGAATTAACCTTTGTTTCTTATAAGAAAACACTGTCAAATTATTTTTACTGTATAATCCACTCAGTACTTAGAAACTTTTCATATAGTTCCTGTACTTTACCGTACATGCTTTTTAGGTTATTTCGAATACATAGTCAACACTGGTATTCAAATATTTTATTCTCATTCTTGTACTGTAAATAGCATTCTCATTAATAGTTACCTTTTCTGTTGTAGAATAATGTTGATACGCATTATGATAAAGCATCAGATTCAACCGTGTTATCACGCTAATGTTACTTGTGTATAAAATCTGCCAAACTTGGTTTTTGCATGCCGTAAAGTATACGTGATTAAATGTGTCTATGCTCACATAAATACATAAGCTGAATTAATTTTATTAATAAGTACGTGTATACCTTGATAATGAACATGATCTCACATTGCACGAAACTTATTTACTACAACGAAAGTAATTTGGTTCTTTGTTTATCACATCATTTCCGTTAGCATTGCATCATAACTCACATTAGAGTTGGCAAGTCTACAGAGGTATTCTAGCATTCCTATCTTGCATTTGGTCTATCAATGGCTCTAGAGAGTCTAGACCTTAGTATTTAGCCGGTTAAAAACGGGACAAGACAAGATAACACTTCTATTCTTTATAAAATTAAGAGTTTTCCATTTTCTTTGGTGTTGTAGATATTTATTTTTCTTTCTACTAATTATTGGATATGCCATTTTGCTCACTTCAATATTAATTGGTCAATGAGGGGGGATTAAAATGAACTTGGTATGACTTGACTTGTCTTTCTACCTCAACAACAGTTTTGCAGTAAGTAGACTAGGAATGAAATGAGGTATACAGTACTGTGCAAGATTATGTACAATGTATTCAAAGTCACTCAGTCTTCAATCCTCTCTGTTTAACAGTCATCTTCATTTTTCTCATCTTTATTCAACGGTTAATGTTTCTCCTTTATTTACTTTTATCTTTTCATTGATCTTTGCACATTTCCGTTCTTTGTAATATATTAAGAGCTAAGAGTACCGACAATCTTCTAAAGATGATTTCCAAGTATTTATTGTGTGAAGCACTGTAAGAGTATTGAGTTACTTTAGCTAGACTAGCTAAGAATTAAATCTAACTGTTTCGATTTTGCCTACACAGGCAGATTACACAACAAACGCCTATATTATATCTTTTGTGCAGACATCTTGAGGTACATAGCCATTATTGGCAATAGTGTGTTAGAGTACACAAAGTGAACTGCCTAGCTAAATCCACGTAAGTCCATAAAACCATACTATTTGGAGGAAAATAAACCAAAACGTGATTCATATTATAACGCTACATGATAATGCAGCCTTGTCCGGTTGTCCATTATTAATTTTACATGGGCATGAATGAATTTCAGTTCATTACCATTTTTGGCACTGACTCTTTCTTCCTACAGTACTTATCCCAGAGTTATCGTAACATCCCAAAGTTCAATTCGGATGCTAACAGCTTTTCTACTACATACATCCAAATAGTTATCTTACCTAGTTACTTATATTGAGTTGACTTTCTGTTCCTTTAGTTGTTAGTTACCTTTAGAAATTCGATGAGGCATGACATGCAATGTAAAATAATGTAGGCAGTAGGAGGAAATCAAAATGAGCTTGGGCTGAGAAGTTTCTTTTTACCTAATGATAATATTTTGATCTAATCTGCATTTTATAAAGCGCTTTTTGTCTAACGGTGCAGAACGAAAAGATTTGCATGCAAACTTCACTTTGTAAGATAGCATAACTCGCTGCAGTACATGCAATGCTACGTAATAATAAGTAACTACCTACATATCTAATTGTAAGTAAAATAGGTACATTCAGCACTTCACTAAACAAGAGCAAAGCTCACAATCAGTAGGAAACGCTAGAATATACAATACATTATTGCACTGGTTCTATTTGTAAGCACTTGCACTACAAAGGGAGAGAGGACCTAGAGAACAGCTCTTCTGTAGAAATCGTACGTAATACTTACTTGTTAGCTGAAAAGTGAAGAAGAGAGTTTTAAGCTGTTATTTGCGTAAGAAATGTGGTAAATAATGCTGGTGCAAGTACAAATCAGTAATTGTTGCTACATAAGTAGAATGGATTTTTAGAACAATGCAATTTGTGGTAGGTAAGGCAGAGAATGAGTTAATGTTTATGCAAATGAAAAATGAAATGAGCAAAATTGAGATAGAGAGCAATCTCGATTAGCAAATCCTCTTATTTCTAACTGGCTATGTGAATTTCACACGTTTCTGACTACACTTTCCGGAAAATCGTGATTTGAAAGCAGAGTGAAGCTAAATTAAATCAGAAGACTCTTGTTTGCTTTAGCTTTGCTCTGTTATTTTCTGAGCAACCTGCTTTATTCAAAATTGTTTATTATTGTATTTACCACAATCCCATTCTATTTGCTTAGAACGGTTCAGCTTAGCACTATGCGTATTGTAACTATTTGTTTCTTTTTTGATTGTACTGATGTACATACTTCTGCGTATATTTGTGTTTACAATACATTCACATGTAAGTCATGCAAGTTTATATGAAGTCGTGTTTTACTGTTGTGTTTCTCATTTAAAAAGAAATAAGATTACATAGAACTAGAAGTCACTATCTTAGACACAAGAAACACTCTTATTGCATTTGCAAATATGTAGGTACACAAGTATTTATGTATAATTGTTAGATGCATTGTGTATGTAATGTTTGTTATGTATATCTGTGCCATTTATTTTCTGTGTTGTGTAATACAAAATCTTACATTATGCGTACCTACAACTATTCTAATCTACGTACAATTAAAAATATAAGTGCAAATGCCTCAATGTCCGCAGCGTTATCAATTCGCAAATAGATTATTATAGCAAAAATGGCTAGACTACTGGTCTTGCATTTCCTCTTGTTGTACTGCAGATAATTACCAAAAGGCAATGTATCCTCTAATGTCAATATTTATATGAGTTTTGTATGATAATTCTCTAATAATTGTTCTACTTCCTCGTGAATATCTATATTTTGTTGTATAACAAACTTGTTACAATAGCAATTTACATATTATCATTATAATGTTTTATTATCACAATTATGAAATTATAGGCAAAAACACTGTTACTTTACTGCACTTCGCTGTAGCAATAAGTAAACAATAATCACTTTGCATACAGGAAGGAAAAACACAAGCGCGAATGTTTGTGATACTAATTTTACTAAACTAATTTGAATTACAACAAAAAATTAATACACTGCAGATCAGTATCTGGTTCGGAATATGTACTAATCATGTGCTATTAAAGATACTGTTTTATTGTTATCGATTTACAATTAAGTGTATCCATAAAAAATCCGGATATTGATAATTAGCACAAATACTATCCATAAAGTTTTCATTTTTAATTTATAGTAAATATGAACTATTGACTATATTGCATGTATGCATGTAAGTTTGTGTACACTTGGTGCGCACCGGAAAATTATTATCATTTGAACTGCCAGCTTTGGTTAACAAATTATTAAAACTTTTGATTACGCAAGAGTTTAACCGTAAAACATCGCCAAGCCGTAACATAAAGCGAGCCAGAGGATAAAATTATTTGTTTCATTATATAATATATATAATCTTAAATTAATACTCTTCTCAGAGCAATGAAAAACATAATTCTTCATGGAAACTCGAAAATATTAAATTTTGCCATGGCAACACAAAATGGATCAAAATTTAAAAAAAAATTGAAATGTATTAAATTTTGCCATGGTAACTGAAAGCTATAAGTAGAAGCAACAAAAATTAATTTGGCGCTTCCCACAAGTAGAAGCACCCAAAAAGTTAGCTTACCGCTTCATAAAGTGGGAAACACCCAAAAAGTTGGCTTACCGCTTCATAAAGTGGGAAACACCCAAAAAGTTAGCTTACCGCTTCATAAAGTGGGAAACATCCAAAAAGTTGGCTTACCGCTTCATAAAGTGGGAAACACCCAAAAAGTTGGCTTACCGCTTCATAAAGTGGGAAACACCCAAAAAGTTAGCTTACCGCTTCATAAAGTGGGAAACATCCAAAAAGTTGGCTTACCGCTTCATAAAGTGGGAAACACCCAAAAAGTTAGCTTACCGCTTCATAAAGTGGGAAACACCCAAAAAGTTAGCTTACCGCTTCATAAAGTGGGAAACACCCAAAAAGTTAGCTTACCGCTTCATAAAGTGGGAAACACCCAAAAAGTTAGCTTACCGCTTCATATGATAAAAGACACCCAAAAAAATGTGTATACCGCTCCTCAAAAGTGGTCACACCCAAAAGCCATATTTACACCTAAAAACCCTATTTGAGTATCTTATTGCTTATAAAGTGGAAGCGGTGTAAAATATTTTTTACTATCCCGCTAACAAACTACTAGAAGCGGTGTAAAATATTTTAGTACCCAAAACCCCCTTTTCATATCTTATTGCGTATAAAGTGAGCGCGCGTTATCTCCGAAAGGGGTGGGGTGACCACACCCATTTTAAATAGGGTTCCTAACTAGGTCGAGATGAGTCCAAATCCGAGGTTTTATCCAAATCGGTCAATGCCTTCAAGAGTTATGGTGTTTACATACGTACGTACATACGTACATACGTACATACGTACATACGTACATACGGACAGACAACACGGTTCCATAAGTGAGCCTCTGGCTCGCTAAAAATGAGGTATTTCGAAACGTCTGGTTATTAGCATACCTTCTTCAGTATTTATTTAATACAAACGAAGATAGGCATGAGATCATCATCGCAATCATCAGAAAGGAAAAATCATCTGGAAATACAAAGGTGCGTACCTATGTGTAGCTACGAATGCAAAATAGAGTCAAAGCATTTATTGTTCATGTAATCAATAATAGTCGCACAATTGTAAGATGCACACCCTCAGTGTTATTGTTCAGAGTTGTTTTCCGTATAGAATGAAATCACTCTTAACAATTCGATGTCGATCATCTGACAATGGAGACGCAAGTTGAGGTACAATAGGTGGATTCTTACTAACTTGATTTTCATTGCTGAAATGATTATTTAATACAGTTAGTTGACTGACTGCATATTTTTTCAAACTCGTTAGATCAAAATCTTAACTTAAGTAAGAAGTACATACCTTTACACATATAAGCTTGAATTATTTACGTAAACTATTCCGACAAATATAATACACTTGCGGTGTAATGCATTTATAGTTTCAGTAATTCATTTTATATCAACTAGTATTACAATAATTGTACGTAGCATATGCAGATATATTTATATTGCAGTGCTGTACTAACATTGTTAAGATGTTAACTGTAGAAAAAGGAAGACTACATGACCATATGTCATACTGAATGTTGATGTGATGGGATAGGAATGTTAGAGGCTTAAAGCTTACAAGTTTCATCTAGATTTGCATAGGGGAATACAGATATCTGTAGTAGCTACGTAAGTATGCTTACTGTTATGTATAGATAGATACCCATGATAAATAAACTAAACTGAGGCACAAAAAGAGAAAGACAGAATGAAGATTGAATTCCATCTTATCTCTTCTTTCATTCACTTGCGTGCACGAAATGAAATCCCTGTTGACTCTGCCTTCTACTGTGCTTACGATAACTCTGGATTGAATTGAGAGTAATTTACCAGATTCAGATAGACAACGAAGTAATATAGAATGCAAAGTATTTGAACCCGGTTTCTGCAATTTTCTATTGTATTGGCTCACGCTTTCAATTTCCTATTCTCTAAACTCAGGAAGACTTGAAGAGAAGACGATGAGTGATGTGAGGGAGTCACATTCATCTAGACAAAGTCAAATCAAACCTGGTGAATTTATTGATACTGATTAATGATGGAAGCTTTTGTACCCAATAAACAAATGCACTGTTATTTTCTGTATATTACTTTCCTGGTTTGATTTCATCACACTTGACTAACTAAAGCACATAATTTTCATAGATTTTCTCAAATGAAAGGACAAATAGGAAATGTAGAGCTGTGGAGAAGCATTTTAGATGGCAATTCATCATTTGTTTGCATCATTTTTGAATAAACTTACTTGTTTTAAATACGATACAACTTAATCAGTACCTAATGAACGTTCTTTAACAATATAATCGTATAATTTTTCGTTGATGAATTAAATCCTCCCTGGATTATATAGTGTAACCGTAGGTAAATGGGTTTTACAGAGGTGTACGGATTATCTACAAAGCAATAGACTTCTGAACTATATAGGAAGGCTAATTCTGAAGGAGTAAAGTGTGGAATGGATAGTACCATTGTACGCAAGAGTTTCGCAGGTTGCCTCCATGAGAATACATTTACATGCAATATGCCACTGCATCTGAGGTATCACTGTAAAGAAATATAAAATTATTGATAAATTACAAAAATGTGTAAAGGAGACGACTTATGTCTCCTCACAGACATACATTGTGACGAACAGTTCTGCTGCTGTTGGGGATGGGTGAGATACTTGTTGTAATATAAAACTTAATAAAAGTATCTGCTGACTGCAGAGAACCGGTACTATTACAACGTATTGCATTTCAGATTTCCCTTTTCCGTGTGCTAACAAATAAACTATACTTGTTGGAGGGTTCGTTGAACGAACTCAATAACAAAACTAGGTGCCAGGATTACTCTGAACATCTTGCTCCAGCACCCAGTTTCCAGCTGAAACACTCCAATACTTCGTCTCACGTACTTTTCTGAATTGCCTCGATTACACAGTAGATTTCACTTTCGTCTCCTTCAGCTTTTGTTGCTTCTTCACTACATCCTTGCCTCCTAAATAATCTCATCTTTACCTTTACTATTTACACGGCAGATTTTCTTACGTAATGTGAGTACTGTATTATATGCTCCGTTATGCACAGAATATAATATTACATGTCTATCCCGTTTTGACCAAATAATCAGCAAAGACATTACTCTTTGAAGTCTATAATGTAGCCATTGCGCTTCAAAAATGTTATTGATGCATGAACTAGTGATCGTAAATAAATCCACATATTTCTTTCATCAAAATTAAATGTAGTCAATATTTCAAGTGAGATTTGCCGGTAATAAAACTTTCATAAGTCCTACCAAGCAATGAATAATTACGAAATGTATCATCTTTCTAGATTTGTGTCGTGTATCTGCGTAATAAGATGTAAGGGCAAGGTTTATTATTTAATTTAACCGTAGGTAATAGTCTATAAAGTAGACATCGCCAATGCCAATTATTTGCATTTACTATATAGTTTTATAATTTACTACAGACTTCACTGCAGCTAATTGACAAAGACAATGAATTTTGGGAATTTAAATTTTTATCCACAGATTTAACACAGAAGATATTGAAGTTTGTTATTATTACTTATACAATGGTTCACATTTCGTATTAAAGCGTGTGTAGGCTGAACTAGGCTTTAGAATTACTTCTACTACATTCTACTACATTCTACGACGGTGTGCTACTTAACATACAGCTATAATAATTTAACTACATGCTCACATAACTACTTTTATGCATATTCTCCTTCCAAAAGTTAAACGCACTAAAATCCCAATTAGACAGTGACAGGATAATAATAGTTAAACCACCATCAGATTGCTGTAGATTTGATATTACGTACACGCAACGTAAAGTCTGAATTTTCTTTTCTGATTTGCAATCGCATAATTTTCTCATCCCAGCTTTTGTATCTGAAGTACTGCCTTGACTCTAGTCTAGATGCACATGCAGATTGTACTTTAGGATTACTACATCAAGGCAAACTTATATTTATGCTTCAAAAGTTTTATACACTTCACCATTAGAATTATTTGGTTCACTCCAGTAGGCTAAAGTCAAAAGGTAGTCCCTTGAGAATTCTTAATTTAACTCATGTCTGTGATTGCTGATTTGAGGTTACATACCTAAGAAATTTGTACTGATTTGAGGCTTTCGTAACATTAACACAATTTGGCATCTAAGTGGCTTGCTGAAAACAAAAAATGTAGAACTGCAAGTTTTTCTTACTTCCATTCTGGTCCATTAGTATTATTATTATCATTGTAGTAATTGTATCTCAGTGGGTAGACTGTCCAAAGAAGGTAATATAGGAATACTTTACTATTTTTAAATTAGAATTATTAGAATGCAATGCCAACTGTTGAGGGCTGATTTAGCTGGATTGATGATCTAGAATAAGGTGTTAATAATATTAAATGAATGATTGATTTAAAGGAGTAAGATGGATGAATGAATGAGTGTATGATAGTTTCTCCTGTTGCCCCAGAGTTTCTCTCTTCGTCAGAGTCTCTGGGTGTAGGTATGGATGGTTCCCTCTTGTATGAATGGAAGTGTGAGTGCCGGACTAAGACCAAAATAAACAAGAGTACAGAAAGACGTTAGGTTCTTAGTGTAAGTTTATTCTCTGTCTTAATTTGGGCAGAGTAACGTTCAGCAAGACAGGTCCAGGAACACTGAAGACAAAAAGGGCTTGACTTCTATTTATAACATTTATTGGGAAGCCAAGCCAAAACATTTAACCAATCAAAATCAAGGAAAAGGTAAGGTCATACACAATATCAAGTCATTTTACAATCATTATACATTCAAGCTTTTTATCATATTTCATAAAAGATAATACATTCATTTCAAGTTACAATGCCTTAAAACATATAGAAAGAATAGACCTGCATAAATTAAAAGTACATTCAAATCAAAGTCATTAATTTAGCTAATGGAAAATTCCTATGTAAAATAGTCAATTATGAGAGTAAAACCATCAAAGAATCAATAATTATAGTACATTAGCATTTCATGTAAATAAATCAATATAGCATTCAATTGAATATTAACTTAAATAATCTTAACCTAAGTGTAACTGGTGGTGTACTCTGAAAATTCCAAGGTCTTCATCATACAATATATACACTTTGCTTACGGAAAAACACTATCAAACATTCTCCCCCCGTTGAATCACCGCATTCAATTAATTGATGACAGGAAGGATACACAGTTTTGACACAGGGCGTTGAAGTTCTCCAGTAGATGTCTTAACAGTCACAACGCGAACTAAGTTGTCAGGTCCAAGAGTGGTTGACATGATGCGACCAAGTTTCCAGTTGATTGGAGAGGTGTTGTCCTCCTTCAGTAGAACAAGAGTGTCAATGTTGACGTTGTCACGAGGAGTTAGCCATTTGTTCCTTGGTTGAAGGCGGGACAAATACTCCGTAGACCATCTTTTCCAAAAGTGCTGGAACATCTGCTGAGCTCTTTGCCATCGAGAGAGATGACCTTCCTTCAGATGAGTGAGATCTGGATCAGGTAAGGCAGTTAGAGGCCGTCCAAGGAGAAAGTGTCCAGGTGTTAAGGGGAGAAAGTCCGCTGGATCGCTTGATAGTTCTGTCATCGGCCTTGAGTTCAGGCAGGCTTCCACTTGGCATAGTAGTGTCCTCATCTCCTCCGTTGTAAGTTTAGCAGCTCCTATGACTCGCTTCAGATGAAACTTCATGGATTTGACGCCAGCTTCCCAGATTCCCCCAAAGTTGGGCCCTGAAGGTGGATTCAGATGCCATGAAATTGATTCTGTGGCTAACGTCTCTTGCACTTTGTTGTTATGAGCATCGGAGGCTACCACCTTTAGGTCTTCTTGTAGGAACTTTTTAGCTCCTACGAAGTTCGTTCCACAGTCGCTGTAGATATCATTGGGCTTGCCACGTCTTGCAACGAAGCGGCGAAGAGCACCAATGAAAGCATCTGTTGTCAAGTCAGAAACAAGTTCCAGATGAATGGCCCGAGTTGTCAGACAGATGAATAGGGCAACATAAGACTTGAAACTCTTCTGTCCCCTTCCTGATCTTTGAGTCAGCAAGAATGGACCAGCATAGTCTACTCCTGTTCTCTGGAATGGAGAAGACACTGTGACCCTTGCAGCGGGTAGTTCTCCCATCTTTTGCTGGGACACTTGTGCTTGGAATCGGCAACAACGAACGCAATTCCGCACAAATTGTCGAACAACATCTCTTCCGGCCAGAATCCAAAACTTCTGTTGTATTGCCGTTAGCAATGCTTGAGGTCCTGCATGAAGATTCTCATCGTGGTAATGAGAGACGATCAGTTGGGTGAGATGATTCTTCTTAGGTAAAATGATGGGATGTTTGACATCAGAATAGAGTTGTGAATGTTGAAGTCGTCCACCAACACGGAGGATACCATGGTCATCAACGAACGGACTTAGTCTTCTTATTCTGCTTGAAACAGGAAGCGCCTTCTGACGGTTCAGAGATTGAATTTCTTCTGGAAATACTGAGAATTGGACCCACTTGATCCAAAACATCAAAGACTTTTCAATTTCTTCTGATGTCACCGCCAAAGGTATGGATGTAGCTTTTGCTTTTGCTAACCTGGCAGAAGATTGTCTTGTACAAACTTGATTGGATGACATCAGGTTTGCAGATGATGGACTGGAGTACACCAGTCTTTTCTTCAAAAATCGATCTTTAGCTCTCAGGCAATAGGAAGTAACTCGGAGAAGCTTCATCAAGTTTGAGTAACGGTGAAGTAAAGTGCCATCTTCTGATGATTGAAGAATGGTAACAGGAACTCTTTCTTCTTTTGGTTGAGAGGGAACCAACTCTTCTGCACTTGGCCAAGATTCTTTTGGCTGTGATAGCCATTCAGGACCGTTCCACCATATGGCATGGGACGAGATCATGTCCGGAGAAACTCCTCTGGACGCACAATCGGCAGGATTATCCTTGGATCTGACATGTTTCCAGCTTTCACGCTCAACAATGTCATGAATCTCGGAGACTCGGTTGGCCACGAAAGTTTTCCATCGATGTGGTGGAGAAGCCAGCCAAGCGAGCACGATGGTAGAGTCTGTCCAACAGGTGATGTCCTCTTTCTTTATGCTCAAAGAAAGTTGTATTGAGTGAATAAGGCGACTAAGAAGGACTGCACCACAGAGTTCTAATCTTGCCAGGGTCGTTGTTTTCACTGGAGCGACTTTGCTTTTGGAGGCCACCATTCTTACCAAGACATCGCCGTTGCTGTTGGTAGAACGCAGAAAGACCACAGCCGCGTATGCCGATTCGGAAGAGTCACAAAAACCATGGAGCTGCTGTTGCTTTGGTTGATCTTGACTAATGAATCTGGGTATCCGGACTTGATCTAGGAATTGAAGTTTGTCTCGATAACTTGTCCATTCCTCTTGCAACTGTTGCGGCAAAGGTTGATCCCAGCCGTGTTCTTCCTTCCACATCTTTTGCATGAAGATCTTGGCAGTGACAATCACTGGTGATAGCCAGCCCAAAGGATCGAAGATTTTCGAAATTTCGGAAAGAACGCTTCGCTTAGTGAAAGACGTTCGTGGAGAAAGCGTTACTTGAAAGGAAAAGTTGTCGACGGATGGGTGCCACTGGAGGCCCAATGTTTTGATTTTCTCGTCTTCTTCTATTGGAAGTGAGTGAGCTGTTCCACGTAAGTTTTCTGGAATGGAGGACACCAATGCTGCAGAGTTAGAATACCATTTTCGTAATTCAAAACCGCCAAGTGCCAATAACTTCAAAAGTTGTTGTTGCAGTAGGATACCCTGTTCCTCGGACGCCGAACCTGACATCAGGTCATCCACGTAGAAGTCTTTTCGAACAATTTCTTCTATTTCAGGATAGTTATTTTTTTCTTCATCAGCCAGTTGTTGAATACACCTGACTGCCATGTAGGGTGCCGATGCGGTTCCAAAGGTTGCAGTCAGCATCCGATAGTCTTGAATTGGTTCTGATGGATGGTTGCGCCAAATGATCCGTTGCAGATTTACGTCATCTGGATGAACCCGAATCTGGCGATACATTTTGGTGATGTCAGCTGTGAAAGCAATCTTGTGTCTTCTGAAGCGGATCAGGATTGATACAAGATCTTCTTGAAGCTTGGGTCCCACCATTAGATTTTTGTTCAAAGAAATTCCATTAGAAGATGAGGCAGATGCATCGAAGACTACTCGGTACTTAGTCGTTTGTCTTGTTTCATCAATAACAACATGATGAGGCATGTAGTAAGTATTCGGACTGTGAATTTCTTTGGAGGGTACCAACTCCATGTGTTCAAGTTCCAAGTACTCTTGAATAACCTTGGTGTACTCCTCTTGCAATTTTGGGTCTTTCCCAATTCTTCGCTCAACAGCCTTGAATCGCCTAATGGCCATCTGTCTTGATTCCCCTAGAGGTTGGACATTCGGTTTCATGGGAAGCCTTAGGACAAATCTCCCAGTCTCATCTCGAACATGGGTTGTGGCGAAATGATCCTCGCAAGCCTTTTCTTCTGGAGTGAGAAACTTCTGTCTTGGAAGATCTTCAAGTTCCCAAAACTTCTTTAGCGCAGAGTCCAAATCATATTGAACAATGTGAGATGATATTGACTCAGATTGGTCGTTGTAGACTTTGCCTCCGACAATCCATCCCAGTTTTGTCTTTAGGGCAGTGGGAGAGCCAGGTGGACCAGTCCTCTTTCCGGAAAGGACGAGTTCGTAGTAAATATCGGATCCAAGTAAGATGTCAATCTTACCTATTTCATGGAAATGGGGATCTGCTAACTCGAGTGCTCTGATATGTTTCCAGTCTTTTCTCAGAACCGGAGTAGTTGGCATATCTTTGGTGATGTTTTTCAACAGTAGACCGTCAACTGAGAAGTTCTGTTGAGTCCTGTAACATGATGAGAAGTTTATGTCCACCATCTCTCGTGAGGTCCCTGAGTCGGCACCAGCAAGACCGGATAATGGCACTTGAATCTTTTTTCGACAAAGACCTAAGCGATTGGCACAACTGGTAGTGACGAAACTTGCTTCCGACCCATTGTCCAGGAGAGCCCGACATACATGATAGTTTCCAAGATTGTCTTGAACTTTGATGAGAGCTGTAGAGAGAAGTCCTTTCCTCCGTCTGGTCGTAGAGAAGAGAACTGCAGTTTTAACTTCTTCTGGCTTCTTTTCTGTCGCCTGTGTCTTCTTCTCTGACGTCTTCTGAACTTTCTCTTGGTCATCTTTGTGAAGGAGTGAGTGGTGACGTCCCTTGCAGATCTTGCAATCGGAGCCCTTACATTCGCTCACCCGATGTCCAGTCGTCAAACAGTTAAAACAAAGATGCTTGCTTCGCACCAGTTTCGACCGTTCCTCAATCGTCATGGACTTAAATTGCTTGCATTGATAAATAGAATGATTTTCATTGCATACAATGCAACTTGCTTTAGCAGAAGAAGGAGAATCGCTCGACCCGTAGTGGACAGCTGCTCCTTGCTTCCGGTTTTCTGGTGAAATCTTCAGTTTGGAAGTCGATCTTGCTGCTCCAGTCACCCTAGCTTGGTGATCAATGAAGTCGCAGAAATCTTCGATTGACGGAAGTTCATCTCGCTTAATGGTCCTCTCCCACTGAAGGCGAGATTCTGCATCCAGTTTCTTGGTGACGATTTGGATCATTTGAAGCTCGTAGGCTTGCTCTCGGGGTACATTAAGAATGTCCACTGCATGGACACATTCTCGAACTTTGTCTCCCAACTTCTGCAGAGCCGTCGGATTTTCTTGCTGAAGAACTGGTATGGCGAGAAGTCGGTCAAACGTAACGTTGAGCAGTTCCCGTTTATCTTCGAATCTGGCTTCCAGTGTCTTCCATGCCTCTTCGTAGTTGTCGTCTGTGATCTTAAAGGGCTGTATTAGGTTGGAGGCCTCTCCTTTAACTGAAGTCTTCAGATATTGAAGCTTTTGAGCTCCAGTCAGTGTTTCATTATTATGTACAGCTGCCTTGAAAAGGTCGTGGAAGGAGAGCCAATCTTGACGATTTCCACTGAATGTCGGAAGTTCCAGTCTCGGTAGTCGAACATCGTTGCCTCTGGAGTTGGCGGAACTCGCTGAGGAGGTTGGTGTCTCTGATCTTGGTCTTACTGCTACCGGTACTGGTCGCATTAAGCTCAATTTCAGTCTTACGTTGTGTATTCTTGTTTCCATTAACCCGTATTCAGCTTCTTCGGTAGCAAAAACATCGTCGTCTTCTTCCAGTTCCCCAGTTTCTTCTAAGAGAGCCTTGGTTGCCATCCACAGATCTGTGGCCCTTGCTTCGAATAGGTCGATTTCTTGAATTTTGAGCAGGTTATTCTCGTCATAGGGAGCCACAGTGTTCTCCAATCTGGTTATTCCGGCCTTTACGGTTCTTCGTCTATTCTTCAAAGCCTCCATGGCTTATTCAACTTGCTTGGTTGGTGCCCTCAGTCCAATTCCTCTTGAACGAGACTAGGTGTTTGCTGTTCGCTCTTTCGATGAGCACGGTAGGCTTTCTTCACCCGCGACGTGCTATTGGAGATGGTGCCCTCCTGAAGTACTTTCAACGTACTGGAGAGTTGTCTTCTGTCCAATTCCTAATGAGCACGGTAGGTTTTCTTCACCCGCGACGTGCTATTAGATATGGTGCCCTCCTGAAGTACTTTCAACGTACTGGAGAGTTGTCTTCTGTTCAATATCTTAATGAGCACGGTAGGTTTTCGTCACCCGCGACGTGCTATCAATTATTGACCCAAATTAATGTACTTTCAACGTACCTTTGTATTAAGTACTCCTTAGTTGCAGTGGATCAATCTTCAACTTTTCTCCAATCCAGTTCAGTTTCCCGGTAGTTTTTGGTTGTCAATCGTCAGTTGACATCCGGCTCGAAGGACCATATGTTGAGGGCTGATTTAGCTGGATTGATGATCTAGAATAAGGTGTTAATAATATTAAATGAATGATTGATTTAAAGGAGTAAGATGGATGAATGAATGAGTGTATGATAGTTTCTCCTGTTGCCCCAGAGTTTCTCTCTTCGTCAGAGTCTCTGGGTGTAGGTATGGATGGTTCCCTCTTGTATGAATGGAAGTGTGAGTGCCGGACTAAGACCAAAATAAACAAGAGTACAGAAAGACGTTAGGTTCTTAGTGTAAGTTTATTCTCTGTCTTAATTTGGGCAGAGTAACGTTCAGCAAGACAGGTCCAGGAACACTGAAGACAAAAAGGGCTTGACTTCTATTTATAACATTTATTGGGAAGCCAAGCCAAAACATTTAACCAATCAAAATCAAGGAAAAGGTAAGGTCATACACAATATCAAGTCATTTTACAATCATTATACATTCAAGCTTTTTATCATATTTCATAAAAGATAATACATTCATTTCAAGTTACAATGCCTTAAAACATATAGAAAGAATAGACCTGCATAAATTAAAAGTACATTCAAATCAAAGTCATTAATTTAGCTAATGGAAAATTCCTATGTAAAATAGTCAATTATGAGAGTAAAACCATCAAAGAATCAATAATTATAGTACATTAGCATTTCATGTAAATAAATCAATATAGCATTCAATTGAATATTAACTTAAATAATCTTAACCTAAGTGTAACTGGTGGTGTACTCTGAAAATTCCAAGGTCTTCATCATACAATATATACACTTTGCTTACGGAAAAACACTATCAAACACCAACGAATGTAAACTTATCATCGTGCATTGATAATTTATGCCAAAACAATACATAATGGTCGGGCAGTTCATAAATAATTATTGTAGCAGTAACAAATTGGGAGTCGAGGTCGAAGGGCATGCCTGTTATGCCAATTAGTGGGTAAACAAAAGCTGAAAACAATACATGCTAACATTATTAATACCTGTTAGTTGCTTAGTGTTCTTTAGTAAGTACCACCAAACCAGCAACCCATAAAGGCCAATCAAGTGAAACTCCCATGTAGAAGATAATAAGTAACTACTCGCAAAACCATCTATTAGTACACAATTAATTGGGTAATGACAGTCGACCCAAATCAGTCACATCACTCAATAGAGCAGACATAAAATAAGGTACCAAGATGAGGATTTCAGTTAATTTGGGGTTTCTAATAGAATTCAATGTACAAAGTTACAGGCATAACATTTTACGATAAGACCGTCATTT